>CM067168.1:25025721-25066774 GCA_034093135.1 Erigeron breviscapus
GAGAATTGCCCAGTTGGTGAAGGAGCGGTATATGTTGGGAAAGATATATCAGTAGGCACATTTTCTTGTGGTGGTGAAAGTGAAATTGATGCGTCTGGAAGCGAGACTGGAGATGAAGGGTTTTGATCTGGTACAGCAGCATCAAAATTCTCCAGGTCTGTTTCAGTACCTTCAGAATCCGAAGATTCTATAAGGATTTCCTCGTCATTAACATTCATGTCCAGATCCATGAATGTAACTGAGGGCTGACCAGAAGGGTCAGTCTCCAGATGACCTTCCCCAGTTTCCTGGATGGGTGCATCTGTTGGTGGATCAGATACCGAAGTATCTTCACCAGGGATAGATGTGATTGGGGTTGCTTCAGTTATGATTGCTCTATCCTCAACCACAACATTAGACAAACTGGAGGGTCCCTCATTATTTTGAGGCCCGCTCAGTTGCCTTTCTGACTCACCTTCAATAGGTGCATCAGTTGAAGCGAATGCCAGTTGCATTCGTTCAGGAATTTAGACCTCTCCAGCTTCAGATACCAGAGAGTCTAAATTCCTTAACATATCTGGAGCAGTGTACGGTGAATCTGTACTTAAATAAGCTTCTCTGCCCAGAATATGTTTAAAACAGAGAGAGAGGAACCTTGAAAAAGGGATACACACACCCCTGGTGCCCTTCAGCTTTTGAACTAGGCTTCTATACAAGATATCTGCAAAGTCCACTCTCAATCCATTCCACAAGCAGTAAGCCATTTCTGCTATTGAGGAGTTAATCTGGTCAAGTCCACCAGAACTCCCACCCATACTCTCCGCCAGGTGGATGAAAAAATACCTCCATGAAGGTGTAAGGCCCTTCATGGTCATCGCACCTTTAGTCTTCAACACCCCATTCTCCAAGCACTCTTTGTGTCCCATTTCAAGAAGTACTTGGCGAAAATTTATATTAGGGGGCAAGACAACTGGAGATTCACCCTCTCTCCAGTAATTGAGGCGTAAGGCATCCCTCAATACATCAGTTGACAAGGTACACTGGATTGTTCCATCCTTTAAAGTGAAACTGATGGAGGAACAATCGGAAGAAAGAACGGCAGTGTACCAAAACTCACACAAGTAGTTGTGAACAACTTGCGTGGGTTTAGAGAGAATGAGGGTCCTATTGGAGAATCCTTCAAAAATTTCTGGATTCTACCAATAAGGGTATTGGACCCTTGAGATCCTCGTAAGCTTGCCATCGGATTATTAGGATTTAGTTTGATGACAGAAGCATTACTAGGAGCACCAGATGCCGGTTTGACATCTGGTGAAGGAGCATATGGAACAGTCAAGAGATTTACATCTCTTGAACGAGATGATCTAGGTGCCATTGAAAATGAAATTGAAAATTTTGGAATTAGGGTTCTTGATTTATGAAGCAGAGAGAGAAATTAAGCAATTTTGATGATTGGAAAGTAAATGAAAGAATGTAAAAGAGAAGTAAATGAGTTCGGAGTAAATAAGGGTATTTATAAGGGATTCAAGATCCCAAGGAAATACCAAAAATTATATTTTAATAAACAAAATCCTTTTTGTAGATATTTTCACAAAGTTGGTTTGAATTTTGAAATAAAATAATAATTTGCCATGTCAACATTAAATGCTACGACGGCTTATCTTACCCACGCGCCCACTCACTTTTTATTTTCCCAATACAAACAGTTGTCAAGTACTAAAATAGCTTTAAACACGTCAGATCACAATATCAAGTGGTTTAAAACACTCGAGTACCATCACGTGTCACACATATTGACCAAGTATTTATAACGTTATAAAAACAAGACAAGACTGAACCTGGTCACTGGAGGATCAGTCCAGTACCAGTTTCCAACTGAAGAGTTCTCCAGTGCCATTTTCAAACAAAAACGAATTTTAGTGAGAAAATTATTTTGAGTCTTTCCCCCTTAAAATGATGATCCAGAAATCAGTTAGTGCCAGGATAGTATCACAAAGGCGTTCGATAGCCTGGCGAGCAAAGATTATCTGGACCTCCTCAAATGGAGAACTTCATCAGTGTCACTGACGCGTTCAATAACAAAGAAAGCTCCAGTTTTAAGGATTTAACATTCCCAGTTCGCTGATGAGATATTTAAAGGTTTTCTCATCGAGAGGTTTTGTAAAAACATCAGCTAACTGTTTGTCAGTGGGGATGAAATGAATTTCAATGTCTCCTTTCATAACATGATCACGAATGAAATGATACCTGATGTCAATATGCTTTGTTTTGGAGTGCATCACTGGGTTGTGAAATATAGCAATTGCACTGGTGTTGTCACAAAAGATTGGGGTCCTTGTATACTTTTGACCATAATCTAGTAACTGGTTCTTGATCCAAAGAATCTGGGCACAGCAACTGGCCGTAGAAATGTACTCTACCTCAGCAGTGGACATAGAGACTGAAGTCTGCTTCTTGCTGGTCCAACTTACCAGTTTTCCTCCAAGGAAGTGACAACCACCAGTTGTTGATTTTCTATCTATCTTACAACCTGCATGATCAGAATCTGAATAACCCATTAGATCTAATCCTGAGCCTTTGGGGTACCAAAGACCAAGATTAGGACACCCTTTCAGGTATCTAAAAATACGCTTTACAGCGTGCAAATGTGATTCTTTAGGGTTAGCCTGAAACCTGGCACATAAACATGTTGCAAACACTATATCTGGTCGACTGGCAGTTAAGTACATCAGTGAACCAACCATACCACGATAGTCAGTTATGTTAACTGGTTTGCCAGTTGGTCAGAGTCCAAATTTAATGGTGCTGCAATAGGTGTGTTTTTCGATGGGATTGAATCATATTTGTATTTTCTTAAAAAATCTCTGACATATTTTCCTTGGTTTATGAAAATTCCATTTTCAGTTTGCTTAATCTGAAGACCTAAGAAAAATGTTAATTCACCCATTAAACTCATCTCATACTCAGATGACATGATTTTAGAAAACTTTTTACACATTGCATCATCAGTTGAACCAAATATAATGTCATCAACATAAATTTGTACCAATAAGATATTACCTCTTTCTTTCAAGATAAACAAGGTATTATCTATTGCACCTCTTTGAAAGCCATTTTTAAGAAAGATGTTTAGTTAAAGTATCATACCAGGCTCTTGGGGCTTGTCTTAGACCATACAAAGCTTTGTTCAGTCTATAAACCCAATGAGGATGCTTCTCATCGATGAAACCTGGAGTCTGCTTAACATAAACTTCTTCTTCCAATGTTCCATTAAGGAACGCACTTTTGACATCCATCTGGAAGACCTTGAACTGCAGATGGGCTGCATAAGCCAGAAATATTCTGATGGCTTCAAGTCTTGCAACTGGAGCAAACGTTTCATCAAAGTCAATGCCCTCTGCTTGACAATAACCCTGGGCAACTAGTTTGGCCTTGTTTCTTACAACATGGCCATCTTCATCCATTTTGTTTTGGTAGACCCATCTTGTACCAATGGGTTCTTTCTTTAACCCTGGTGGACAAGGAACAAGCTCCCAAACATTGTTCCTTTCAAACTGGACGAGCTCTTCTTGCATAGCTTCCACCAAGCTTGGGTGTGCCATAGCCTCGTCAATCTTCTTTGGTTCAATTAAAGATAAGAAGGTGACGTTTAAGCACTGCTCACTGGCGGCTCTTCTAGTCTGAACCCTACTATTTGGATCACCCACAATTTGTTCAATTGGATGTGCTCGAGTCCATCTAGTGTATTGACTAGGCTGGTGAACTACAATATCAGTGCAAGTCACCTGGCGATCTTCTTTAGTTGCATTAGCTTCTGGAGGAGGATCGGTCCAAACTACTTCTACATCCTCATCAGAGTCAATGAGGTCACGATTTGCATCATGAAATTCTTCATTCAACGGCATTTCATGAAGAACTGGAGAAGTTGGAGTTCGAACTGGTGCTGATATTGGAGTGGCACGTACATCAAATCCAATCACCAATTCTTGTGGTAAGTTGAAATTGATGGAGGGATAGAATGATGTGTCACTGGTGGTGTTTGTCTTCTTAACTGGTTCCAATTTGTTGTAACTGGAAACATCTTTTGGTGAAACAACTGACGGATGAGCTTGGTCAGTTTCACCAAAATTGATTGGAATGACTGGAGTAATATCAAGGCTTGGTCTCTTGTTGATTGCTTCAGTTGATTCATCGAATGTGACATGAACTGTCTCATGAACCTTTTGGAGTCTATGATTATAAACTCTAAAGGCCTTTCGAATATCTGAATAACCTAAAAATACCCCTTCATCAGCTTTTGCATCAAACTTTCCAAGCTGACTGGAATCGTTTAAGTATCCAATATTTGGTTTACAATTCCTGAGTACTTCATAGGCAGTCTTCTTATGTCTCTTGATGTAGACTGACCGGTTTTGGGTGTGACAAGAAGTTGCAACTGCTTCAGCCCAAAAACTGGTGGGAAGACCTGATTCAGATAGCATACTTCTGGCCGCTTCTATCAGTGTGCGATTCTTTCTTTCCACAACTCCATTCTGCTCTGGAGAGTGAACTGATGAGAAGTTTTGAGAGATGCCAGTGTCATTGCAAAATGTTTCAAGTACCTTATTTTGGAATTCAGTACCATTATCACTTCGCAACTGACAAACTTTTCGAGTGTACTTGAGCTCAATTCTTTTGATGAGAGAGATGATTTCAGCAGGTGCATCACTTTTGGATCTGATGAATACCACCCAGCAGTATCTGGTTGTTAAGTAGAAATTTGAGCTTGATTTGTGCAAAAATGGAGTTAGTGTGTGAAAAGGTGTTTGTGTGTGTATGGAGGTCAGGGATGAAGATGAGAGAGAATTAATGTTGAATTATTGGAATTAATTATGGAAAATGGGAAAAAGCTTACAATTTTGGGTATGGAAAGGAGTATTTATACACTTGACTAACTTTCACTAATACTCCTTCCATTATTAAAATAATTGCATTTTAACACCATTTTTGGATTTCTAACATTCTTCCCCTTGGTGTTGAAATGTAATTCATGCACGATATTATCTATAAATACGAATTTGTTGATGAAGGTCTTCGAAGCTTTCTCATTGTCTTCAAGATCTTCCATCAAACTTGGCTTTACGTCTTTAATCTTCACACTTACCTTAAAGATGTATCTTTAAGTCTTGAACTTCTCAGAGTATGAGCATTGCGGAAACTTGATCTTGGCTCTTTAGATTTGAACATGAAAGCATCTTCTTGACAATCTTAACTTTGTCACACTTCCCCTTAATTAATGAATCTTTCTCTTGAAGCATTTGGACAAACATCTTTTTCATCACAAACTTCCCCTCGATCAAACAATCATATTTGCGTACCACCAACACTTATGTATAGGGTGTACCCGCGGCGTACCCACCACGTTGGCGATAACTATCTTCAAAGAAAAATTTGGGGATCACTTTAGTCAAATAAACTTTTTCGACTTCATTATCCTCTTTCTTCCCCTCATGATGAATGTGTGGCAACATGTTCATCATGTCTCTTTGAAGTCGAAACTGGGGAATCAACCATTATGAAGTAGTAGTCCAATAAACAACATCTTTAGCCGGGTTATACACTGACATGTGTATAAGCCATTTTCATCGAATCACTTATGAACAACCTTTGGGACCCATTTTTGTGTAGGCCCAACGGTTTTTGTCTTGACATTCCAAATGTACGTGTCATCGATTCGACGAATAGAATCTGCAGTCCATGGTAGGTGAAAACTCGAGGTTGTTGAAAAGTTGAGTTTTTGTGGACGCAGTGGAGATGCAAAGACATTCACTTTTTGCACGGTAATTGGTTTTGGTGCAAGTTCATAGAGTTGCCAAAGTGAGTATTTGATTGTCTTTGACTCAGTTGACTTTGGTTTGTAGACAGGTTTCCATTTGATCTTGGTCAACTGAGCTTTTGCTTGAGAGATGAACTTGGTATTGTCTTCAAATGTCAAGAATGGAATGAGAGTCTGTGTTCCATCAATAGTAGGCTTCGAAGAATACTTTCTATCCTTGAATAAGGCATAGTTAGTAAATTGAGAAGCTTTACGTTCAGCAGATGATGAAACTTTGATCTTTGAGTTCTTTGGGATGGACTCAGTGCAAACTTTCTTTGGAGCATCAAGTTCAGTTGGAAATATTGGACTTGCATCATGATAAACTGAGCCATCATCACTTTGAGTGTCACAAGATGTTGATTGTGTTTGCAATTCCATCTCAAGTTCAGAGATTCTCTTTCGTAGAGATGTTTCATTTGATTGATATTGCAAACAATTCTCTTCAAGAGTCTTGATTTTGTTGCAAACATCTTGTCTCTCTTTCTCAACTTTGTTCATCTCATCAATAAACTTGCTCTCCATGGTTAAGAATATAGATGTCTCATTTTTCAACTGAGATTGAAAACTTGAAATCTTTTCTTGCAAAATAAGTTCTCTTGATTTGCTTTCCAAGATACTATCATTCAGCTTCTTGTTGGAAGTTTTCAATTCTGTTTGAAGTTCTTTTATCGCAGCTTTCATTTGTGACATCAACTCATCATTCTTCTTCAAAGTTTGTTTGTCAATTTCATTCCAAACTGCAAGGTCTCCAAATTCAACTTGAAGTTTTTTCATCTCATTTGTAAGTCTCACATTTCCAGCTCGATAGTAGATCATTTGTTCTTTCAGTTTGACATTCTCAGCTTGTAACGTGACTATTCCTCTTGAAACTTGACAGGATTATGTTTACAATTATCACGAATCTATTGATGAACAAATAAGTGTGATTTTATGTGATTTGAGAGGTGAAAAATTGAAGAACAGTGAAAAACGGTTTTGAATAAAAATTTGAAAATTGAATGAAAATTGCAACAAATCGAGCTATGGATCGTTCAGATTAACTGATTTTGCTCTGATACCAATTGTTAAGTAGAAATTTGAGCTTGATTTGTGCAAAAATGGAAATGAAAAGGTAATTGTGATTGAAATTGAAGTGAAAGAATTAAAAATGAAATTTGGAGATTTTGTACTTCAGGTTTCCCTCCAAATTTTTTCGCCGAAATATGTTCTCACGAAACTTAGAATTTCATGTAAACTTTGGATATCATGATCATAGGAAAAATTTGATAATTTCTAAAAATTTTTCGCCAAAACCGCGTCAATAACGAATGAAAATTGGCCTAAAATTTTTTAATGCTATCAAATTTTAAATCTTCATGAATTATCCCTTTTTAAGACCCTGGGCAAAAATAATTTTTTTTTTTTTTTTTTTGGATTTTTGGAATTGGAACGATCTTGTGAAGATCGTCCTGGGTGAGATCGTCTTGTGTGAGATCGTCTTGAGCAAGATCGTCCTAGGTGAGATCGTCCTAGGTGAGATCGTCCTAGGTGAGATCGTTCTAGGTGAGATCGTCTGTGAGATCGTCCTAGGTGAGATCGTCCTAGGTGAGATCGTCCTAGGTGAGATCGTCCTAGGTGAGATCGTCCTGGTGAGATCGTCCTAGGTGAGATCGTCCTAGGTGAGATCGTCCTAGGTGAGATCGTCTTGGAAATTTTGGTGAAATTTGGCTAAGTATGAAAAGTGAAACGATCAGGAAATGAGACGGTCTTGAATTGAAGATCGTCTTGGTTTCAGAATAATGAGACGATCTTGGTGAAGATCGTCTTGTTTTCTTTTCAAGAATTTGTATTGACCAAACCAATCCTTCTGGATTAGTTAGCCAAAAACAAATACTTCTCAACTCAACAATCCACACAGCACAGGTATTACAATTAACTTTCAAATACCAAAACGATCTTATGAAGATCGTCTTAGTGAAGATCGTTTTAGGTTCATCTTCATCATTTTACCAGTTTTCCATGAAAACTCCATTAATGACTTTAAAAGCTTCAATAACTTTTGAATTAGTGGGAGTTAGATCACGAAATAACTTGCAAACTGTTTGTTTTCACCTCCGCAACAAATCTATGAACAAAATTCAACACCAAACACAACAGATTCAAAACCCAAAAAATCGCGCCAAAATCAAAAAATTCAATCTCGAGATTTAGATCGAATTGGAACTTGAAACTTGACAGGATTATGTTTACAATTATCACGAATCTATTGATGAACAAATAAGTGTGATTTTATGTGATTTGAGAGGTGAAAAATTGAAGAACAGTGAAAAACGGTTTTGAATAAAAATTTGAAAATTGAATGAAAATTGCAACAAATCGAGCTATGGATCGTTCAGATTAACTGATTTTGCTCTGATACCAATTGTTAAGTAGAAATTTGAGCTTGATTTGTGCAAAAATGGAGTTAGTGTGTGAAAAGGTGTTTGTGTGTGTATGGAGGTCAGGGATGAAGATGAGAGAGAATTAATGTTGAATTATTGGAATTAATTATGGAAAATGGGAAAAAGCTTACAATTTTGGGTATGGAAAGGAGTATTTATACACTTGACTAACTTTCACTAATACTCCTTCCATTATTAAAATAATTGCATTTTAACACCATTTTTGGATTTCTAACACTGGGGAATTCATCAAGCACAACTAGAGTGTACTTCTTTCCAGCTCTAGTTTAAACATTCACTGGACCAAAGAGATCCATATGTAGCATGTGAAGAGGTTCAGTGATGCTAAAATTTTGCCTAGTTTTGAAAGTGGCCCTTTTCTGCTTGCCCATCTCACACCCTGGACTTGGCTTTTCTTTATTAAAAGAAATCTGAGGTATCCCATCAACCAGTTGTTTGCGAGACAACTTGTTAATATTTTTAAAATTAAGATGGGATAATCTTTTATACCATAGCCAGTTGGTGTTCTCATCATCCTTGGTATAGAAGCATTGCTCTTTTGGAGCTGGTTCCATATCCATGATGTACACATTTCCTTTTCTTAGTGCAATCATCACCACTTTCCAATCCTTGTTAAATATGGTGCCTTGTGCAATATCGAACAAAACTCTGAAGCCATCATCACAAAGTTGGCTGACACTGATCAGGTTGTATTTCAAACCACCACAAATGCAACTCTTTTGAATTCGACTTGTCCATTATTGAGCACACCATATCCTTCAGTCTTTCCAGATTGATCATTACCAAATGTCACTGTCGGTCCATCTTGGACAGTGAACTCTTCCAGCAGGGGCTTACATCCGGTCATAGTCCGGCCAGCAGCGCTGTCCAGATACCAGATATTCTTCTTTCGATCGCCCTGCACACCCACAAAAATCATTAGTTATTTTTGTGAACCCATCTTTTCTTGATGGGTTCACTGGACTTCTCTACACAAGTCACAGTTGATTGTTGAGGTGTTGAACTGGAGGCTGCATCTGGAGCGTTTTCACCAGCTCCAGGTGCAGGAGTAAAAACGATTGGTACTAGATACTTACTCCCCTTATTTTTACCAAATTTTGTTCCAGATGGAACATTCTTTTGAATAGGTTTTGAAGGGAGTGGATTAATATTTTGTTTGAAAACTGGAGGTAATGAACCTCCTTTTTTTTTTTTTTTTTTTTTTTTTTTTTTTTTTTTTTTTTTTTTTTTTTTTTTTTTTTTTTTTTTTTTTTTTTTTTTTTTTTTTTTTTTTTTTTTTTTTTTTTTTTTTTTTTTTTTTTTTTTTTTTTTTTTTTTTTTTTTTTTTTTTTTTTTTTTTTTTTTTTTTTTTTTTTTTTTTTTTTTTTTTTTTTTTTTTTTTTTTTTTTTTTTTTTTTTTTTTTTTTTTTTTTTTTTTTTTTTTTTTTTTTTTTTTTTTTTTTTTTTTTTTTTTTTTTTTTTTTTTTTTTTTTTTTTTTTTTTTTTTTTTTTTTTTTTTTTTTTTTTTTTTTTTTTTTTTTTTTTTTTTTTTTTTTTTTTTTTTTTTTTTTTTTTTTTTTTTTTTTTTTTTTTTTTTTTTTTTTTTTTTTTTTTTTTTTTTTTTTTTTTTTTTTTTTTTTTTTTTTTTTTTTTTTTTTTTTTTTTTTTTTTTTTTTTTTTTTTTTTTTTTTTTTTTTTTTTTTTTTTTTTTTTTTTTTTTTTTTTTTTTTTTTTTTTTTTTTTTTTTTTTTTTTTTTTTTTTTTTTTTTTTTTTTTTTTTTTTTTTTTTTTTTTTTTTTTTTTTTTTTTTTTTTTTTTTTTTTTTTTTTTTTTTTTTTTTTTTTTTTTTTTTTTTTTTTTTTTTTTTTTTTTTTTTTTTTTTTTTTTTTTTTTTTTTTTTTTTTTTTTTTTTTTTTTTTTTTTTTTTTTTTTTTTTTTTTTTTTTTTTTTTTTTTTTTTTTTTTTTTTTTTTTTTTTTTTTTTTTTTTTTTTTTTTTTTTTTTTTTTTTTTTTTTTTTTTTTTTTTTTTTTTTTTTTTTTTTTTTTTTTTTTTTTTTTTTTTTTTTTTTTTTTTTTTTTTTTTTTTTTTTTTTTTTTTTTTTTTTTTTTTTTTTTTTTTTTTTTTTTTTTTTTTTTTTTTTTTTTTTTTTTTTTTTTTTTTTTTTTTTTTTTTTTTTTTTTTTTTTTTTTTTTTTTTTTTTTTTTTTTTTTTTTTTTTTTTTTTTTTTTTTTTTTTTTTTTTTTTTTTTTTTTTTTTTTTTTTTTTTTTTTTTTTTTTTTTTTTTTTTTTTTTTTTTTTTTTTTTTTTTTTTTTTTTTTTTTTTTTTTTTTTTTTTTTTTTTTTTTTTTTTTTTTTTTTTTTTTTTTTTTTTTTTTTTTTTTTTTTTTTTTTTTTTTTTTTTTTTTTTTTTTTTTTTTTTTTTTTTTTTTTTTTTTTTTTTTTTTTTTTTTTTTTTTTTTTTTTTTTTTTTTTTTTTTTTTTTTTTTTTTTTTTTTTTTTTTTTTTTTTTTTTTTTTTTTTTTTTTTTTTTTTTTTTTTTTTTTTTTTTTTTTTTTTTTTTTTTTTTTTTTTTTTTTTTTTTTTTTTTTTTTTTTTTTTTTTTTTTTTTTTTTTTTTTTTTTTTTTTTTTTTTTTTTTTTTTTTTTTTTTTTTTTTTTTTTTTTTTTTTTTTTTTTTTTTTTTTTTTTTTTTTTTTTTTTTTTTTTTTTTTTTTTTTTTTTTTTTTTTTTTTTTTTTTTTTTTAACTGGACACTTTGTAAATCATTCAGTTGTGGTTTAACATTGTTCAGTTTAATTAAGATAGTGTCAAGATATCTTTCACTATCAGCTCATACTGTTTCCACAAAAGCTAAATCACCACTTAATGATTCAGCCAGGTCCAGTTTCAGTTCAGGGTCAATTTGGTGGTCATAATCACATACCTTTTTCAAGATGATGTACACCCATCTTCCAGTGATGACATCTTCTTTTGCCACATGTTGCTGTTGATCTTCCAAGGCCATGAAACACATGTCCCTTTCCTCTTCTTCATCAACTGATGAGTCATCAGAGTACTCCCATTTTCCTCAGTTTGTGCCATTAAGCACTGATCCTTTTCCTTTTCCATGGACAGGAGGGCAATCTGGGCCTTAAGCTTCTTGTATTTAGCTTTGTAGCTATCATCAGGCCGATTGAGATTAGGGACAGGGGGACCAGTTTGGTTGTTCAACTGACTAGATCTGCATTTCTTCATAAAGTGACCTTTCTTACCACACTTATAGCATGTAAGATTGGTTTTATCCAGAGAGCTGGAGCTGGAAGAATTGTTTGGGCCATTAAATCTTTTGGATTTATGCTTAAACCTGTTAAAGGTTTTAGCAATCATGGCTACCAGATCATCAACGTCAGTTTCATTACAACCATCACTGTTTTCAGTGGTCTGACCAGAGTTCAAGAAACTGTTTAACATCTCCTTCATTGAGTGTGCCTGGACACTCTCTGCAGACATTAAGGCAACACAAGGTCGCTCAGGTACACTAGCAACCTTGGAACTCTGGGCATGGTTCATGGCATCTTGCTCAGCCACCAGTCTTGCAGCATTGTTATCTTTAGTGAATCTGAAGGCTCCATAGAGCAATGCAAGAGTATGGCTGTGCAAGGTTTTACCTTGTCTCAAGACAAGAACCATGTTTTCCCATTTGGAAGGAAGAATATCGCAAAACTTCTCAAGAAGAATATCCTTATCCTTCTCTACACCCAAGCCTCTCAGCTGATTAATGAGGCTAGAAAATCTGGTGTATGTACCAGTTAGACTTTCATTGGGCAAGGCAAAGAAGGATTCATACTTCTTGTTCAAGGCAACTTTCTAGTGACAATAGTGTCATCACCTCCTTCAAACTGAATAACTAATTCATCCCACATTGACTTTGCACTGGGGAACAACACAAGTGTTGGAATTAGATCTTCAGGAACATCCCCAAGGATCATGTTCTTGAGTCTGGTGTCCAGATCAACAAGTCTACGATCCTCATCAGACCAATGGTCTTCGGGCTTTTCTCTTGAACCTATTCTTCCAGTAGAATCTAGAAGAGGACTTACCCCAAGAGACATGGGTATATATGGTCCATCCATAAGGATTTTCAAGATATACCTTTCAATCCCACCAAAATGCAAAACCATTCTAGCCTTCCATGTACCAAAAGTCTCACTGTTTCCATCAAATTTTGGAACAGGAGTGTTAGAGTAATGTACATGGACGTGATTTGGGGTAGTAGGAGGAGGAGGGTTAGTATTAACATTTTGAAAAGGTTGGGCATTATTATTCAATGGGATTTCACCTTGACCAGAACCATCTCCACCTTCAGTAGTGTTCATCTTAGCAGATCTAGGCAAGTTTATTAGCCTTCTGTTCTGATACCACTTGTAAGTCCCAACTCAATAGATGGTACTACTGAAGACACCTCTATCTCGATGGTGGAGTTACTTTGCAATATATGCACTGAACTGGAGACGACCAGTTGCAGTGAGTATATACCAAGTTCTAGATAGATTACTTATTTAGATGTCAATAAGTAAAGAACAATGCAATAATACAAATAACTTGTAAACTAACTTGATGAGACAATATGTAATTTTCAATGTGTAATTTATTTATTGATGTTAAACAAATTACAAGGTTGTTGCGGAACCAAGATAATACAAGAATGTAAATATCCTAACAACCTATGAAATACAATTGATCTACACTCGGAATTTCTCAAGACAATCGAAACACTTAAAGTTGTGAAATGTTCCTTTTAGCGATTGAGAGAATATTGCACAAGTTCACCAAGAATATTGCAGGTATGCAAAGTATGAAGTATTCAACGTAAGTGATTTACTTGCATATTCTTGGTGTGCAATGACTTGTATTTATAGGCAAGGTTAACATTGGGATGTTAACTTTGGCCGTACAAATGTGGTTGAGAGCATTTAAGGAATAGCATTTAATTCCTTAAAAATCAGTGTAAAGTCGCATGATAAAGCAACTTTACTCAACCACCTTTATGTACCTTTTGTAATTAAATAATAAGATAAATCTTATTATCCGGGTAAAGGTACATAAAGCATAAAAGTCAATTCCTCGTAATCAGTGTAAAGCTTTGTAAGAGCTTTCCACTGATGGTCTCCAGTTTGTAACTGACTAGAATGTCAACTGGGCTTCGTTGCCATTGACATTCTCTATCTTCCATTTGTTGTCTTCGACTTCAATTGGAAGGATTCTTCAACTTGGTCAGTTCTCAACTGGAGGAAGTCTTCAGTTGCGTTGACTGTACGGTGCAACTGGACTTCAATATATTTATCGACAAATCATCTAGGTCTCCAGTTTCACTGGACAGTTTCACTGGGTCTCCAGATGCAACTGGAGACTGGCCAGTTTACCAGGTGAACTGGTCCTAATACTTTGTAAGTGCTTTACACCAATGTTCTCCAGTTTGTATCTCAGTAGAATGTCAACTGGGCTTCGCTGCCATTGTCATTCTCTATCTTCCACTTGTTGTCTTCGACTTCAGCTGGAATGAATTGCATCTGGTCAGATCTCAACTGGAGGAAGTCTTCAGTTACGTTAACTGTACGTTGCAACTGGACTTCAATATATTTCTGGACATTTTCTTCAGGTCTCCAGGTGCAACTGGAGACTGGCCAGTTTACCAGTAAATGACAACCACCAATTGTGGATTTTCTATCTATCTTACAACCTGCATGATCTGAATCTGAATAACCCATTAGATCTAACCCTGAGCCTTTGTGATACCAAAGACCAAGGCTAGGACACCCTTTCAGGTATCTGAAGATGCGCTTAACAGCATGCAAATGTGATTCTTTTGGATTAGCCTGAAATCTGGTACATAGACATGTTGCAAACATTATATCTGGTCGACTGGCAGTTAAATACATCAGTGAACCAACTATACCACGATATTCAGTGGTGTTCACTGGTTTGCCAGTTGGGTCAGAGTCCAAATTTAATGGTGCTGCAATAGGTGTGTTTTTGGATGGGATTGAATCATATTTGTACTTTCTTAACAAATCTCTGACATATTTTTCTTGGTTTATGAAAATTCCATTTTCAGTTTGTTTAATCTGAAGACCTAAGAAAAATGTTAATTCACCCATTAAACTCATCTCATACTCAGATGACATGATTTTAGAAAACCTTTTACACATTGCATCATCAGATGAACCAAATATAATGTCATCAACATAAATTTGTACCAGTAAGATATTACCTTTTTCTTTCAAGATAAACAAGGTATTATCTATTGCACCTCTTTTAAAGTCATTTTTGAGAAGATGTTTAGTTAAAGTGTCATACCAGGCTCTTGGGGCTTGTCTTAGACCATACAAAGCTTTGTTCAGTCTATATACCTAGTGAGGATGCTTCTCGTCAATGAAGCCTGGAGTCTGCTTAACATACACTTCTTCTTCCAATGTTCCATTTAGGAACGCACTTTTGACATCCATCTGGAAGACTTTGAACTCCAGATGGGCTGCATAAGCCAAGAAAATTCTTATAGCTTCAAGTCTTGCAACTGGAGCAAAAGTTTCATCAAAATCAACACCCTCTTCTTGACAATAACCCTGGGCAACCAATCTGGCTTTGTTTCTTACAACATTGCCATCTTCATCCATCTTGATTCGGTAGACCCACCTTATACCAATGGGTTCTTTCTTCAACCCTGGTGAACCAGGAACAAGTTCCCAAACATTGTTCCTTTCAAACTGGATGAGTTCTTCTTGCATAGCTTCCACCCAGCTTGGGTCTGCCATAGTCTCGTCAATCTTCTTCGGTTCAATCAGTGATAAGAAGGTGACGTTCAAGCATTGTTCACTTGTGGCTCTTCTAGTCTGAACCCCACTATTTGGATCTCCAACAATCTGTTCAATAGGATGTGCTTGAGTCCATCTAGTGTATTGACTAGTTTGGTGTATAATAATATCAGTGCAAGATACCAGATAATCCTCTTCAGTTGTAGCAACTGGAGGTGGATCAGTCCAAACTACTTCTACATCCTCATCAGAGTCAATGAAATAACGATTGGCATCATGAAATTCTTCAGTTAAAGGCATTTCTTGAAGAACTGGAGAAGTTGGAGCTTGAACTGGTACTGACATTGGAGTGGCACGTACATCAGATCCAATCACCAGTTTCTGTGGTAAGTTGAAACTGATTGAGGGATAGAATGGAGTGTCACTGGTGATCTTCTTCTTCTTAACTGGTTCCAGTTCTTGATAACTGGAAACATCTTCTGGTGAAACAACTGACTGATGAACATGGTCAGTTTCACCAAAATTCAATGAAATGACTGGAGAAATATCAAGACTTGGTCTCTTATTGATTGCATCATTTGATTCATCAAATGTGACATGAATTGTCTCATGAACCTTTTGGAGTCTATAATTGTAAACTTTAAAGGCTTTTCGAATATCTGAATAGCCTAGAAATACTCCTTCATCAGCTTTTGCATCAAACTTTCCAAGCTGACTGGAATCATTTAGGATATAAACTGGACAACCAAATACATGGAAATATCCAATATTTGGCTTTCGATTCCTGAGCACTTCATAAGCAGTCTTCTTGTGTCTCTTGATGTAGACTGACCGGTTTTGGGTATGGCAAGCTGTTGCAACTGCTTCAGCCCAAAAACAGGTGGGAAGACCTGTTCAAATAGCATACTTCTGGCCGCTTCTATCAGTGTGCGATGTTTCGTGTTTGTGCAGATGGTATGGTAAGGAGATGTGTAGTTGGAGCTGAGACGAGGGATATTCTTGATGCTTGTCTCTATGGTCCAACTGGAGGTCATTACGGTCCTTCAGTTACTGGTAAGAAAGTTTTTGATGCAGGTTTCTATTGGCCTACAATTTTCAAGGAGGCCCAGACTTTGGTAGAGACTTGTGACATTTGTCAAAGACAAGGGAGCATTACTAAGCGGGAAGAGATGCCTCAACAAAGCATTCAGGTATGCGAGGTATTTGATATTTGGGGTATAGACTTCATGGGACCATTCCCACCGTCTAATAAGTTTCAATATATTCTTGTCGCCGTTGACTACGTATCTAAATGGGCCGAAGCCAAGGCTTTGCCCACGAATGACGCGAGGGTAGTCATTGATTTCTTGAAACAATTATTCTATCGATTTGGTTGCCCTAGAGCTTTGATTAGTGACCGAGGAACCCATTTTGCAAATCATCAATCAGCCAAGGTCATGAAGAGGTATGGTGTTGTGCATTATTTTTCTACTTCTTATCATCCACAAACTAGTGGACAAGTAGAAAACACCAATAGGGCTTTGAAAAGGATTTTAGAAAAAAAAATGCTTTTGCATTTTGGTGGGATAGAGAGGTATATGTTGAAAATCCTTAAGGATGGACCATATATACCCATATCTCTTGGGGTAAGTCCTCTTCTAGATCCAACTGGAAGAAGAGGTTCAAGAGAAAAGCCCGAAGACCATTGGTCTGATGAGGATCGTAGACTTGTTGATCTGGACACCAGACTCAAGAACATGATCCTTGGGGCTGTTCCTGAAGATCTAATTCCAACACTTGTGTTGTTCCCCAGTGCAAAGTCAATGTGGGATGAATTAGTTATTCAGTTTGAAGGAGGTGATGACACTATTGTCACCAGGAAAGTTGCCTTGAACAAGAAGTATGAATCCTTCTTTGCCTTACCCAATGAAAGTCTAACTGGTACATACACCAGATTTTCTAGCCTCATTAATCAGCTGAGAGGCTTGGTTGTAGAGAAGGATAAGGATATTCTTCTTGAGAAATTTTGTGATATTCTTCCTTCCAAATGGGAAAACATGGTTCTTGTCTTGAGACAAGGTAAAACCTTGCACAGCCATACTCTTGCATCGCTCTATGGAGCCTTCAGATTCACTGAAGATAACAATGCTGCAAGACTGGTGGCTGAGCAGGATGCCATGAACCATGCCCAGAGTTCCAAGGTTGCTAGTGTACCTGAGCGACCTTGTGCTGCTTTAATGTCTGCAGAGAGTGTCCAGGTACACTCAATGAAGGAGATGTTAAACAGTTTCTTGAACTCTGGTCTGACCACTGAAATCAGTGATGGTTGTGAGGAAACTGACGATGATGATCTGGTAGCCATGATTGCTAAAACCTTTAGCAGGTTTAAGCATAAATCTAAAAGATTTAATGGCTCAAACAATGCTTCCAGCTCCACCTCTCTGGATAAAACCAATCTTACCTGCTATAAGTGTGGTAAGAAAGGTCACTTTATGAAGGAATGCAGATCTAGTCAGTTGAACAACCAAACTGGCCCCCCTGTCCCTAATCTCAATCGGCCTGATGATAGCTACAAAGCTAAATACAAGAAGCTTAAGGCCCAGATTGCCCTCCTGTCCATGGAAAAGGAAAAGGATCAGTGCTTAATGGCTAACAGATAATACCTTATTTATCTTGAAAGAAAGAGGTAATATCTTATTGGTACAAATTTATGTTGATGACATTATATTTGGTTCAACTGATGATGCAATGTGTAAAAAGTTTTCTAAAATCATGTCATCTGAGTATGAGATGAGTTTAATGGGTGAATTAACATTTTTCTTAGGTCTTCAGATTAAGCAAACTGAAAATGGAATTTTCATAAACCAAGGAAAATATGTCAGAGATTTGTTAAGAAAATACAAATATGATTCAATCCCATCGAAAAACACACCTATTGCAGCACCATTAAATTTGGACTCTGACCCAACTGGCAAACCAGTTAACATAACTGACTATCGTGGTATGGTTGGTTCACTGATGTACTTAACTGCCAGTCGACCAGATATAATGTTTGCAACATGTCTATGTGCCAGGTTTCAGGCTAACCCAAAAGAATCACACTTGCACGCTGTAAAGCGTATCTTTAGATACCTGAAGGGTGTCCTAATCTTGGTCTTTGGTACCCCAAAGGCTCAGGATTAGATCTAATGGGTTATTCAGATTCTGATCATGCAGGTTGTAAGATAGATAGAAAATCAACAACTGGTGGTTGTCATTTCCTTGGAGGAAAACTGGTAAGTTGGACCAGCAAGAAGCAGACTTCAGTCTTTATGTCCACTGCTGAGGCAGAGTACATTTCTGCGGCCAGTTGCTGTGCCCAGATTCTCTGGATCAAGAACCAGTTACTAGATTATGGTCAAAAGTATACAAGGACCCCAATCTTTTGTGACAACACCAGTGCGATTGCTATATCTCACAACCCAGTGATGCACTCCAAAACAAAGCATATTGACATCAGGTATCATTTTATTCGTGATCATGTTATGAAAGGAGACATTGAATTACATTTCATCCCCCACTGACAAACAGTTAGCTGATGTTTTTACAAAACCTCTCGATGAGAAAACCTTTAAACATCTCATCAGCGAACTGGGAATGTTAAATCCTTGAAACTGTAGATTTCTTTGTTATTGAACGCGTCAGTGACACTGATGAAGTTCTCCAGTTGAGGAGGTCCAGATAATCTTTGCTCGCCAGGCTATCGAACGCCTTTGTGATACTATCCTGGCACTAATTGATTTCTAGATCATCATTTTAGGGGGAAAGACTCAAAATAATTTTCTGACTAAAATTCGTTTTTGTTTGAAAATGGCAACTGGAGAACTATTTAGTTGGAAACTGGTACTGGACTGATCCTCCAGTGACCAGATTCAGTCTTGTCTTATTTTTATAACTTTAGAAATACTTGGTCAATATTTGTGACACGTGATGGTACTCGAGTGTTTTAAACCACTTGGTATCGTGATCTGACGTGTTTAAAGCTATTTTAGTACTTGACAACTGTTTGTATTGGGAAAATAAAAAGTGAGTGGACGCGTGGGTAAGATAAGCCGTCGTAGCATTTAATGCTGACATGGTAACATTTAATGTTGACATGGCAAATTATGATTTTATTTCAAAATTCAAACTTCTTTTGTTAAAATATCTACAAAGTTGTTTTGGTTAAATAAAATATAATTTTTGTATTTCATTGGGATCATGAATCCCTTATAAATACCCTTATTTACTCCGAACTCATTTACTTCCTTCTACATTCTTTCATTTACTTCCCAATCATCAATTGCTTCATTTCTCTCTCTGCTTCACAAATCAAGAACCCTAATTCCCAAATTTCAATTTCATTTTCCAATGGCACCTAGATCATCCCGTTCAAGAGATGTAAATCTCTTGACTGTTCCATATGCTCCTTCACCAGATGTCAAACCGGCATCTGGTGCTCCTAGTAATGCTTCGGTCATCAAACTCAATCCTAATAATCCGATGGCAAGCTTACAAGGATCTCAAGGGTCCAATACCCTTATTGGTAGAATCCAAAATTTTTTGAAGGATTCTCCAATAGGACCCTCATTCTCTCTAAACCCACGCAAGTTGTTTCACAACTACTTGTGTGAGTTTTGGTACACTGCCACTCTTTCTTTCCGATTGTTCCTCCATCAGTTTCACATTAAAGGATGGAACAATCCAGTGTACCTTGTCCGCTGACGTATTGAGGGATGCCTTACACCTCAATTACTGGAGAGAGGGTGAATCTCCAGTTGTCTTACCCCCAAATATTAATTTTCGTCAAGTCCTCCTCGAAATGGGTCATAAGGAGTGTTTGGACAATGGGGTTTTGAAGACGAAGGGTGCGATGACCATGAAGGGTCTTACACCTTCATGGAGGTACTTTTTCATCCACCTGGTGGAGAGTATGGGTGGGAGTTCTGGTGGTCTTGACCAGATCAACTCCTCACAAGCAGAAATGGCTTACTGCTTGTGGAATGGATTGAGAGTAGACTTTGCAGACATCTTGTTTAGAAGCCTAGTACAAAAGCTGAAGGGCACTAGGGGTGTTTGTATCCCCTTCTCAAGGTTTCTCTCTCTCTGTTTTAAACAAATTCTGGGCAGAGAAGCATACTTAAGTACAGATTCACCGTACACTGCTCCAGATTTGTTGAGGAATTTAGACTCTCTGGTATCTGAAGCTGGAGAGGTCGAAATTCCAGAACGAATGCAACTGGCATTCGCTAAAACTGATGCACCTATTGAAGGTGAGTCAGAAAGACAATTGGGCGGGACTCAAAATAATGAGGGACCCTCCAGTTCGTCTAATGTTGTGGTTGAGGATAGAGCAACCATAACTGAAGCAACTCCAATCACATCTATCCCTGGTGAAGATACCTCGGTATCTGATCCTCCAACAGATGCACCCATCCAGGAAATTGGGGAAGGTCATCTGGAGACTGACCCTTCTGGTCAGCCCTCAGTTACATTCATGGATCTGGACATGAATGTTAATGACGAGGAAATCCTGATAGAATCTTCGGATTCTGAAGGTACTGAAACAGACTTGGAGATTTTTGATTCTGCTGTACCAGATCAAAACCCTTCATCTCCAGTCTCGCTTCCAAATGCATCAATTTCACTTTCACCATCCCAACAAAATGTGCCTACTGATATACCATTCCCAACTTATAACTATATGTCTGGAAACAGACGTATGGCTCCTTCACCAACTGGGCAGTTCTCACTTGTTCGAGAAATGCCACCCCCACCGCCGCCGTTGTTCACACCTGAGCATTCTCATCATGAACAACACATTGATTTTCCAGTCCTTTCTTCTACCACCACTCCTACTATTTCTTCAACTGCTGGTATGACAACTGGGGAGACTTCTCTAAGTTTGCCTCCTCTAGTTGCTCCAGTAGTAACTGCTGCTGGTCCAGTGACACCTTCTCCTTCGTCACTGGACAGTCAAGTTGTCTCTTTACAAGCCGATCTCCAAAACCTTCTTACCAGGGTGGAGGAGATTCAAAAGACACTTGACAAAAACACCAAGTCCTTCTCCAGATACCACAAGGATCACTTGACAAACATTAAAGTGGTTGATATGGGGATTAACAAGTTTTCATCAAATGAAGACTTGGTGTTCAATAAGCTAAATGAGTTGGTCACTGGCTGCAACAATCTGGCAACATCTTTGAAGGAAGCCTTTGACCTTACTCAGTCCAAGGTCACAACCTCAATCTCCAATTTGCTTGGCAACACTGTAAGAACATCTGAAGTAGATTTAAGGGAGATTGAAAGGCAGGTAAAGGAATTGTTTGAAAAACCTGGCCTAAATGTGACTGAACTTGGAGAGCAGTTGATGACTTCAGTTGGTCAGAAGATAGAGGATACGCTGGGTGCAAGAGAAGCACAATTGATTGAAAGGGTGATGTCTGAGATCACCAAGCTGGCCACTCCTCAGGTTGATCTGGCTCCACTCACTAGTGAGATCAACCAGTTGAGAGGCAGCATTGAAAATTTGAACACCCAGGTATCCCTTCATGCTCAGTCTTTGGATAAACTGACAACTGAAGTGGAAAGTTTGAAGAAGAAGGATGAGGAAGTGAATGAAAAGGTTGTATCTGGTTTGGATGAAGACTCCAAGATCTTAAATGAATTAAAAACTGGTCAAGAACAGGTTACTACAAATGTTTTGACCCAGTCAAAGGAGACCAACCATTTGTGGAGGTCTTTCAGGATGATGTGTGGGATTTTCAAGGAGTGCAAGGACATGCAAACATGGCAGCCTCTTGACCGGTTGCCATCTCACCCTTCTGAATGGGAAGTTATTAGGGCAGGTCTAGATGCTGCCAAGGGGGAAAGAAGTGCAGTCCTTCCACCAGTTGCACCTGAAAGAACTCCATCTGGAAGTCAAGCTGGTAGGAAATGGTTGTAGCTGCCAGTACTGAAGCTGGTGAGCAAACTGGTGATATGGGTGATAGGGGGAATGTTTTGGATAAGGGCAAAGGGTTAGCAGTTGATGCATCTGCCCAGCCGGCCACTGATATTCCTATGTTAGAAACTGGCAATGCTGATGTACTTCCTCCAGTTTCTGATAGTGTAAGCAAACAACTGGCCAGACTTGGTAATCAAATTAAAGAAAGAAAGAAGATGAAACAAGCCAACCAAGTTGAAGCCAGAGCACATCTTGCACAGATCAAACTGCTTGATATGAGTGATGCCAATCTTTTGGGAATCACTAAGGAGGAGTATGCCAAGTTAAGCATGATCCCAGGATAGTTGACCAGTTGAAAGAAATGCTTGATGTTGAACTGGACAGACACTATCCTGATGATGAAGCTGAATTCGATGCCAAAAGTTTGAACATATCAGTGGAGAAGGCTAAGGAGAATAGGGCCAGTGGGATTCTAAAAAGAATTGCAAATGTTAAGAAGGTTTTGAAAAAGGTATTGAATCCACCAAGAAGGATTCCTCAACCAAGAAGACCACTGACAAGAGATGCTGACCTTAGCACATTTGTTGAACCAACTGGCGAGGTATCTAATGAAGACATCAAGTCCGCTGTACTAGCTGCTGGTGCTGGGAGTATAAAAATAACAAATGAATCTGAAGCAAGAAGCTATTACTCCCAGATCATGTCAACCAGAAGACATAGTGGTACTATCAATGGTGTTAATGTAACAATCAAGCCAGGCACCAAAGTCTTTCACGTTGAAGTTAGTTATACCAGAGGGCCACTGGTTAAAACTGACAATCCTGGTGCAATGCAGTATGGGTTCAGTGAATGGGTGGAAATGGTGAATGTGTTGGATGCAAAGGCACAAAAGAATAGGTTTGAGAAAGCATGGGTGAACTTCCTAAGGGGCAAGATTCAACATAAAGAAAATCTGGAGCTAAAGTTGAATATTGACCCTGAAGACTCACAACCTATCTCTTCAGTGACCAAGAGAAGAAGAACTGGCGAAGGGCCATCTCATTAATTCTTTCTTTTCAGTTATCTACTTGTATTTTGTTTTACATTCTGTAACTTGTATAAATTTCATTTCCTTGTATAAATGAAGTTACCAGTTTGTAACCACAAGGTAGATAATAGATTAAAATCTAACAAACCTAAAAGAAAAACCTAAGGCATTTATTGATCTATAAAAATGCCTTGGAAAACTTAGATAGATTTAAATCAAACAAGTCCTTCCAGTTTACACGTGTACAGATACAAGAACTAGAAAAAGACTTGGCAATATTTCTAGACAAATAGGGGGAATTTGTTAGGACCAGTTTACTGGTAAACTGCCCAGTCTCCAGTTGCACCTGGAGACCCAGTGAAACTGTCCAGTGAGCTGGAGACCCAGATGATTTATCCAGAAATATATTGAAGTCCAGTTGCACCGTACAGTCAACGCAACTGAAGACTTCCTCCAGTTGAGAACTGACCAGTTGAAGAATCATTCCAGTTGAAGTCGAAGACAACAAATGGAAAATAGAGAATGACAATGGCAGCGAAGCCCAGTTGACATTCTAGTCAGTTACAAACTGGAGACCATCAGTGGAAAGCTCTTACAAAGCTTTACACTGATTACGAGGAATTGACTTTTGTGCATTATGTCCTTCTACCCGGATAATAAGACTTATCTTATTATTTAATTACTAAAAGGTACATAAAGCTGGTTGAATAAAGTTGCTTTATCCTGCAACTTTACACTGCATTTTAAGGAATTAAATGCTATTCCTTAAATGCTCTCAACCACATTTTTACGGCCAAAGTTAACATCCCAATGTTAACTTTGCCTATAAATACAAGTCATTTCACAACAAGAATATGAACTTCTTCGAACACACTTCGAAGGAATTCACACTTTGCATACCTGCAATATTCTTGGTGAACTTGTGCAATATTCTCTCAATCGTAAAAAGGAACATTTCACAACTTTAAGTGTTTCGATTGTTTAGAGAAATTCCGAGTGTAGATCAATTGTAGTTCATAGGTTGTTAGGATATTTACATTCTTGTATTATCTTGGTTCCGCAACAACCTTGTAATTTATTTAACATCAATAAATAAATTACACTTGAAAATTACATATTGTCTCATCAATTATTTTACAAGTATTTTGTATTATTGCATTGTTCTTTACTTATTGTCTTTTAAATAAGTAATCTATCTAGAACTTGGTATATACGCACTGTAACTGGTCGTCTCCAGTTCAGTGCATATATTGCAAAGTAACTCCACCATCGACATAGAGGTGTCTTCAGTAGTACCATATATTGAGTTGGGACTTACAATTATAGATGTATTCACATTTAACGGCATAAAACTTATGTATTCAAATGATAAATGTTTCAAGTGATTATTCAAGTAATCTATTTGTGATTCAAACGAGGTTTCCAGTAAACAATCATGATTTCAAAACCTATCACCAACCTTTGTGTTGACTCTTTTAAGTATTCCTTTCAGGTAATCAAGTAAATCGTGGCTAGGATGGTAGCATGGGACTCGTAGCAGACTTCAGGCTTAGGACTTGGAGTGTTGCATGCTTTTCTATGTGCTAGTTGGCATTATGCCTAATCGTTTCCCCTGCGTGGGAACTTATCTTATGTTTTATTTGAATGCTATTGAATCTATGTTTGTGACTTATGTTTTGCTTATTTGAACTATGTATTCGACTATCTATGGTTAATTTACGCACTCATTTAGTTATTCCTATGTAACATCCATGTGCGCGTGTGCTTTATCTTGCACCCCTAGTTTTCCGCCTTAGTCGGGGTGTGATAGAATCCAGGAACGCTAGAGATCATATCTTTGAGCCTTTGAAACTCCCTCGCAATATATTCGTTTGATGCTTGACCCTGCGATGAATTAGTAAAACCAAACGAACTAGTAAAATTATTAGAATTATGTAAACCTGCTCCCATGGTCACAGATGTCCCAGCAACCTGAGTGATTTGTGGAATATTTATCCCAAAATTCGGAGTTGCAGTTGGGAATGACGTGCTTTGTGGTGCAGATCCAGGGGCTGCAGATGCTCCTGGAGTCGAAAATAGATTTCTTGGAGTGAATGATGGTCCATTCTCTGAAATCCTGGACTCCAAGATCTTAAATTCAGCCTAATTAAATTCCTGATTTGTTTTGATCGTATCATTGATTTTCTGCAAAATAGTAAATAGGTCAGGAATTTCATCAAAATTAATATTTTGAGCAACATCTCTAGATCCAATATTAAATGGGTCTGGATAGCCCTCAGAATTATAAAAGCTCGATCGTTCTACTCGGCCAGATCCAGTGTTCAATTGAGACGGGTTTCCCGCAGGAACGTCTCTAGCAGCATTGAAGTCATTGGCCTGATCAGCAGGTCCCTTGTCTCTGTTTTGATTCGAGGTTCAAACCATATTGTTCTTGTTCCTTCGATACAAATTATATCCTATAGAATGACCAATCATAGAAGAAGAAACAGCAGGAGCAGTTTGTGAAGAGTTAGTTGGTTGAGTCGACATTTTCGGAATTAATTTCAGAAAATTGGTTTTCTTTGATAAAAATTGAAAATTTTAATCGATTGAAAGCACCTTTTGCCCCACGGTGGGCGCCAAATTGTTTTGGTCAAAAATTACCCAAGATAATGTACCTTGAAGACTTATATTAATTATGTAACCAAACTTTCGTTCGTGAGGTTAAGGGCTTGTAAAATATGTTGAGTTTCAAAGATGAGTGTTAAAGAAAAGATTTGCTTAAGAAAGATGTCGACTAAACAAAGAATTAAAGGATAAAGATAATCGTAAATATAGAACTTAAACGTATCGAGATAATGCAAAGGACAGAATGTAATGCTAATTATAATGAAAATCTAATAATTAATAAAATGAAAGTAAAGATAAGGGAACAAGAACACCGAGATTTGTTGACGAGGAAAAGCCCTTAATCCTTTGAGGATCGCCGGCATAAAAACCCCGAGAGGAAGCAATCGTCCTTGCATTTGTTCTTTTATTAATGATTGTTAAATTGATTACAATGGTTGTAACATCCCAAACTTTTTAATTAACGGTTGACTTGAGTCGTTAAGTCAATATTACGTGTCCGTTAAGTCTATAGGAGATTTAATGCTTAGATGTGTTTAATGTGTTATACGTGTGAGGCTTAAATGTCTTAATGATTGATGTACTAATGTGTTTAAGATGTATTTATATGCCTATAGAGGTGCTTGAAGTGTTTAATGAGTTGTAAGTATTCCCTATAGGTGTTTTGAGCTAAATATGAGTCGTTTGGAAGCTTAGGGACTAGTTTTGACATAGGTGAAAACTAAAAAACGGGATTAGGGTCTAGGAGCAGGTCATTAGCTTCTAATTACTCTTATTATCCTTTTCTCTTTGAGCCCTAACCACCACCCATTGCCACAATCAATTCCTTGTTCGATTTCATCATCGTTTGGTTGATTCGAGAGTGTTTTGATCAAGCTTTTGCATCCTTTTTGTAACCTTCAGATGTTTGAGGTATTATTACATTGATTTCATGTCCTTTCAATCCCTTGATTCGTTTCATAACTGATCTAGGTCTTTAGAGGGTTGCTTGGAGTTAAAATCATGAGTTTTAATCGATTCGGTAACCTAAAATGTTTGTTATTGTGATGCAAATCAAGTAGGGGTTAATCAATGATTTCATTGCATCATTATGATCTTAAAGGTACAAAAGTCGTTCATAAGGTTTGGGGTTGTTTGGGTTGTGTTTGGTTAAGTTTTGGAGGTTAAACAATGAGGTTTGTGCAGATTTGGGGTCAGTTGTGACGCAATACCTAGGTTGCGACGCAACTAGAATACAGTGACTTAAGTTGTGACGCAATATTGCGACGCAACTAGAATACAGTGACTTAAGTTGTGACGCAATACCTAGGTTGCGACGCAACTAGAATACAGTGACTTAAGTTGTGACGCAATACCTAGGTTGCGACGCAACTAGAATACAGTGACTTAAGTTGTGACGCAATACCTAGGTTGCGACGCAACTAGAATACAGTGACTTAAGTTGTGACGCAATACCTAGGTTGCGACGCAACTAGAATACAGTGACTTAAGTTGTGACGCAATACCTAGGTTGCGACGCAACTAGAATACAGTGACTTAAGTTGTGACGCAATACCTAGGTTGCGACGCAACTAGAATACAGTGACTTAAGTTGTGACGCAATACCTAGGTTGCGACGCAACTAGAATACAGTGACTTAAGTTGTGACGCAATACCTAGGTTGCGACGCAACTAGAATACAGTGACTTAAGTTGTGACGCAATACCTAGGTTGCGACGCAACTAGAATACAGTGACTTAAGTTGTGACGCAATACCTAGGTTGCGACGCAACTAGAATACAGTGACTTAAGTTGTGACGCAATACCTAGGTTGCGACGCAACTAGAATACAGTGACTTAAGTTGTGACGCAATACCTAGGTTGCGACGCAACTAGAATACAGTGACTTAAGTTGTGACGCAATACCTAGGTTGCGACGCAACTAGAATACAGTGACTTAAGTTGTGACGCAATACCTAGGTTGCGACGCAACTAGAATACAGTGACTTAAGTTGTGACGCAATACCTAGGTTGCGACGCAACTAGAATACAGTGACTTAAGTTGTGACGCAATACCATTGCGACGCAATTAGACATTGATTTATGTTTAGATATTTATGAGTTGTATTTACTATAATGTCGGTTGTTTAATGTTGGGCAACCGATGGATTTCCATTTGAGCTTATTTCGATGACATTGCTGGTAACACCAATTAATAAATGAACCAAACGTTTCCTTTTGGTTTGTTCTTTTAAAGTTTACTTCCGCTATCTTTTGACGCCGTTTGGCAAAAACTTTTGGAAATCCATATTTTTAAACGACGGGTGTTACAAATGGTATCAGAGAAATGGTTTAAGTGAACCAATGACTATAGTTATGCCATAGGAATTGGACTTAAACCATAAGATGACATGCTGGGCTTAAGTAGTTGAGCTTTAGCCTTAAGATGAGATGTTCTTAGGACGGGTTGGGATGAGTGAGAGTGTAGGAATAAGGCTCTATGATGATTGTTTGATGATATGTGAATATGTCTTTTAGCCTTTATTCTTTCGTTTTCTCGCTTCTCCGTCTCTAAATTATTCTATTGCTACGATAGACGGTCCACGAGGTGATGTGCCATTTCTCTAACTGAATTTGATAAATGTGCGGTGTAGTTTATGTGTGAAGTGTTTGAAATGAAAGAAAGTTGGAGGAATAGGTGAGATGGTATTCCATTAATGTCCAACCCATGGGGTTTGTGACAAGGATCGTAAAGGAAGTGAGATGTTGTATGCGTGAAGATGGTCGTGTGAATGGATTTGGTGAAGAGGAGACGATACACAAATGTGGTAATGAACATGCAAGTGAAAGGATACAATTACAATTATGGTCCGGAACATAATTGCAAGTGTATTACGACGCGAGCGTGTTTGTATGGCCATGCTTGTGTTGACCGGTGTACAAAGTAATGAAGTTGGGGAGATTTCTATGTATTGTACCCCTATTTGTCAAGAGTAAACACTGTGTTACAACTTTAATGATGTTGATGCTTCAAGTGTGTGGAAATGTGTAAAGATCGGTGGAAAGTGATAGCCGGATTAAATGTTTAGGATGATTATGATGTACATGAAGTTTAAAGGTAGGTGAGGAGTGAAGTGATTGGTAGTCAATGTTTTTGAGTCTACTAGCTTAAAGGACATGGACTTGAAGTTTAACAAGTAGAGTTGATGCTGGATACTTGAAGGGTTATAAGTAGGTGACGCATAGAAGGGTTACCGGACACACGTATGGAAGGATACAACTACAATTCCAGTCGCGAACGTAATTGTAAATGTATCACGACATGTGTGTGTTTGTGAGACTGAGTCTGTGTTGATCCGAATGAAGTGAAGATGGGAATGATGGAATCACTGAATGGTATCATATTTAACCACGCGAAGAATAGACACATATGAATGGAATAAAGAATGATGAAGTTGAAGCAAGTAAAGAAGTTAACACTACGGTTGATTGAACCTTTTAACCATGAAGCTCTCCCATTCTATGAACACCATGTTATGATGCGAAGCTACATTCGAGCTTTGAAGTGTTAAAGTTGTGCTTGGGCATAAGGAAAACGTTTAGGTTTTGAAAGGAATTCGTTTAAAGGATTTAAACATGGGAGTTTTTGGTCGAACTGAACGATATGCGGTGAACTAGAAGGGGGTGCGGCGCATATCTGCCCAGTTTTGAAATTGGGTCTTCTGAAGGAAAGCCCGATATGCGGCGCATGGATCTTCCATGTGGCACATATTTTGTATTGCTCAGACGCTTGGTGTTTTCTGTGACAAAAAATAAGTGAAATATGCGGAGCATATTTATTTCATGCGGCGCATATGTGCCCAAATGTGAAATATGCGGCGAATGCACCATCCATGCGGCGTATATTTTGGTCTATTTTGGATTTACGACTTGTTTAATGTTGATTTCGCTACGGGATGATATATGACAATTGGGACGAGTATCTACAGGGGAAGATTCTTCCTTATATTGCATGAATGTTAAGGTGATGTTGATATCTTATATTTGTACAAAGTCTTATGTATGACTGTTTCTCAAGATAAAGAGTTTTCCTTTAAGGAAAGTTAAGAGGTAAGATGATGGAGTTATTTGTAGTTTCTTAAAGCATATGAAGTAAAAGTATTCAAGAGCATTTGGTTCCGAATTGATCATGTTTCTCGCCTGCGTGATTACCCATGTAAGGCAAAGATTATACTTCTAAAGTCAAGGCCACTCGTAATTTTGAGACGTTCTAATAAGGTTCTCGGTTTCGTTGCAATCGTGAGGTCGAACCTTCAATTGATGTGTGACTAGTGCTACTTTCATGCAAACGCACCTTCCGTTTTGTTCTCACTTATTGGAAGAAGTTAATGTTTTTTATTGTGGGATGTATTTCTTTCTGTAAGATAGATTTACGATTTTGCTACCATTTGTTGATGATGAAAGCCCTGTCAAAGTTATTTCTACCCTCACTACGACCCTATTGAGTTTCTCGAAGTACCTGCATGCTAACGAATGGTCCTTACCATGTCATGAACTTAAGGGATAAAGTTTAAAGTTTTCTCTAGATCGTTCAGTCATTATGTTTAGTGATGACAATATTGCCTATTCTAGGTATGACAAAGAACATCATATTTGCGTAAAGAGCGTTATTACGATTTTCAACTCGAAGAGGCTTAGTTTTAATTCGTCAAAAGTGAGTAAGAGTTAAGGGAGCAGCCGACGCTTAATGTTGAAGGGAATAAAGTTCTATTTATTAGCTAAGTCCGTGGTTGCGAGGTTATGGTGAGTGCTTGACTACGGCGAATCAGCTCAAGATAATGCTCTTTGAGACAAAGAATGTAGTAGAACGGGAGCATAGTCAGAAGAGTCGAGATGAACCATCATGAAGCAATACATTTAAAAGTAAGATTTCGGTATCCGAGAACGAAATGACCAAAAGTTGTACTTGAGGAGGCTTATGAACCGTGGTGACATGCTTATTTGGATGCCGCCTGAAATGTGATACGACCTATTATGATACGAGGTGTAGTAAATCTTATATGTTGACGTGGGATAGGGTTAAAAGCCAAGACTAGACACCGAAAGTTTTGTTACAAAATAATTATTTAATGATCCTTTAACGGAAGTGAGGAGTCACGTTATCAGGGACTAAGAGACAAGGTTGCGTGGGAAGCTAAAGGTAATGATATGATATGAGCCATTAGTAGATAGGTTGCCTAAGAATGTTTATTTCTTGGTTAACTATTACAACGTTTCATTGGACATGAAAAAGAAGATGTATGATAAAGAAGTGCTCTTAAAGTGTGAAAGTTAATTGTTGAATGTTTCGAATCGAGACGGCCGTAATGTAAATAATTTTTAAAGATGTTTGTCAAAGTAAGAAGGAAATGGAGAACTCAAGTGATGCCTATCACTCCTAGATTGATGGGAAAGAGAAAGGATGATTTAGAAACTTGGGAAAGTCATATGATCGTGCGATAGTACATTGAGATTTTCATATACTATTGTTGAGTTCACATATAATGACAACTACGATGTAGGTGTGGATGTCATTTCATGATACGACATGTTATTGAAAGGAAAGTTGTGGAGCCAATAAACATGAAAATAGCAGCTCATAAAGTCAGAATTGTTGAACTAGTGTTTTGATTAGCTCAAAATTGTCTAAAGGTTTTGGTGGTGAGCAAAGAAAGCTTATTATGAACAAGGTGTGTATTATGGTATAGCCATAAGTCTCTAAGGAGGGGTATGATTTGCATAGAAAGTGACGGCTAGTCGACCTTTGTTCAATGAATTATGTGAGTTATGGTAGCAAGGAAATAAGGATATGTGCCGGAAGGTCTTATCCGCCAAATGAATAGTCTTCGCCAAATGTAATCTGTGTACTACTTATGAAGGTTGAAGAAATGAAGTGATTGCTTGGTTTGATTTAAAGATTGAACCAAAGAAATGACAAAAACGGTTGAAAGGATAAAGTTAAGGTTACGGGTAAGTTATTTATATATAAGCGGCGAAATGATTCTGAGGACATAATCATTTTAAGGGGGAGATAATTGTAACATCCCAAACTTTTTTAATTAACGGTTGACTTTAGTCGTTAAGTCAACACTACGTGTCCGTTAAGTCGATAGGAGATTTAATGCTTAGATGTGTTTAATGTGCTATACGTGTGAGGCTTAAATGTCTTAATGATTGATGTACTAATGTTTTTAAGATGTATTTATATGCCTATAGAGGTGCTTGAAGTGTTTAATGAGTTGTAAGTATTCCCTATAGGTGTTTTGAGCTAAATATGAGCCGTTTGGAAGCTTAGGGACTAGTTTTGACATAGGTGGAAACTAAAAAACAGGATTAGGGTCTAGGAGCAGGTCATTAGCTTCTAATTACTCTTATTATCCTTTTCTCTTTGAGCCCTAACCACCACCCATTGCCACAATCAATTCCTTGTTCGATTTCATCATCGTTTGGTTGATTCGAGAGTGTTTTGATCAAGCTTTTGCATCCTTTTTGTAACCTTCAGGTATTTGAGGTATTATTACATTGATTTCATGTCCTTTCAATCCCTTGATTCATTTCATAACTGATCTAGGTCTTTAGAGGGTTGATTGGAGTTAAAATCGTGAGTTTTAATCGATTCGGTAACCTAAATAGTTTGTTATTGTGATGCAAATCAAGTAGGGGTTAATCAATGATTTCATTGCATCATTATGATCGTAAAATGATGAATTTTGAGGTACAAAAGTCGTTCATAAGGTTTGGGGTTGTTTGGGTTGTGTTTGGTTAAGTTTTGGAGGTTAAACAATGAGGTTTGTGCAGATTCGGGGTCAGTTGCTGTAACACCCCAACCACGGCGGAATGATGAGATGTACAGAAAGTCGAGTATTCAAATCAAAGGATAATAGATAACATTCACCATAGCTTTATTGGATAAAAATAATTTTACAATGCACAAGCATGTGAACCAATTCCCAAGTACAATACGTCTACTATGCTTGGATATTGAGTCCACGAAACAAATAACAAACACATGAGATAGTATACTACAATGATCAGGGCGGATTCCATTGCCCGTCACGAGGTTTAATCTTTGACTCCAAAATGCAATGCAAACAATCATGATGCATATAATTCCTCAAAGCTTACGCTAATTCCTGAAAAGCATGAAGAAAAAGTGTCAACTACAAAACGTAGTTGGTGAGTGCATAGGTTTGCAAGTAAATCTCATTACATATCCATTTCAAAATAGTTGAGAAATCCATGGTAAATTATAAAGTTTTCATTTGTCTCATTTATCGTGAGAGAAAAATATATCAATCGATTAATCATTCATCAAACCAAAACCATTTGGTCATCAATACTTCAATATTGCCAATTTCAACAACTTTCAAGATTCCATATAAGGTCCAATACCCAAACCGTATGTTCAAACCACAATTTCCATCCATAATAATATCAATACCTCTTGGTCAATGGTAAGACTACCATGACATAACTTGATGAGATTGTTCTTGAGCCACTACTAAGACCGGTTATGTCCCAATAATCAATATATAATGTCCCAAATGATAAGATGATGATAAGCACATGCTGTCAATCACGTGCAATAATAATAACCAAGGGTCGTGCCATGGAGACGCCCATAAATATATATAGTAGTTACATTTGACAGTACTCAAGCTCATCATATAATATATAACACATTGAATATATAATATAATTCCCATATCATAATCATTCTTTCAAAGTATCATTTCATATAAAGAAATATATATATATATATATATATATATATATATATATATATATATATATATATATATATATATATATATATATATATATATATATATATATATATATATATATATATATATATATATATATATATATATATATATATATATATATATATATATATATATATATATATATATATATATATATATATATATATATATATATATATATATATATATATATATATATATATATATATATATATATATATATATATATATATATATATATATATATATATATATATATATATATATATATATATATATATATATATATATATATATATATATATATATATATATATATATATATATATATATATATATATATATATATATATATATATATATATATATATATATATATATATATATATATATATATATATATATATATATATATATATATATATATATATATATATATATATATATATATATATATATATATATATATATATATATATATATATATATATATATATATATATATATATATATATATATATATATATATATATATATATATATATATATATATATATATATATATATATATATATATATATATATATATATATATATATATATATATATATATATATATATATATATATATATATATATATATATATATATATATATATATATATATATATATATATATATATATATATATATATATATATATATATATATATATATATATATATATATATATATATATATATATATATATATATATATATATATATATATATATATATATATATATATATATATATATATATATATATATATATATATATATATATATATATATATATATATATATATATATATATATATATATATATATATATATATATATATATATATATATATATATATATATATATATATATATATATATATATATATATATATATATATATATATATATATATATATATATATATATATATATATATATATATATATATATATATATATATATATATATATATATATATATATATATATATATATATATATATATATATATATATATATATATATATATATATATATATATATATATATATATATATATATATATATATATATATATATATATATATATATATATATATATATATATATATATATATATATATATATATATATATATATATATATATATATATATATATATATATATATATATATATATATATATATATATATATATATATATATATATATATATATATATATATATATATATATATATATATATATATATATATATATATATATATATATATATATATATATATATATATATATATATATATATATATATATATATATATATATATATATATATATATATATATATATATATATATATATATATATATATATATATATATATATATATATATATATATATATATATATATATATATATATATATATATATATATATATATATATATATATATATATATATATATATATATATATATATATATATATATATATATATATATATATATATATATTTATAATTTCATGTATTTATACTTTTATTTGTGTATTTTCCATTAATTTTAATAATAATATTTAATTAGTTATTTTTACTTAATTATTTATCTTTAAATTATGTAACACATGTCTCTTGCCTTTTAACTATTTTTCTCCAGTAGGTTTTAGTTATTTTTATCAATGGTTAAGATGATTTAACTTCATTCTTGATTTGCATAATTTATTTATGGATTTTTATGTCTTTTAATTACTATTTAAATTCAATAATTCATGGAAATTCTTAGAAATCATCACTAAACATTTTGGTCAAAAATCTCAGCCCTTTTAGGCAACTTTTATCCATACAAAATCATATCAATTCAACCTCTCTCGTGTCTTGCTTATTTTGAGGGTTTTATGATTAAAAATCGTTTACCGAAATGGTGATTTTAGCCTCATTTCTCAAGCAATTAAAGTGCTTCAAAATGGATTTTCATCCTTATTCCATTATTGACAGAATGTTCATTATATTTTGGTGTCTTAAGTTGTGATCGTGGTGGTGGTGTGATGTGTGCAATTTAAAGCTTTCGGTTAGTGCTTATATGAACCGAATTAGTGATTTGTAGGCTTGCCTTTGCCATTTAATAACCAAGTTAAGTTTTATTACTTTTATTTGACATAATCTCAGTAGGTTTATAATACTTCTTGTTACGAGATTGTTGGAGTTGATTAAAGTTGCAATCTAGTGACTTTTAGCTTATTTTGTTGTGAAGAACTTTTACTTGGAATTTTCTGTTTTAACACTTATTTTCATAAAATGTTGAGTAGTCATTTTTGGTTAAGTTGAATTATTTGGACGTTGATGATTTTTGTACAGAGACATATATGTGTCCCATATTTATGTGAATTTTTGCTAAATTTTCAGACGTTGTTTACTACCTCTAAAAATTACAAAACCAAAGTTGGTCAGAAAGCTTGCTGCTGTGCAACTCAATATATTTTATAAAAGATTTCGATGATGAACATTTAAGAAAAATCCCCCAATTTTATTTTACATTAGGGACACTTTGAACTCAGTTCACACCAGGTTTAAACTTCTGAAACCTATTAGTTAAGAAATTAAAAATCGTCAAAGTTGACTCAACATTAAGACAAAAATCCAGTTTTGACCACTTTTGGTAGAAAAATCATATCTTTGGTTTGGTTTAGTATTTTTGAGTGATTCCAGTTGGAGGTTAATCTTAACTCTTTTATCTACAACTTTTATTTTGAAAGTTTTGCTTGAAACGGCCCTCACATGCCCAGTTTATCCGTCCCACGACAGAAGATGGTTTCTGTCAGAATGTATATTGATTAAAACAACTCACCAATGGTGTTGGTTGCTTGTTTTAGCCTCTAAATTACCACTAACAAGATTATCACTTTATTTTGTATCTCTTAACATCAAATATACAGATTTCTTAGCAAATTCAAAGTCATTAATCATCCATCTCAAATCCCATATTGAAAACTATAACAAAACTACTTAAATCCCTACATGCATGTCAAGATCTAACATGTTTACTCTCAATTTATTATTATCCTTTGCATTCATGATTATTTCTTTTAGATTAATCTTTTTAATATGCATGCATGTGTAGATCTATGCTTGTGTGGTGTTAGAATGAAAGAAATAAAAAGGATGGAGATCAAGGTATCAAGTAGCAACCTTAGATGATTGAAATAACGACAACCAAGGTGTTGTTGGGTCTCCATTTTGGGCTGTTCTTGGGGGTATTTCATGGCTGTTCAAGCTTCAAAAGAAGAGCAAAAAGGTCACAAGAATGAAGGGAGAATGATAAACAAACAAAAGAACATGATGGTTAACCTTTGATGATCAAGAATCAAAAGAAAAGAAGAAGATTGAAGGTGTTCCTCCTTGGTTTTTCTGCTGCTCGACCAGCCCCATTAGGAGGCTGATTTCATGTGTTTGATGGCCTCTAAATCATCTCCAAGCTTGCTCCACACCTTAGCTTTATTGTTAGTGTTGTTTGATGATTTATTCTTAAGGTTTGGGGGGTGTTTTTACCCCATATTTCTGCCAAAAAGAGAGGAGAGGAAGCAGAAAATTTTGAGAGCATTTCTTGGTGTGTGTGTGTGTTGTGTTGGAGAATGAAGTGTTTGTGTGGGTTCCCTAGCTTAATCACGTGATGGAGGGGGGAGAAGTGGCCTTGGAGCTTGGTCATTGGCTAAGGGAAGTGGTGTTTCAATATCTATTGGTTAGACAAAGTGGTAATGTGTTGGATGGATGTGTATACCGAAATTTGCATGCATAAATTCAAAATTTGGTCTTTTAAACCTTTATAACTTTAATGTATCATTGTATAGTAGTGAATCTAAGTTCATTATAGCTATATAAATATATATAAGAGTGTAGGTGTATACATGAAAGTCTAAGACTTAATTGAATGTTGTCCTGTACATATATATGTATATATATATAGCCGTGTATATATATGTGTGTATGTATAATTGTATATTTTTATTTAATCACTTAACTTATATATGTATTATAAAAGATATATATATATATATATATATAATATATATATAATATATATATATATATATATATTAATATATATTTATATATATATATATATATATATATATATATATATATATATATATATATATATATATATATATATATATATATATATATATATATATATATATATATATATATATATATATATATATATATATATATATATATATATATATATATATATATATATATATATATATATATATATATATATATATATATATATATATATATATATATATATATATATATATATATATATATATATATATATATATATATATATATATATATATATATATATATATATATATATATATATATATATATATATATATATATATATATATATATATATATATATATATATATATATATATATATATATATATATATATATATATATATATATATATATATATATATATATATATATATATATATATATATATATATATATATATATATATATATATATATATATATATATATATATATATATATATATATATATATATATATATATATATATATATATATATATATATATATATATATATATATATATATATATATATATATATATATATATATATATATATATATATATATATATATATATATATATATATATATATATATATATATATATATATATATATATATATATATATATATATATATATATATATATATATATATATATATATATATATATATATATATATATATATATATATATATATATATATATATATATATATATATATATATATATATATATATATATATATATATATATATATATATATATATATATATATATATATATATATATATATATATATATATATATATATATATATATATATATATATATATATATATATATATATATATATATATATATATATATATATATATATATATATATATATATATATATATATATATATATATATATATATATATATATATATATATATATATATATATATATATATATATATATATATATATATATATATATATATATATATATATATATATATATATATATATATATATATATATATATATATATATATATATATATATATATATATATATATATATATATATATATATATATATATATATATATATATATATTAAACACTTTTATGTACATATTAATTTATGAATATACTTTGAGATAGAAATCTTTATTTTCATACCAAATTTACTTAAATTGGCTTGGTGATTGATTTGTTGGACATTTGTAAGATTTATTGACTTTGTCACAAGTTGTGAGTCTCACATTATTATTTGTATAACTTGAGTTCTTGAAATGAAGTTTTTGGTTTATTGACATTTCATCAAGTTCAATTAGAACTTTGGGATTGTCTTGAATGATTTTATGGCATTTCTAAGATAGCTAGTCATTTACGGTATTTCATTGAACTAGAGGGCAGTTATCGCTATGCCTTAAATGTCCACAAGGTCAATTCTCTTAATAAACCTCTAGGGATAGATATCTAGATAAATAGAAGTAAATTGTCCTAGTCGGAAATTGAGGGTTGTTACAGTTGCGAAGCAATACCTAGGTTGCGACGCAACTAGAATACAGTGACTTAAGTTGCGACACAACAGCGACAAAATTTTTAACTGGCCATAACTTTTGAACCGTAACTCCGTTTTTGACAAATAAGCTATCCACGGAATCGTGAGAGAGTCTACTTTCTAATGGTAATGCTTTTAAAAGATTATTCTAATGTCAAAGTACCTGAAAGGTTGAATTAGTGAGTGAAGGTCGAGTTTCGTCGAGTTCTGTGAGCTCTAAAGTATTAATCGAATCTTCAATGCATCAAGCATTGTAATGGGACATGCTTATAGATGTTTAGGTCTGAGTTATGACCATAATTGAGTGGGTATTGTTTAGCTCGTCTAATGGTCGCTTAATGATTATAGGTAGTCGGGTATACTTGCTTTGCACGGTAGCTTAGTTACCATTTGTTTTGCGCATCTTCGAGGTAAGATACACTACTTTGACACGCTGAGGGTTCAACAAAAACATGTTTTTCATAAAATAACTGTAAGTCCCCCGGGTCTTACCGAACCGAGATTGACTTAAGGATATGTCGAGGTGCGGAATTCCTCGAGATAACCCACGGTTTCTATATCTACCTTTTTTATATATATATATCACTATATATATATATATATATATATATATATATATATATATATATATCTTTTTGCGTGAATATAAACACTCATGTTTGGTTACTATAGTGAAACGGCTCTCCGGACAAACTTTACCAACCAACGTGGTAATCTAAGTCTACGAGCCGTCCAAACCGGGTGTGTGTTTGCGGTTCGTGCGTGAGTCGAGTACCACCCACAAGATCTACCCGTGCGTGTTCTTGGGTTTCTCTCTCTAGGTTTTGCTCGTTTCTCTCTCTACACTCTTGTTCAGAACACACAAAACACACACCTCTATTTATAGGCAAGTGACAAGAACTCTCAAATCCAATGGGTTTGAGTGTTCTCATGTCAGGCCCATGAGGGTTTTGGCCTGTTTGTGTGTTTCCCAGAACACACAAACTGTTTGAGAGTTCTTATGGACAAGCATGCTTTTGCTTGTTTCCACAGAAACTCTCAAACCATTTGAGAGTTCTTATGGACAAGCAAACTTTTGCTTGTTCCTCAGAAACTCTCAAATGACCATTTGAGTGTTCTTTCCACAAGCAACTATTTTGCTCGTTCCCAAGAACCCTCAATAACACTTAGGAATATTTGAGTTAATGTTTCAACTGCTGTCAAGACGCAGAACCAACATTAACTCAGCCAATGTTTATACTGCTGTAAATATACGCAGAACCAACATCAGCTACGACAATGTTTCTACTGCTGTGAATATGCAGAAACAACATTGTCTATATTACCTATTGGAAGTATTGATTAAGTTAATGTTTCTCCTGCTGTTAATACGCAGAAACACAATTAACTTAACTTCCATCTGGAAGTACATTAAGTTAATATTTCAACTGCTGTTAAACGCAGAAACAATATTAACTTAATGACTCTTTACATGTAATGTCTAGAACCTGTAAAACACAAATAATAAACACACATATAAACATAAATGGATCCCAATATGATCAACAATTTATGCCAAGGTAATATTATTGACAAACGGTAATTACAAGATAAATTACAAGACTTGAATATATATAAATATATGTAACACATCTAGAATGCTTTTGTCACCGAGAAACATATATATATATATATATTATATATATATATATATATATATATATATATATATATTATATATATATATTATATATATATATATATATATATATTATATATATATATATATATATTATATATATATATATATATATATATATATTATATATATATATATATATATATATATATATATATATATATATATATATATATATATATATATATATATATATATATATATATATATATATATATATATATATTATATATATATATATATATATATATC
>CM067168.1:25067774-25096384 GCA_034093135.1 Erigeron breviscapus
GGGGAATAGTAACAACTCGCAAAAATTGAGTAAATATAAAAATCATAAGGTATTATGTCTAAAGCCTTAATAAGATCAAATTTAAAGTTTGACAAAATTTAACGACAACTATTTAGATTAAATCACGGACTAAACATCTGACGAATGATGTTTAAATCTATCTATATTATATTGATGTTCTAGATGCCGCCCCTGCAGTAACCTTCTGCTTTTCTTTTCTTTATTTGGCCGCCCACGTTGTTGTTGTCCTTCTGTAAATTCTTTATCTTATTATATTATATATTAGCACACCACCCCACGATCTCAAATACATATATAGAATATAGAATAGAGATATAGATATGAACCTCGGGTTCCTCCTTCTCAAATTCTCTCGTCCCTCTCTCTCATATAAAAACACACACGCATACAGGCACATACATATAGATGTACATACATATATATATCATTGATCTCACCACCTTTATCCTTATGATTCTCGACCCATACAAACCACGACCACCCTCTCCAAGCAACACCACCAAGTGAGGTTGCTGCTCACTGTCACTGTTCTAGTTCTACCATTACTACTACTGTTCGGTTGGCAACCATCACCAAACCATATTCATTTCGGCTGCTACTATTCATCATCACCACGAAGCTGCTGCTACTACTAAAGCTGCTGCTACTACTCGGTTTTGTTGATAGCACCGAACCAGTCACCTTCATAAGTGGCTGCTACTCTACTCCTGCTGATACTCGTGTTACTACTGCCCTACTGCTCGTAAATTGTTGCTACTACCACCGAACTGCCATTGCTAGTTACATCACCATCACGACTACTACTTGTTGTTCTCACGACCACCACCAGTGAGCCATCAAGCTACTGCCACTGCAACTCTTTGCCAAGAAACCACCACCTTTTGAACTACAACTGCTGCTGCTCGTTTACAAACCGAACCATGATTAGCCATCATGAATCATCTTCTTGTTGTTGTTTAGGGCTGCTGTTACTAGCTAAACAGTTATTATTCATCATCTTCTCCGATGGACTGCTACTGTTCATAGTTCTTTTAGTCATCACCATTGACTCCTAAACACTCAAGAACAACCTGTTAACATCATCATCACCAACAGGAACCGTAGTTGAAAGCCAAGAAGGAAAGAAAGAAAAGAACGGTTTTGGGAAAACTTTAGATTCATGTTACGTAAAAGTTACACGTAGTTTTCAATTCTGAAAGTTGCTGGGAGTTCGTTATTGATTCCTCTAGTTGTGTGGTGAGTTTCGTTACAATTGGTGATCGTTTATTTTTGGAAGATTTTGTTAGTTTATAAGTTCTCGTAAGGTTTTCGGGTTAGATTTAAGGAAAATGGTTAAGACTTTCAAGTTGTTATTATAGTTATATGGATAGACTGGGGTACAGAGAATTTAGACAAGAAAACGGATTCGTTGAATCTCGTTTCGTTTACAAGTTATTCGCACCGCGAAATGCCCCGTGGAAGCATTTTACATAGTTTTATTAACATAAAACGTCAACTGGGTCTTGATACGAAGCAGCCAAAATCATCATTTAAACAGGTTATTTATCACTTATAAGTTTCCTATGTTGAATTAGAAACAAGAAATACAAAGTTGTAATCTGACAGTTAAGACCGTTAGATTTTCTGACAGTTTCAGTCCTAAACCGTTAGATTTTCTGACAGTTTCAGTCCTGAGCCGTTAAACTGTTTACAGTTTTAGTCCTTCGCCCATCAGTTGCTTACTAAACTGATAATTCTATAAAAATGGATTATTCTATACAGTTTCCTTTACCGAAGGCTAAAACGTTTGGGATATTCGGATACATTTCAGACTGTTATATACCTCCTACTGTCTGACAGGCATTTCAGGTGAGTTTCGTAAACCCTCCCTACTCAATTGAGATTCGGGCTGAAAAGTGTACATGCTTGTTAATTGATTGTTTGTTTAATGTATTGACTTGTTGCCGGTTAACTTTGACTTCGTTATGAATACTTGTTGTGCTTTAGATAGTTGTACATACATGGAAGATAATTACACTTTTTATGAATAGTAGATGTGGTGGGAAGGCTGCGGGTGACCCTATATATAAGCATCGATGATTCCTTTAAAGTATAATTATAAGAAGTGTATGTGCATCGTATTTGTTGGTTGATTCACTTGTTATGATATGGACCGAGATGTCAATTTGCTTAATTGTTGATTTGATTGAGTGTATGATTGAATTATTGATATGGACATCGTTAGCGCATTACTTAATATATAAGTCGCACCGTTAGCGCATTGTTAATTATTAACTATGTAAGCCGCATTCTTGTTGAACGTTGTTAATTGTTATATGGATTCGTTGTTGTTAAACGTTGGAACGTATGAACATGCCTTTGAAAGATATGTAAGTCATGCCGTTATACATGCTGTTGAAAGACACATAAGTCATGCCGTTATACATGCTGTTGAAAGACACATAAGTCATGCCGTTATACATGCTGTTGAAAGACACATAAGTCATGTTGTTGTACATGCATTTGGAATATATGTAAGTCATGCTGTAATGATCACGCCTTTGGAAGACATGTAAGTCGTGCTGAAACGTGTTGAATCGTGATATGTGTTGATGTTGTGCTAACATATACCCTTTTAGGGTTTTCTTGATGTGATTAGGTATTCTAATCCCCGTATATCGTTAACGGTTGTATTTCCCGATACGTTTATTCCTTGTTATATGTCCCTACGAACTCACCAACTTTATGTTGACGCTCTTTAGTACACTTTTCAGGTAATCAAGTTAGTCAAAGGAAAAATGGATGATTGCATTGCTTGCTTGTTAGAATTGGACTAGCTTTGGACTTCTGGATCCGCGATCCTTATTCTCCCTTTAATGGGTTATTTTTAGGATCAACTATTATTGATTTGAACTTTCTTTTATTATTGATTGAACGTGTATTTGATGAATGTTGATGAATGTATACGTTTGTACGAGTTTATGGATCGTTTCGATCTTATGTTTTAATATAGTTGACTCTACATAATTCCCATGTTGTGATGTGCTATTTCTAAGTGATACCCCATGATTCCGCCATGTTGGGGTGTTACATGATTACTTAATATAAATGCAAGATATATAAAACAAAGTAATACAAGACTTAAGGCAATAAACAAATAAAGTGGACCATTATGTATGTTTCATGGGTATTTCATTTATTGATGTTTAAATAAAATACAAGGGTGTTGCGGAATCAAGATAACACAATTAAGTGTGTATCCTAACAACCTATGAGTTACAATAGGATCTATATTTGTCAAATAACTCTTTAGGATCGAGATACTTAAAGTTGTGAAGTATCCCTGTTTAAGATCGAGAGTATTTGGACAAATTCACTTTCATGCAAAGTGTTATGCTAAAAAGTATTTTTTCTCAAGGATATGACTTTGTATTTATAGGCAACAAAATTCACCAGTGAATTTTGTGCCGTACAAATATGGTTGTATACATTTAATGATTCGACAAGAACATTAAATGTATTGGATAAGGAATAAGGATAAAGTCACATCAAGTGCAAGTGTATCCTTTATCCAACCACCTTAACACACGTATACTTTGTTAAAGAACAAGTGGATTGTTCTTTGGAAAGTGTGTTAAAGGCAAAGTCAAACCTCGATATCAGTGTTCAGACTTGTAGTATCTAGAACACTGACAATCCTCCAGTGTGCAGATCTGGTAAGACTTTCCAGTGGACTCCGCCATTTGTTAAGTCTTCTTCCTTCTGACTTCAGTCTTTGACTTCAGTCAGAATGTCTTCAGTAGAGTAGATCTGGACTGGGGTGAAGTCTTCAGTGAGCTAATCTGGAGAATGCTCCAGATTACCTATACACGTAAATGCTCACTAGTCTTCAATTATTTCTGGACAAATCTTTAGAGGGACTCCAGATTCCAAGTCTGGAGTAGGTCCAGTAGAGAAACGTTTTCTGGTCAGATCTTCAAGTGAGGCTCCAGTAGTCGGGTCTGGAGCGAGACCAGCAAAACAAGTTTTCTTAACAAACCTAAATAAGGTTCCAGTAGTCCAGTCTGGAGCCAGTCCAGTAAGTCTGGACTAAATCTGGACCTAACAGTTTATCTTTAAAAAAAACACAAAAACCAAGTGTACGCTAGTGATCACGATCACAAAATACCAAAATGAGGGAAAAGCCATAATAGTCCACCTAAAGGGACAAAAATATATTACAATACAACGTTGACTCCCACTCGAACTTGGTTCTCACAAAATAAAATACATCATACAATAACTTGCTTTCCAAATGGGCTACTAACACAATGATCCCCTCACCCAATACATAGTGGGAGGAAAAACAATCAGATACTCCTACAGAAGCAAAAAAAATGTCAACATGATAATCGACACATATATAAGATAAGTCTTCACAAAAAACACGATATTTTAAATAAATATCATCAATTCATAATCCCTTACCCCCGACATGTATTATGATAAATTTTTATAAATGTAATATTTTAATAATCAATAATAATTAATAAATCAACATTGACATAAAATGAAGCAAGAGTCCCAGCTAGGAAGATGACAAACATTAAACATTCTAACATGTTGATCATGTGAAAATGCTTGATTAATAAAGCTAACACGAATTTCACATTTATTATTAAAAATTAAAGGATATAAGTCTTGTGTTCAAGCCTTGGGGAGGACATAGCAATTAAATCCCTTTATGAGGGTTTGGCTTGGGTATACTTATGTTTAAGTCTGAGGGGGCAGGGTTTACCCCTATTAATAGTCGTGCCTTCGGGCAGATTAGTAGGGGTTTTTCCACCCATCGGGTATTTTAAGTAGGCATTTCTACTTCAAGCGAGCTCTCTAGCGCGGATCCGGTTAAGACAATGCTTGATTAATAAAGCTAACACGAATTTCACATTTATTGTTAAAAATTAAAGGATATAAGAAAGATGAATGTAAAAACCAGATTTTAGCTCAATGGTTGAAGACCATCCCCCTTGCATCAGTCAAGCCTTGGGGAGGACATAGCAATTAAATCCCTTTATGAGGGTTTGGCTTGGGTATACTTATGTTTAAGTCTGAGGGGGCAGGGTTTACCCCTATTAATAGTCGTGCCTTCGGGCAGATTAATAGGGGTTTTTCCACCCATCGGGTATTTTAAGTAGGCATTTCTACTTCGAGCGAGCTCTCTAACGCGGACCTGGTTAAGACAACGCAAGCTAGACCTCCCGCTGTAGAATCGCGACACGGAGTTTTCAGCGAAATTCACCTTTCAAAAAAAAAAACTGTATGCACGCATAATTTAGTAATAGATAATAACATAATGTAGCCGACTATTATAAAAGCATCTGACATCAAGTTGACATTCGTGCGTCATACTACTGTAGTTTAATTGGAACAGTTTAGAATACGAAACACTTAATCAGAAAACGGTTTAGTTTACTTTCAATCAAACACTCTTATTTTCGTCCCTTTTATTATTCCCCCAAATTATCCCTTCTGCTGCTTTAACTGGATATCATCCCCAACAATATAAATTCCATTAACAGGTACGTTTCTCACTAATTTTTTATATATATAAGAATAACTGAATGAATTAGTGAATCAACTATATCTATAATTTATGGGATTTTTTACTTTACCATAACTTATATAATCGAATAACCGTCACTTGTAGAAATGAGGGTATTAGATTTTATCAGGGAATCATGTTTGAGTTGCATCCTGTAATAACTTTATAAGTAGGATTTAAAGAAGGATATCAATTTATTGAGAATGAATAAAGGAAGCAAATCACTTTAAAATGGATGATTATATTTTAACAAATTAAAATCAGAAAAGAATCTAAATATGTTGTCCCTTTTATTATTAACCAAAATTCTCGTCTTACAATCTTTCTGCTGCTTTACTTGTACATTTTCCTTAACAATAAACATTGCATTAACAGGTACGTTTTTTCAGTAATTTCTTATATATATAAGAATATCTGAATAATGTATGGGATTTTATACTTTACCATAACCTATATCATCGAATGACTAACACTTGTAGAAATGAGGGAATTAGATTTTATCAGGGAATCATGTTTGAGTTGCATCCTGTAATAACTTTATAGTATTTAAAGAAGGATATCAATTTATTGAGAATGAATAAAGGAAGCAAATCACTTTAAAATGGATGATTATATTTTAACAATATAATATCAGAAAAAAATATAAATATTATGCCTTAATACCTGATAAATATGACAATGTGTAGGATTATATGATGATTTGCACGATACTAAATCTTTTCCTTAAACAAAAGTAAGTATATAGTGGACATTCGTATGACATAATCTTAGAATTACAACCCCCCATTCAAGAGGTCTTGTGTTAAAGCCTTGAGGTGCATATAGTAAGACACCATATAAGGGCTTGACTTGGATATACCCAGGTTCAAGTATGAGCGGACACGTGTTACCCGTATTAATTGTCACGCCTTCGGGTGAAGTAATACGGAACTTTCCCCCAGCTGGGTATTTAAATAGGCATTTATACATCGATGAAGCTATATAGCGCGTACCCGACAAAGAAAACGTATAATAGCATATGATGATATACAAATTGGACGTGCGAAAGTGCCACATATGATAGTTGCCATAGCCCTGTATGCACAAATTTTGGTTAAAATATATCAATGTATTGTATTTGCAGCATTTCTTGGATCATCTGGACTTTCTCTGATCGGATTAAGTCTAAAATGTTCCTCTTCAGCTATTGGTTCAACCGGAACGTCTCTATCTTCATTAAAGACACGATTGAAATCATAAGGTTCTTCCATCAACCTTTGTCTATCAGCTTCAGAAACAAATTCTCCTTCTTCCAGATCTTCATCAATGATACTATCTATGTCATCATCAACACGATCAATATCGTCCAATGCACCTATTTGAAGCTTATCTGCAATTTAACATATTCAAACATACAAAGATAAAAGAACATAAAATATATAAGTCAAGACATAAAAAATAAGTATAAATACATAAAACATGATAAAATAAATAATACTATATCATAAATATAATGTAACAATTACATCAATATTTATCTTATAATCTTTATCTATTTTAACCAACAAAAATTAATAACATTAAGGTTGATAATCTGAGTCTTCAGGATCATCAGAACTAGAACCAGAGACAAACGGTAAATGATTTACAATCATTAATCATTTTCTCTCTTTCTTATGACGATCTGTATCTGACCATTGATCACTATCAAGATCAATATTGGCCTGATCAACCTCAAAGTTATGACTTTCCCATACTTTAGCTTCTGCCTCAACTCGAATATGAGGATCATTTCCAAATTTCTCTGCAATCTCCCATTCTATTCTATCTTCTTCTGATCTCACACTCCGTGGATTATGATAATCAGGACGTTTACTAGAATTAGAGTTACCTGAATTGGAATCTTCATCATCTGACGAGTTGTCTGAATCTTCAGGATCTGCATCTGGAGCAGCAGCCATCACAGCTTTTCCTTTCTGAGTCCCCCCTCCCCCCCCCCACCCCCCCCCCCCCCCCCCCCCCCCCCCCCCCTTCTGAGTCCCAGATGTACTAGCACCAGATGTACCAGCAATCTCTGACTCTTTCTGTCTTGGCGACTCCCCCTGAACATCTGCAGTCTCTGAATTAATCACAGCATCAGCATCAGTATCTTGACCTTGACCTTGATTCTCTGTCTCACCATCTTTTGGTTGGTTTTGATTTGGATCTTGAGCTGGATCTTGATCATCTTGATCATCATCTCTTTGCTTCTTTGCTAGCTCATCATCCTTACAACCATCTTTATCTCCCCCTTGAGACAAGAATCGTCAATTTTATCACCAAGAGAATGAACAAGTGCTGTCATAATGTCCATCTCTTCCTGATGTTTTGCAGCTTGGAGGTTCAACTGTTTCTCCAACGCTGACTCGCATCTCTAACAACTTCTTCTCCGAAACAATACGACTCAGCTGAACTTGTATTGGCAAAGCTGAATCTGAAGTAGAAGCAATGTGCGATGTAGAAGCAGGCAGTGGCATCGTAGTCTCAAATGAAGGCATACGAACATGAAAAGTTCCTGATGGAGGCATCTGCGGTCTTTGCAATGGTAACAACAGACGATCCATAGCTGTAGCAACAGGAACTAACGCCTGAGTAGGAGTAGAACGAGGCCTAGGAGTAGGAACTATCGGCTCTGGCTCCTGACGAATTGACGACTCTGGAGCTCTAGTAGTCGTAACAGTCGTAGCCTCAGTGACAACTCTAGCATGAGAACCATCTAAACGAATCGTGAACTTGGTTCTCGGCCTTTTCTCTCCAACAGATGTACCAACTGAAGTAGTAGACACCGAAACTGGAACTTCAGTAACAGAAGCTCTTAAGGCAGCAACTGATGGTGTATCAACTGATCCGGGTGTATGAGACATCTCCATAGCAGAATGATACTCAGCAAACTCCCTATCAATCTCTGACTGAGGTCGCTGAAGGGCTTGAATCTTCTCAACAGCGTCAATCCCTTTCCCTTGTCTTCTTCTTCTCTTCAGTGGCCTATCTGCATCTTCAGTTTCTGAACCCTCATCAGCATTAACAGCAACAATATGTGGTTCAGAAGGACCAACAACATCTACTGGAGCAGAGGTAGAATTAGAAACCCCAGTAGTCGGCATCACAAGATTTGCCGGATCATCAATATCTTCCTCTAGAGCATCCATCTCCGAATCATCTTCTGGAACATCAGTAAACAAAGGAACTTCATTCAATCCCTCAAACTGATCAGCTCTCTCTACTTGAGGATCATCTTGATCTTGAGCATCATCAGCATCAGCAGCAACAGGTGCTTCATCTTCCCAACCTTGTCTTGGAGCAACATAGTCTGGATTAATCAAATGTCCGAACAATGGTGGATTATCAACATTTGCTGGAACATTACCAGCAGAGTGTGACATCATGTCATTAAACACTCTGTGAGTAAGACGACCTAAATTAAACATATCACCAATGAATGGTAAAACAGCTGCTTTGTGTCTGATAATAATCATGACAAATCTTGGAAAAAGAAATAATTTCTTCTCGTTCCCATAAGCTCTCAATTGTCTAACAAAACTGTCATAAATGTACTGAGAAAAGCTGTAAGGCTTGTTCAATACAAGAGCAACAAGTTGAGAAGCTGACTGCATATTCATCTGATCATAACCGGCACTACGATGACTAATAGATCTCAACAAGTAGTAGGCAAGCAATCTCCATTTGCCTCTCAAACTAGACTTGGGATAAGGATGCTTAATCAAACCAGCATATCCCATACGTCTTAGAGCACCGTCACAGAAACTTTCTTCATACTCTGTAGGACCTTGCTCTAACTCATCATTACCAAGATCTAATATAGTCCTTAACTCTCCAGCAGAAAACTCAATATTACGTCCCTGAACAGTAGTGCGAATAACAGTATGAGCACCCATCTGTACTTGTCTGGCTGAATTCCAGAACTGAGTAATATAGTCTTTGATCAATGGAGGGTTCTCGGTAAGAGCAAATCGAATACGCGAGCGTGCGAGATAATGTAGAACATCGTGAAACTCTGTCGTGCATCCTTGCTGAGTAATGCTGATATCAATAGCAGCATTATGCTCCTTAACAAAGACACGAGCATTAGCACCTTGTCCTGCCATACCTGCACTTTCCCTTCCCTCTTCTTGCTACCGTTTTCCAGGTCGTCTCGGCTCCTCTTTTTGTCTCATCACTTTGCTGATATCAATAGCTCATTTGCTCCCTTAACAAAGACACGAGCATTAGCACCTTGTCCTGCCATACCTGCATAAAACAAAAAGAAAACGAAAAGAAAAACAGAAAAATTAAAAATTTCCAAAATTACAAGTCTGCTTCTTGGTGACGTCATCACGACCTGACCTTCAAAACCCATAAAAACATCTCCATATGATATCCAAATCGATCGAAATCAGATTTTAGTATCATCTTGGACTTGTTTAGCATGAATTTCATGAAGTAAATGCCCAGAAATCCAATTAAAATTCAATCTTATGAACACGAAGTGGTCAAGTTCTTCGTGTTCTTCATGTGAACAGTGAATGTGACACAAAAGCTTTAATTAATCTTGATTTTGCACTTGAAAATTCAAACTTTTGTTAGATTTAAGGTGTAATAACATCACTTAATCTGATTTTAAGTCCAATTTCAGTCCAAATCATCAAAAACTAAAGATCAAAAAGTCACTTCGTCCTAGTTACTGTTCACGCGAAAAGAAAAACAAAAATCGGGCATTAGTACAACTTAAATTCAATAATTTTCAAAGTCAAAACATCAATAATCTATCCAAGATTGAATATATACCAACAAATCTGGAAGATTAACACAAAAAGTAGATGAAAAGATCGAAATAAGGTGCGGATGAATAGTGCGCGAAGTCAGACGAGTTCGTGTGATTTACTTAGGGTTTAATTTCGATTAATGGTAATTAATGAATAGTAAAACCCATATATATATTCGGATACTCGTGGGCCGGGCCGAAGACAAACTTCGTGGGCTTGCTGACGTCAGCGCTAGGCATGCTGACGTCAGCACGAGCGAATTTTCGAATAGAACACACAAGGGAAAGGGAAAAAAAAAAAGGAAATAAAAAGAAAATAAAATACGATAAAATAAAATAAAGAAAGAAGAAAAAAAAACAAAAGGGGGGGACGTTGGGGCCGGCTGAGGGAGAGGGTTTCTTAGTTATTGCCTTATTTTTTGCTCTGCTTATGTTCGTTTTCTTTCTCTCAGGTATTTGCACGGTGCCGTTGCGCGTGTAGAAAGTGTCACTAGCCATTTTCCTTTTACCTTCTTCCAGTGTGCCTGGTTCGCATCTATGCTGCTGTCTGGTCTGATTGTTATTATTGAGGGTGCCCTTTTCTTCCCTCCCCTTCCCTCATATTTTTATCTATGTTCGTTCCAATTCCCGCCCGGGTAAGTCACCGCTATTTTAGACGTTGGTGTGGGAATCCTTCTGAGTCCTTTGACTGGACGTGAGGGTTGTAATGATCCTTTTCGCCCTATTCTCTCGCTTTTATTCTTTCTTTTTTGCTTCGGGTCATTCCGTCCATAGTGGGGTTCCGAAAATATTTGCCTTTCCTTGTTTTTAATGTTTTCTTGTTGTTCTCATGCTGACTTCAGGCATGCTGACGTCAGCGAATTTTCGAATTTAAATCCACACGAGCTGCACACTTCAGATTTTGTCAATTTTTCCAGAAAATGCATAAAGAAAAATTACAAAAATCTCAGAAAACGTAAACCTGTAGATACTCGTTACCTGAACTTTGTATCTGCTCGAAAACGTAATCTTATCAAAAATCATCCATACTAACTCATGTCACCAAAATAATGTATAAACTTAATCTTACATTATAATCTTGACATAAAATCAATCATTTTTCATTGATGTTTAACTTTAACAAAAGCAAACTTACATCGAAATACATTCAATGTATAATGCCTTACAAATTATGTATCATATCACCAACCTATCACAATAAGTCTTAGGTTGTGATCTTGATAATACAATTATAACCTATTACACCAAGTTCTAGGTTATTACAAGGTTATGAACTCTTGTAGCATGTTACATGCATAGACTATTGTCCGTTGCAATGCAATTCTAAGGGCAAGAGGAGACGATTTTGTCCTCAATCGCGATCTGAAATTTTGATGTCATTTTCCTTTTAAATGAAATTCATTATCTGTAGCCTGCACACTTAACAAACTTCATCAATGCATCAAAATCAACAAAAATAACATAATAAGTAACATAAGCATGCAAAAAACAATCAAAATCTTAACCTAACAATCAAAATAAGATCTAAGGCAAGTCACATCTTTGTCAAGCATACTTATCAACCAAAAACAATTGAAATCTCAAACATATATTGAAACACATTCAAAAATATTTTGACTTTTCAATTTCCAATCCAAAAGTCATTTTCTAAATTAAACAACTTATGTCTTAATTAGAAAAATCCATCTTTTAAACACATATACCATAAGCAACAAGACCCATATAATCCACTAAGGATCATATAACTTCTTTATGGAATAATCAGATGCTTATTAAATCTCTCGTGCAATAAGAACTAGTTTGACACTACAAACTGACACAAAACTAAAATGTTAGTACAAAAATAAAATAAAATAAAAATAAAAATAAAAATAAAAATAAAAATAAAAATAAAAATAAAATTAAACACTTTAAATCTAAACTACATTATTTATATACAAGAAATTCTAAGTTTCTGCTGATTAGATCAGATTAGCAATTACATAAGCCTGCGGGTGAGAAATAATTCTCTTATTATTAGTTATGAACAATGACTCAACCACGATTACCGGTATGTTTGTCCTCTTAAACACTCGGTACGTCCAGTTTCCTTTGGGTTGTGGCACTTTCGTATTACTTGAGCCAAGGACAGTCACCATGTAACCTAGTAAGTTACTCATGCCACAATTTTAGTTTGCGAACTTATGTGCCCACATTCAGATACACTCTCACAATCGACACAAGCACTAAAATTAAGACATCTGGTGAGTAAAGTGAGAAAGTCTTTAAGAATCAAGTCAGCGGTGACAGGTCGGTGATTCCTCACGCGCAAAGCGACTTAACTTGACTCACGTACGGAAATATACTCAACATTGCATAATGCCAAGTACTTGCATATTTGTGACATTATTTTTAAGCACTTATGAAAACCCGTGACTTTCGATGAGACCCGTGTAGCGAACTTTCTGACAACCTATCCCAAGTTGGAAGCTTTAGGTAGGCTAGGTATACAAAGACACCCCGAGGACTTACTTGTTCGAATCTCAAAGGCCACATTAGCTTCATATTTTCAACAAATTTATAGTTTTATTAGATATTTGCATATCTTGTCACAAATATACATCCGAAAAAGCAATACATACACATATATGTACCCGAGACCTTCTTTTTAAAGACCAAATATACATAATTACAATGCAAGATCTTTCATAAGATTTAAAGGACTTGTCTATTTTAAGAACAAGCATTCTCAGCCATATATCTGAATATGTTTCCCATAAGAACATTGTATACATTTAAGTTCAGATTATAAGGAAACCTTGGTACTTTGTGTCTACCGATACATCCTAAATTGTAATCACTGAACTAAGCAGTTATATTACGATTAAGCAGGCTTAAAAGCTAAAGTATCCTCACTTCTAATCATCTGAATGCATCAACTTAAATCTCTATCTTATTTATTTATTTTGTTTTTCTCATTTTTCAGCTTTTTATATTTTTATGACACTAATTATATACAAACTTAAACTAGACACTCTTTTTGTATTTTTATGACTCTAGCTATTTACAAACTTAACTAAGACACAATATAAAATATACAAAAAATAGTTCTTTGAGAGATCTAATATGAATCAGCATTCTTCATACCATTGAGAAGAATCAGCTTTTCAAAGCGAGTCTTATCAAATGCTTTAGTATATAAATCAGCTAGATTATCATCAGTTATAACCTTTTCCAAATGAATTAGCTTCTTTTGGGCGCAATCACGCAAGAAATGATGTCTAATATCAATATGCTTGGTGACTTTATGCATGACAGGGTTATTAGTAATGTCTATAGCTGACTTATTGTCTATTCTAATAGGAGTATCAAGAAAATCCATACCGTAGTCACGTAGTTGTTGCTGAATCCACAATATCTGGGAACAACAGCTACCAGCAGCCATATACTCTGCCTCACATGAAGACTGAGCAACTGATGTCTGCTTCTTACACTGCCACGATACAAGTCTCCCTCCTAAGAACTGACATCCTCCAGTTGTAGACTTCCTGTCATTGTTACAACCGCCAAAGTCCGAATCAGTATATGCAACAAACTCAAACGATCCTCCCATAGGATACCATAGACCAAGCCCTTGGTTTCCTTTCAAGTAACGTAGGATACGCTTTGTTGCAGCTAAATGTGACTCTTTCGGACTAGCTTGGAATCTAGCGCAAAGACAAACAACGAACATAATATCCGGTCACGAAGCTGTCAGATACATCAATTAGCCAATGATAGCACGATAATAAGTTGCATCAACAGGCATATCTTTAGGATCAAGAACCCCTAAACCATGATTTAGCTGAATAGGAGTACCATATGTCTTGGATTCTAGCATTTGAAACCTCTCCAAGATGTCATCTACATACTTAGACTGGTGAATGAAAAATCCATCTTTCCTCTGATCAACCTGCAGTCCAAGGAAGAATTGTAGTTCCCCCATAGCACTCATTTCAAACTGCTTTTTCATGCTCATTTCAAATTCTTTGCACATCTTTACATTAGATAAACCAAAAATGATATCATCAACGTAAACTTGTACAATTAAATAATCTTGCTTCCGCCATTTGATAAACAATGTGCTGTCTATCGATCCTCTTGTAAAACCATTTGTCAACAAATGTGTCGACAACTTTCATACCACACTCTGGGTGCTTGATGCAATCCATAAAGAGCCTTATCAAGTCGATATGCTCGTCTTGGATAATTAGGATCTTCAAACCCCGGTGGTTGGAAAACATACACTTCCTCTTTAACTTCACCATACAAGAAGGCACTTTTAACGTCTAACTGGTACACCTTTATACCTTTAAAGCTTGCATAGGCTAAAAATAACCTTATAGCTTCAATCCGGGCAACTGGTGCAAAAGTTTCGTTATAGTCATATCCTTCTCGTTGTGCAAACCCCTGAACAACCAAACGTGCCTTATTTCTTGTAACGATCCCTTTGTCATCTCGCTTGCATTTGAATACCCAACGAGTTCCAATCGATTCTTTACCTCTAGGCACATCTACTAACTCCCATACTCTAAGTTTCTCGAATTGAGCTAATTCTTCTTGCATAGCTGCAACCCAAAAAGGATCTTGAAGTGCAGCCTTAACATTCTTAGGTTCTTCTTGTGAAATGAAACAAGAATACAAACACTCAGTTATTCGTCCTGAATCCTTTTGTAACATTCATGATTTTTACCGTTTGACTGTGCATGTAATTTGATTAACTATTTCAATAAACGGAAATTTGGACATAATTGTGTACATTTATCTGTAAATTAGGCCAATTATAATGTCATATTTGAACTTCTAGAATTAGGGCCATATTAGCAGACTATGAAATTGGCCCAGTACATGTTATGGAAATTATATGATAGATGATAATTGAGTAACTGTGGTAACAGGAAAAACGTATATACGAAACCTTAAGTATAATGTACGGTTCCAACAGTGTCGGTGGAACAGTGTCGGTGAAACAGTGTCGGTGGAACAGTGTCGGTGGAACAGTGTCGGTGGCTAGATGATAATTCCATTAATAGGACAAAAACCGACACAACCTTTATATTATATGAAACGATTTATCCATATTATGGATTTATAATAATTTATAAAAGTTGTACGCTCGTGAGTATTTTTGTTTGTGTTATTAATTTCGGAATCAATTAACTAGCTAGATATATTGTACAATTACCATAAATACTAGTAAAATAAATATGCAATTGTGTACTTGAATTAGATAACTAATAAATATATAAATACATGTAATTGATTTATAACCACATAGATAAAAGTAATTATACTTATATAAACTAGTTACTACACTTAATTACACAAATAATAATCAAGAATCAAAGTTTAGAGTCAACCAAAGTCAATTAGTCAAGTCAAGCTTGTGTTCTTGACATAAACCCCACACAAACTAACCAAGACTTGGATTATAGCTTGTAATCATGCAATGAACATGTTCCTACTGAATTCTAGTTTGTTTTAAGGCCAAAGTTTCAGCCATTACACTCAAGGATGAGTTGTAAACACATGATGAACACCTCATGGTCAAAGTGTGTGTTCTTGGCACTTAGTTGCAACTCTTGGGCTATATAAGCAAGCATTTGATGATCATTCTATCATCCATCTCTGCTCTTTCCTCTATCTTTCACATTCATAACACAAAACAATCAAGTCCATAAAGTCTTGGGTTCATCACTTGAAGTTTCAAGTTGAATTTAAGGACTCTATAGGACTGAAATTTTCAGTCATCTTGCAAACATCATAGAAGATTCATCTGGACGAATTAGGAGACGAATCTTATATTTTTGGAAAGGTCCAAGTGTCAGTAAAATTTTATAAGAACGAAGTTTCTTCTGGTTTTGCTCAGAAGAGTGCCAAAAATGACGATTTTCAGAACTGGTCTAATTTCTGACGAGGCTACAGGTTTGTTTTTGTAAACATCATAACTCTTTTATTAAAGCTCTTCAAGAGCCAAACCTTACATTTTTGAAAAGGCCTTTGAGTTCCCAACAAATGTCTAGAACTAAGTTTTGTTGTATCTGGTCTTCCTGACTTCCCAAAGTCGTTGTCAAGTAGATGGCGCAAAGCTGGGAACATGCTGAAATTTCCTTATTTTGCACTTAGGCTTTGTGGTAGCTTATAAGTTGATCTTATACTTGTTCTAGGTACCCGGTAGTACATTTTGAGCATAGTAAAGTACTTTGCAAAGTGTTTTGAGCTGTACTAAGATTAACTTGTCACGAGGATTATCTGCTGTTCTGATTTGCCACTACAACTAAGGTGAGTTTCGTAAACCCTCCCTACTCAATTGAGATTCGGGCTGAAAAGTGTACATGCTTGTTGATTGATTGTTTGTTTAATGTATTGACTTGTTGCTCGGTTAATTATGATTTCGTTCATGAATACTTGCTGTACTTTGGATAGTTGTACATACATGGAAGACAATTATACTTTTTATGAGTAATAGATGTGGTGGGAAGGCTGCGGGTGACCCTATATATAAGCATCGATGATTCTTTTAAAGTAGAATTGTAAGAAGTGTATGTGCATCGTATTGTTTGATTGATTCACTTGTTATGATATGGACCGAGATGTTAATTGCTTATTTGTTGATTGTTGATGTGATTAATTGTGGTTTAATGGCGCATTGTTTATCATGTGAGTCGCAACGGGTTACGATATATGGCGCATTGTTTATCATGTGAGTCGCAACGGGTTAACGATATATGGCGCATTGTTTGACAAGTAAGGCGTAACGGTTTATGTATAATGATATTGTACTTGATACGTTGATTGTATTGATTTGTGCTAATGTGAAACCTTTTTAGGGTTTCTTTGGACATGATTAGATATTCTAATCCTCGCTTATCGTTAACGGTTGTTATCCCGACATACTTGTTTCCTGTTACTTGTCCCTACGAACTCACCAACTTTATGTTGATGCATTTTAGTACACTTTTCAGGTAATCAGGTTAATCAGAGACAAAATGGATGATTATGTGCTTGCATTGCTAAGATTGGACTTGCTTTGGACTTTCTGGATCCGTGATCCTTATTTCCCTTTAACGGGTTATGCTTAGGATCAACTAATATCATTTAAACATTTCCATTTAATATTGATTGAGTGTATATCTTTGATAGATGTTGATTATTGTATACATTTGAGTGAGTTTGTGGATTGTTTCAATCCTATGAATGCATATAGTTTGACTCTACATAATTTCCATGTCGTGTTGTGCTTTTCTAAGTGATACCCCATGATTCCGCCATGTTGGGGTGTTACAGAATGGTATCAGAGCCGTGGTTGTAGAGAGCTAGGTGGATTGACCTAGTCTATAGCCATTGCACCCACATTTCATATTAGCATGCATGGTAGGAAATTTTGTGTGCAACGTGAACTGTATGATGCATAAAAATGGTTTAAACTGAGTTCGTAGGTTACTCATAGAAAAGAATAAACTTGACTAAGAACTATCGAAATAGAGATTTCTTTAATAAAATTGGAGTCTTACACCCTTGAGATACACCGGCTCACCCATTTGAACAAACTCTAAGAGAGGTATAAGTCGGAGTGCGCTAGCCTCCAAAAAGGGTGGGTTTTTAATTGCGTCCTTCGCAAACCTTTGCCCTTGCGCTTCTTTGTGCGTTCAAATGGAGCTACCGAGCTCTCTTGTGTTACTAAGACTATAAAAATAATTTTATTAAAACATTATGTTATGAAAAATTTGCATGAGTCTTCATACATAAACTTTTGATTCACATCAAATGCATTACCCATTTAAAGTTAAGTCATTGCACAACTTGATGGACGTATATGATAGTGTCGGGATACACCGTGAATTGTGGAATTATTGTGATAAACGTTGATATGTGGAATCTTGGAAGTATTTATTATTTGTCCCCCCAGCAAAATGAAACGATGGCATTAATGGAGTATAACATTCGATAACCCTAGAGGCGCCTGATCAACAAATCTATGGTTATCCTATGTTATATAAAGTTAATGATCTCGTGGATTGCGCCTCGTGGATAAAGTATAGTAGGTAACCCGATATGCTTAATGAGTGTTGGTTAGGTGGAGGGTTAGCCGCTGGTACACCCTGTATACATACCCGGCCAACACTTAGAGAACATATCGGAACCGAGTCTTGACATCCATTCAATATATTAACGGTGTGGAGGGTTAGCCGATGGTACACCCTGTATACAAACACTTTTAATGTGTCGAATGTTGAAGTTAAGATCCGGACTATACTTTACCCACCTTGTTATGACTTGACCCATTTATATTGTGTCGAATGGTTCGTGATTGTATTGTAAATTGTAAATTGTACGATTGATAAAGCCTTAGATTATTGCCATGATAATATCCCCGTAGAGATAACTATATTCATGCAATGATTTAGAAGGACTTGATGTGAAAATTGTGTATTACTTGAAGGTCAATTTTGATATTCGGGTGTGAATTGTGAGACTTAACTTATTAATCTAACACGTGTGTTCAGGAAAGATGGTTAGGCCAAGGAGAGCTAACACTAACTATAGGCGACAAGATGAGCAAGATGAGCAAGAGGAGCCGATAGTTCAAGAAGAAATTATAGGTGGACGTGGTGGTAGAGGTGGTCATGGAGGTAGAGGTGGCCGAGGAGGTCGTGGTGGCCGAGGTGGCCGGGGTGGTGCTAATCCCCCGGTAAGAGCCGAGGTCATTACTCAAGCTCTCAATGAGCTTATGCCGGAACTTGTGGCTCGAATCTCGGCGGCCATGGATGGAAATGAACAAGAAGAACCGGAAATTGAAGCAGAAAATGAAAATGAAAATGAAAATGAAAATGAAAATGAAAATGAAAATGAAAATGAAAATGAAAATGAAAATGAAAATGAAAATGAAAATGAAAATGAAAATGAAAATGAAAATGAAAATGAAAATGAAAATGTGAATGTGAATGGTGATGGGAACGGGGAAAATGTTTTTGTTCAACCAAGAAACAACAATGTTTACCGCCAAGGTTGTATTTTCAAAGATTTCAAGGCTTGTGGAGCTCCGGAATGGAAGGGTGAAGGTGGAGCCACCAGTTGTTTAGAGTGGCTAGAGAAGATTGAATCTGTGATCCCTAGAAGTGGTTGTACTCAGGATCAAAGAGTTTCTCACGCCACCGGTATGTTAGCAGGTGATCCTCTAGAATGGTGGAATGTAGAAGTGGATACTTTGGGGATTGACCTCGCAAATTCCATACCTTGGGAAAATTTCAAAGAAATGATCATCTCCAAGTATTGCCCACCATATGAAATGAGAAATTTGGAAGAAGAATTTACTAAGCTCACCATGAAGGGAGCCGATCATGTGGGGTACACTCGCCGCTTCGGACAACTTTCTAGACTCATTCCTCATCTTGTGAGACCTGAGGCCCAGAAGGTAGAAAAGTATGTGGTTGGCTTACCCCACAAAGTGAGGGTACTTGTTTCTCATCCCACCATGCCATTGACAATCAATGAAGCCATTAACCGAACCGCTAGTGTCACCATGGAGCTGGTGAAGGGTGGTGAAATAGCCAAAAGTGATAACAAGAGAAAAGATACGCCCGAGTCGAGTGGCACTAAGAAAGATGATAGGCGCAATAATAAGCGCCATGGTCGTGGTGGAAAGGTATATGCGGTGGTTGAACCGAGAGTTGAGCCGCAAAAGGGTGGTTATACTGGGACAAGTCCTTTATGCCCTAGGTGTAACCGTCATCATCGAACTAATGTGAGATGTGATGCTTGCTTTATTTGTAACAATCAGGGTCACACCTCAAGATTTTGTCCTACCCGTCGAACTGCTCCATTAAATGTTGCTCCACTAAATGCTAGATACCCCCAAATGGCCCGGGGCAGTTGTTATGAATGTGGTAGCCAAGACCACTATCGTAACCGATGCCCAAATCTCATCGGCCAACAAGTTCAAGTGACCGTGCATCCGAATCAATTGCAAATTGCCGGTCCAAATCAAAACCGAGGAAATCAAGGTCAACAACAGCAAGCTCCTCAACAACAACTCGTTCCCCGTGGAAGAGCTTTTGCCGTGAATGCGGCCGAGGCTTCGTGTTGATCCAAACGTGGTAGCAGGTACTTTTCTTCTCAATCACCAATATGCTACCGTGTTATTTGATTCTGGGGCCGATTATAGCCTCATTTCCAATGATTTCATTCCGTTGATCGATGCAAGTCTTAGCCCATTGTCTTATTACTTTGAACTTGAAATGGTAAATGGTGGATTGTCTATAATTAGTCAAGTTGTTCGTGATTGTGTGTTAGAATTATGTGACTACCCGTTTTACATAGACTTAATGCCTTTTGATATCGGTAGTTTTGACGTAATCGTGGGTATGGACTGGTTGTCGGCTATGAACGCGGTAATAGATTGTGGTAGTAGGGTGGTGAGAATACCTTTAGAAAATGGAGAAGAATTAGTGGTTCAAGGTGAGGCAATCGAGCCATGGGAAGGGAAAGTATATAATGTAAACGTTACTAAGGTCGAATTGAAGACCGTGCCCATAGTTAAAGATTTTGCGGACGTATTCCCAGATGACCTCCCGGGTTTACCTCCATCTCGTGAACTTGACTTCCGTATTGAACTTATTCCTAACGCTTCTCCTGTGGCCAAAGCGCCTTATCGCTTAGCCATGACCGAATTACAAGAGTTGGCCGCCCAACTCAAAGAGCTTCAAGACAAGGGTTTCATTCGCCCTAGTCAATCGCTTGGGGCGCACCGGTTTTGTTCGTTAAAAAGAAAGATGGCACATTCCGAATGTGTATCGATTATAGAGAATTGAACAAACTAACGGTAAAGAATCATTATCCTCTTCCTAGGATTGACGATTTATTCGACCAACTCCAAGGTGCTCGTTTCTTTTCCAAAATTGATTTGAGGTCGGGTTATCATCAATTGAGGGTTCATGAAGACGACATTCCAAAAACCGCCTTTTGAACGAGATATGGACATTTTGAATTTACGGTGATGCCTTTTGGATTGACTAATGCACCAGCTGTGTTCATGGATTTGATGAACCGAGTGTGTCAACCCTACTTGGACCAATTTGTCATTGTTTTCATCGATGACATTCTTATCTATTCTAAGACAAAAGAAGATCATTTGGAACATTTGAAACAAGTCTTAGAGTTACTCCGGAAAGAAAAGCTTTATGCCAAGTTCTCCAAATGTCAATTTTGGCTTGAAGAGGTCCACTTTCTTGGTCACATAGTGAGCAAAGAAGGAATTCATGTGGACCCAAGTAAAGTTGAAGCAGTAAAGAATTGGAGACGACCCGAAACACCAACGAAATTCGCCAATTTCTTGGTTTGGCGGGTTACTATAGACGATTTATTGAAGGCTTTTTGTGAGCCCTTAAGTTCGATGGTTAAACCAGGAAAGTGCAAAATACAACAAGTCTAATAAGCACTAGAATGGACTAGTATTACTTTAATATAAATGCAAGTATATAAATAAAGTAATACAAGACTTAAAGCAATAAACAAATAAAGTGGAACATTATGTATTTTTCATTGTATTTTATTTATGATGTTAAATAAAACACAAGGTTGTTACGGAATCAAGATAATACAAATAAGTATGTATCCTAACAACCTATGAGTTACAAATGATCTATATTTGTCAAATAACTCTTTAGGATCAAGATACTTAAAGTTGTGAAGTATCCCAGTTTAAGATCGAGAGTATTTGGACAAATTCACTTCAATGCAAAATGAATGCTTAAAAGTATTTATGTCAAGGAAATGACTTTGTATTTATAGGCAACAAAATTTACCAGTGAATTTTGTGCCGTACAAATATGGTTGCATACATTTAATGATCCGACAAGAACATTAAATGTATTGGATAAGGAATAAGGATAAAGTCACATCAAATGCAAGTGTATCCTTTTATCCAACCACCTTTTACACACGTATACTTTGGTAAAGAACAAGTAGATTGTTCTTAGGAAAGTGTGTAAAGGGAAAAGTCAATCCTTGATATCAGTGTTCAGACTTGTAGGATCTAGAACACTGACAATCCTCCAGTGTACAGATCTGGTAAGACTTTCCAGTGGACTCCGCCATTTGTTAAGTCTTCTTTCTTCAGACTTCAGTCTTTGACTTCAGTCAAAATGTCTTCAGTAGAGTTGATCTGGACTGGGGTGAAGTCCAGTGAGCTCATCTGGAGAATACTCTAGATTTCCTATACAAGTATTTGCTCACTGGTCTTCCATTATTTCTGGACAAATCTTCAGAGGGACTCCAGATTCCATGTCTGGAGTAGGTCCAGTAGAACACGTTTCTGGACAGATCTTCAGTGAGGCTCCAGTAGTCGCGTCTGGAGCGAGTCCAGTAAATCTGGACTAAATCTGGACCTAACAAATTCCCCTATTTGTTTAGAAATAATGCAAGTGTTTTCAAGCTTGAATCTATACAATTTTGTATGCTTGAAAAACATAAGTTTGATTTGTCTAAAAAATCTAAGTTACTGGAAAACACTTTATAGATCATGAGTGTTTTCAGTTTCATCAATTAAGTTCTAACTTAGACTAAATCTGATCATTTACTTATAAAAATAAAAAATTGCAACTATTATTACATTCATCAACTGATAAATAGTATACAATTTTCATAAGACAATAATTTACAATAAGTAAACAATAAGAGTCAGGCCCTTCTTTTCGATGTCCTTCCTGGAGCATCTTCAGTAGCCTTTCTCTTTGGTGATGGAGAAGATGGTATTGATTCTGACGTTCTTAAGCCCATTGCAACTTCCATTTGTTGCTTTCTTCTCCATACCTTCTCAATCCTTTTAAGAAATGCTTTAACATCAGTCGACACATTTGTCTTCCCCCTGAACGTTAAAGCGATTTCCTTCAGTTCACTCCATCCAAATGCTTGGACTGAAGTACTTCTCCTTTCGTCAGTAAAGTTACCCTCCCTGGTCAACTTTACTTCAAACTTTGACATGCCTTCATGATCTTCAGCCAACTTGATTTCAGCACCAGTGATCCTTCTAGCATCAGCCCTGAAGTTCAACATTTCATTGTATTTTTCTTTCAGCTTGGCTTGTTGGATCAAAGCTTCAGTATCCTTGGACACTCTCCTTTGCTCTACAGCAGATTGGAGTTCTTGACGATTTATTTTTCGAGAAGTGTCCAGGGGAATGAAAGTACTTACATCAGTATCTTTGATTGCTTTGATCTGTCTGGCAGTCAACTTTGGTAAACCAGTAAGTCTCTTTCTGTACTCTATCTCCAGAGCACCAGCATTCTTTCTTATCTTTTTCTGGAGACTTACCAGTTCATCCTTTCTTTGTCTGATGAGTTTTGGTACACTCACGCCATAAATAATTGAATCATATACCTGTTCTTCTTCAGCGTAGAATGAGCGTACATGAACATCATCTAATGCATTTAGGCATTGATGAACTCTGGGGTCATCTTTCATCTTTTTATAAACTTCAATGTTAATGCCTAACCTTCCAGCATTGTAAGAGTCCAGAGTCCCCATTGTTGCCATCTCCATTTGATGGGCCAGCAGTTCATCCTTTTGATTTCTTTTGAAAATCTCTATCATTATGCATTCTTGCTCTAACTTCCTTGATGTTTCATCATCAGCATCTTCAGTATGCTCTTCCTCTTCACCAGACACAACTTTTTCTTTTCCTTTAACAGCCTTCAGTGTAGTTGGAATATCTGGGAAGGTCTCAAACTGGGGCTCACTGGCTTCAGTACCAGTAGCTTCTTCAGTTAGCCCGGCTTCAGTGCCATATGCTCTTTGTCTTTCAGTTTGGTCACCAGACGACCTTTCCCCCTTGGAACGATCTCCAGTTCTTGACTTGAGATCATTCCACAATTGTTCAAGCATGAGTCTGTCTAGTGGACCAAAAGTTATACCTTCTACTGGAGTTGTTTCAGACACAACTTTCTTGAGTGCCTGCACTTCCTTCTGAACATTTTCAACAGCTTTAGGTAAGTGTTTTGGCAACTTCTCATCCAGTAACTTTTCTACTTGGGGTAACACCCCATCATAAATGCTACGAAGAACAGTACAGAAACTTCTTCACATAATTCTTTCAACATATTGTTTCTGAACTTCCTTGTACATTCATCACTTATAGTGCTAACAACTGACCCTGAAGACCAAATTTGAACATCTTCTTTCAGACCTGCTAGTTCGCCAGTGACTGCAGTCTGAAAAGAAGTAACCAACCTATTCTCTAATCCCTGGACTGCCACCTTGATCTTTTCAGTGTTGGTGTTTGTGGCCAGTACCAGTTCATCAAGCTTCTCATAAACCAGCTTCTCATTCCCAGCAAAGACATTCATCTCAGATGCCAGGTTATTGATAATAATGATTTGAAGTCAGAAATAACCTGAGATGAAGTCTGGAGTGATCTCTCCAGGTCCGCCACCTTACTTAAAAGGCCTTGGACCTCGGTAGAAGAAGAAGTGGAGAGACCAGTGGGAGGTTCAAGAGTTGAGGGTAATCTGGTCATTAGAGGAACGTGTGCCCAGTCCTCTTCAGTTGCAGCTTCAGACGTTGCAACTGGTGACTCCGGCGCACGAGGTGGAGGTTGAGATTGTGAAGGTTGAGTGGTTGCTGGAGTGAAGTATTGGGTGTTTTCTGGAATTGAAGGTGGTGGTGGTGGTGGCATGTTTGATTGTGGTGGTGGCATTTCTGGTGTAGGTGTTGGCATTTCTGGTAGATTTTCTTTTTCTTGTACATCTTCACCCAGAAAATTCAAGTTAACATCAAAACCTTCAGACATTGGGGAGTCAACATCATCCCATTCTTGAGCAATCCCAACTGTCTGTTCACCAGACTGTTCACCAGTCTCTACATTTACCTGTTCACCAGCCTCAACATTAAAGTCAATTGGAGCCTCTTGCTCACCAGAAATATGTTCATCAGTCTGAACATCTACTTCACTTTCCTCAACAACCTGCTCTACAATCTGGGCAACATTTTCAGCTTGTTCATCAGTTTCCTGCCTAACAACCTCTTCAGATTCAAAAATTGGTGACCCATCCAGATTCATAACATCACCAGGATGTCTTGCTGGATTCACCTGGAGTCCTGCTCTCATCAGACGCCTATTAGTTCTAGGTCGTCTGGAAGGTTCAACAACTTCTTGACCTTGACCTTCTGGAGCAACTTGTCTTATGGGCTGTACAACCTCTATTATCTGTACATCATCACCAGATGGTCCTTCAACTGGAGCCATTTCAACTTCTTCCCTTTGCAAGGAAAGCATGGACTGAGGAATATCTACCTCATCCACTGGAGACCTGAGATTGACCAAATCTCTCATATACTCACTCACAGAAAAGTGAGTAGTATCCATATCATACTGGTCTCCAAGAGCATTTTTAAACATTAGGGAAAGGAAACGAATATAAGGAACGAACGGTTTTCTTCCTTTCACCCTAAGTCGCTCAACCAAGTCATCAAAAAGAATCTGGGCAAAGTCCACCCTAAGCCCAAACCACAAGCAGTAGGCAATCTGGAGGTGGGTTTGATTGATCTGGTCTAACCCTCCAGAACTGCCTCCTAGACACTCAACAATATGTGTGAAGAAATATCTCCATGAGTCTGACAGCTTGCTCATGTAGATAGTCCCCTTTCTGGATAGCTGGCCATGCTCATCCAATATATCTGTATGCCTCATTAATCTGCATACTTCCCTTGTATTGATACCAGTGGGAAGCTCAATAGGCAGCTCATTCTGGTCAAAATAGTTTAACTGTAGAACAGACCTGAGCAGACTTGCAGTGAAACCAAGTGATCTGGTACCTCTCTTGAGAGTATAATTGATCGATGAAGTTTCATCGTCATATTGAGCAGAGTACCAGAATTCACATAGGTACTTGTGATACATCCTTCCTGGATTCAATGTTAATGGACCATATAATGGGCAAGAGAGAAAGAACGAGTTTAATCTCCCAATAATCGATTGGGCATCATGAACACTGGACAGAGAGAGTCTTGCATCCAGTTATTCATATTGATTCTTATGGCACTTGCCTCAAGATTGATATGAGGTGCCCTAGCAACATTTTCCGAAGGAATGTATTCATTGGCAAGCAGATTTTTTGTTCTTGATTGTCTAGGTGCCATTTATAAGGAATAGATGAAAATGAAATTGAATATATAGGTTATGATGAAGATTTGATGAAAGAATGAATGAAAGTGGAGTAAATAAGAGAGATAAATATGATTGGAAAATTGAATGAAGAAGTAAATGAAGGAATTTGAAAGATTTGGGAGTAAATATGTTCGAAGTAAATGCAATTGAAATTGAAAGTGGGTATTTATAGGAGAAGGAATGTGGAACTCAAACGGTTTATTTGAAATTATCAAATAGCATTTTTGATCGGGTTCTGAGATCCGCATTAATTACATCACATCATACATAAATGCATGACGGTTTACAGCCACAAACAGTAACAAGTTGTACTTTTTGTTTTCCCAAAGTAAAAAGACCATCATTACGTTGAAAAATTTACATGCCACGTAGGATTAAAATATCTTCAAAAAAAAGTTTGCTTACGTGGCACACACAAAGACCAAGTATTTAGAAAATATTATGACATAGTTCAGTGCATCTGGAGGTTGACTGGACACTCCAGTATCACTGGTGGATTAGTCCAGTGAACATGTACTGATAGTACACTGGAGGGACACTCCAGTAAAGTACCAGTGAAAACCATTTGAAAGACTGGTAACCTCAAACTTACACGTCAACTAATACAGACAAATGAGAGGGACACATTTACAAGGAGACATAAGTCAACTCAAACACGCACTTCAACCTGTCTAGTTACCAGTGAGAGGGACACATTTACAAAGCACCAGTAATATTTTCTGAAGAATTTGTCCAGTGAGAAAATAAATTCCCCCTGAACTTAAAAACACTTTTAATAGAAAAATATTTTTCAAGTCTTCCCTGGAATGTTGTTCCAGAAATCTAATAATGCAAAGATAGTACACGTAGGCGTTCAATATCTGAGCAGTCACCAGATTTAAGGATTTAACATTCCCAACTCACCAACAAGATACTCAAAAGTTTTGACATCCAGAGGTTTGGTAAAAATGTCAGCGAGTTGTTTGTCAGTGGGAATAAAATGGAGTTCAATGTTGTTTTTCATAATATGATCACGAATGAAGTGATACCTTAGATCAATGTGCTTCGTTCTGGAGTGCATGACAGGATTGTTTGAGATAGCGATGGCACTGGTATTATCACAAAAGATTGGAGTCTTTGAATATTTAATACCATAATCAAGCAACTGGTTCTTCATCCAGAGTATCTGAGCACAACAACTGGCTGCAGACACGTATTCAGCTTCAGCAGTGGACAATGAAACTGAAGTTTGCTTCTTACTGGTCCAGCTGACCAGTTTGCCACCTAGGAAATGACATCCACCAGTTGTGGATTTCCTATCTATCTTACAACCTGCATGATCTGAATCTGAATAACCCATTAAGTGCATATTGTCCGATGCAATAATTCTAAAAGGCTGAGAAATTCGTACATATATGTCTTACGAACTTTAAGTTCGTAAGAACTAATAAGTTCGTAAGTATATGCCAAACGAACTTTAAGTTCGTAAGAACTAATAAGTTCGTATGGCCCAGCACAGTTTGTACGAGTTTGACAGCCCAGCCCATGTTCAGCCTATAAATAGAGATCTTAGGTTTAGGTTTTCAGTTGATGATTTAGTTGCAACGTTAGTCATTCACTAGGTTCTCAAGGTAGAGATCTATACCTTGAGATGCCGCCCAAAGAATCAGATGTCTACTCGTTTTATGTATTGTAATCTTATGATTAATACAAGATATGAGTTTTTACATCTGAATTTATCTCCTGTTCTTATTATCATCTTGTGTATTTTCGTGTTCATCACAATTTTCATCATTTAAACCTAAAGACGATTATAGATGGATTCCGCACATCTATGACTGTATAGATCTCGTGTTAAACGATCCGGGAACGTGTCTCAACACGTTTTCCAACATGGTATCAGAGCAAGGAGGATATTTTTCCTCAAACGAGATCTGAAAATTAGGTTTTTGATGGAAAATTTCGACCAGATCTGCTAAATTCGTACAGATTTGTTCTTACGAATTTAATTTACGAAGTTACTTAAGCTTATGAAGACTAAGTTCGTGCTGACATCTCACGAACTTAGCTTACGAATTTAGTCTCAACTT
>CM067168.1:25097384-25126434 GCA_034093135.1 Erigeron breviscapus
CTTCTCAACCTAGGACAAGCATTTCTCCAATGATCCGTACTTCCACATTCGTGACATCCCCCTCGTTGTCCTTCATTCCTTGGCCCGCTCCGGCAGTGAGTAGCAAGGTGACCCATGCGGTTGCAAGTTGTGCAACGCTTGCATTCACCCAAGTGACTATAACCACATCGGTTACACCTTGGAGGCATGCCACGATTTGGATTGGGGTTAGCATCCACAACCCCATAGTTTCTCACAATCTTTTGCCTCTTATCCGGCCCATTCCCTTTGCGATCGCCAAACCGATTTCCTCCACCTTGTCTCGAACTTGATTCACCTCTCGTGTACTTCCCACGCCTAACCAAATCGTTTACTAGCCTGTTGCCAAACTTATAGCCTGCTCAAGAGTGGTAGGGCTTGCAACAGTGACCATCAACCTAACTTCAGGTGCCAACCCATAGATAAACCTCTCAACCTTCTTAGCCACAGGGGTTACCATCTCCGGCACCAACACGCTCAACTCGTGGAAGCGGATCACATAGGCCTCCAATTCCAGCCCTCTCATGGCATGGTTCCAGAATTCCATCTCCAGTTTTTGTACTTCCTCTCGTGGACAATACTCACGCTTCAACTCATCTTTAAACTGCTCCCAAGTCAAAGCATTGACTGCTGCAGGACCTCTAGTAGTCGCTTGGAGATTCCACCAAGTAAGAGCTCTTCCTTGAAGCTTACTAGCAGCAAACTTAACACGGTCAGCTGGCGCACAATCAATGATGTTCAAGTTGGCTTCCATGCTTTGGAACCAAGTAAGCAACCCAACAGGACCTTCTGTCCCATGAAACTCCTTGGGATTGCAAGACGTGAAAGCCTTGTAGGCATTCCTGTCAATAGCATTTCCTCCTCCATCTTGTCTTCTAGCCGTGTTGAGTGTAGCGGTCACATTCTCCGCAATTTGGGTGGCAATGTTTGGCATGGCGGCATTGATTTGCTGGGAGATAAGCTCAGCTAATTCGGCTCTTCGCTGGGCTTCTTCACTTGTTTCTCCACGGTCCTTCGTGGTGCCATGTCTCTACAAAGGATAATATAGTTTAGTTATTCGTTCATTGAATCATACTACATAAACTCGACTCACGACTTCTTGATCTCACACGATATATCTAAAGTTATTTAGTGCATAGAGGGTTCGTTTGCACACATATGTATATGTATATCCCGATTCATATTCCTTTTTATAATCACGACTCACTTGTCATTATTAGTAAATCAACGGTCAGGTAAATTCTAAAATTTATCTACCATGCTTTCACGGTTAGTTAAGAGAATTACAGAATCTGTGTACGAACTTGGAGCACGTAAAAGTGGCTTAAGATGGACGATCTGGGAAAAACTCATAGAATATAAAACGTAGCCCTATGAGTTAAGTTTCACCTCCAATTGGAATCAGGTCAAAAGACGAAATAAAACTCCAGATATGGCCGTTCTACTAAAAGTGGTCAGAACTGATTTCCTGCTGTAACTAACTTTTATAATAGAGATAACTATATCACAACAAGGATAGCACATCATGTAACCATAGAGAGGCATTAAGCATACATATATATCATTCAAGATAAGTTTACAAAATTGCTACATGCCAAATACGATGTGATCATCGTCACATATAAGCTAGAAAGTTCAAGAAAGTGAAACAAAGTACAAACGTTCATACATCGAATAAGTTCATAAATAAAGAAGCCCTTAGGTTTACTTCCTAAGCATGAGAGCTACCACGAGAGTGCAAACAGCCGTGAGCACACATCCCATCATAAATATCACCTCATTAACCCGACGAACTTCTGATATCGCCAAACTTGCATAAGCTCCCGTTCAATCCATAACTCCCAAGGCCCTTTCCATCATCACCTCTTGAGTCCTTACCCTTAGTCTAGCATCCCTTAACCCGTTTGCTATTCCCCACACCCTCTCCCTTTCTTCACGTGTCATACCAATGGGAGGTGGAGGGGGTACCCCATAGACTGGGTGATGTGGTTCTTCTCCTTGACGCCTATGTCCGAGATGGTACCAGGGATGATCACGAGGAAGACGCGGCTGAAAGTATGGATCTTGGGCTGGAAATCGCCCATCACTTAGGTTCATGGGTGCATCTTGCCTTGGCGGAGTGGGTGCTCTAGGGGCTGGTGGTGATGGTGGTAGCGAGGGTGAGCGGCGTCCAGGTTGGCTAGAGGCAACACTTCTAGCATCATCGTCTTCCGATGGGTCTTCCATTGGTTTGGTCTCTTCTTCTTCTTCTTCTTGGAGTGGTTGGGGAGGTTGCTCTTGCTCTAGGCGTCTCCTTTCTTCCTCTTCCAAGTAGTCCACGAATCCGTACAAGTTCCTTGGTCTAGGGGCTGATCCGGAAGTTCCACTTGCTTGCGACATGATGTTCCTACACAAGTTTCACAAGGCATGAGATGACGACTCGACTCGACGCTTAGACGACCATGGACGACCGACTTGACCATTGACGACCCATGTGGCAACTTACGGACAGCAAGACGACTCGACGGACCATGAGACGACCTTAACCATTTGACAGGCAACCAACCAACTCGACCAACGACTCACAAGCTTAACAACTAAACAACGACACGACCATCCACAACCGACGACCAACTCGACTCGCACGACCAACATAACCATTTATAATTAAAGTAATGACTAGAATTCAACTTGTGCATAGCTCTCATGTATTATATCTAAATGGACAAGTAATGCTAGCCAAGTGGGGGTATCAACTAAGGGTTCTAATAGGTAATGCAAACATTGGATTTGGTTATGTATCTTTTGCACCAAGAATCATTTTTAAAGCTTATTTTCAAAAGACTCATTTTGAATATCCCTTAGACAATCATTTCGATCATTCCATATTAAATTTTTAGTTAGGCATAGTTGATCAGGCTATACATAAGTAAAACAAGAATACTTTATGATCGACTCAATTGTTTAAGAAATATTCGACTCGTTTGAAAATACGTAGGTTATAGCAAAATTCTCTATAACCTTCATCTCTGATACCATTTTTTCTGTAACACCCCGACTAAGGCGGAACACGAGATGTCACAGAACGACATGGTACAAAAGATTTAAATATAAAACATCACCACAAAGTTCCAAATGCCATTCAAATTTCAAAGGTTACAAGTTCAAGTTGACGTTTAATAAACATTACATAACCAAATTTATTATCAAAAGATCAAATGTTCGCATTACTAGTCCAACATGCAACAATTAAACACATCATCCATGAGGCGGTCCAAATGCTAACTTACTGCCCTAGACCTGAAAAGCATGAAGAAAAAGTGTCAACTACGAGAGTTGAGTGAGTTCATAGGTTTATGCTAACAACACATATATATTTAATCCAATTCAAGAAATAATATGTCATAAAATTTCCAAGCATTCCATCGTACTGTGCATACCCAAACCGTATGTTCAATCAATAATAACCAACCATGAATAATATCAATACCTCTTGGTCAATGGTAAGACTACCATGACATAATTTGATGAGATTGCTCTTGAGCCACTACTAAGACCGGTTATGTCCCAATAATCAATTATTGTCCCAAATGATAAGATAATGATAAGCACATGCTGTCAATCACGTGCATAAAGATAACCAAAGGGTCGTGCCATGGAGACGCCCATAAATATATAGTAGTTAGAGCACCGCGAGGCCAGACTGGCGATGAAGGTGGCCACAAAGGCAGACCAAACATCCTACCGTTACCTATAATAGTGGATGAGGGGACAAATCCTAGTTGCGCAACCCTCTAACTACAGGCCTCAAATGAGTTAATAGTAGTGTACAGGGGACCACCGTTTGACAGTACTCAAGCTCATCATATAACATATAACACGTTGAACATACAATTTAATTCCCATATCATTATCATTATTTCAAAGAATCATTTCATAAGAGAAAGTCATTTTAATTAATCATGCTTTTCACCCCGCAAGTAAAACATATAAAAGAGTTTGAAAGGGGGCTATGACTCACTTGATTTGAGAGTGTTAGGGGCTGATCAAGTGCGAGATCTTCGTCTAGTCTTGTTGCTCCCCAAGCAAGCCTAAACCATGGTATATATTCACGACGTAAGTTCGCGTGACATGAACTAGTGAGCTAGATCATGAGATGTATACTAGTAGACTTGCCCATCTTTGGTTGTTATTAGATTATGGAGTTTAAGTGCATTATGATGCTCTCATTATTTGGTTATAAGAGATTTGGTGGTGAAGGTCATTTCTCGTTATGCATTTTGTACGTTTATTGGAATTTCGGTAGTTTGGCCTTGGTTTATATGATCTCCATTGTATACTTTGTTTAATCATAATATTTGACATTAGTTACCTCATAATATTGGTGTTTATGAATATTTTCTGATTTATAAGTTTTTATTTAATTTAATATTATTTAGTTAATTATTTATTCATTTTATTGATTTATTAATTAAATAATTCCTTAAAAATACTTTTAAGTGTCATAATTGCCTTTATAAATTATGAATAATTTCATTTGAATTATCTTCTGATATACATGCTCCTTAATTTATAATTTCATGTTTTATACTTTTATTTGTGTATTTTCCATTAATTTTAATAATAATATTTAATTAGTTATTTTTACTTAATTATTTATCTTTAAATTATGTAACACATGTCTCTTGCCTTTTAACTATTTTTCTCTAGTAGGTTTTAGTTATTTTTATCATGGTTAAGATGATTTAACCCATTCTTGATTTACATAATTTATTTATTGATTTTTATGTCTTTTAATTACCATTTAAATTCAATAATTCATGGAAATTCTTAGAAATCATCACTAAACATTTTGGTCAAAAATCCAGGCCTTTTAGGCAACTTTTATCAATAAAATTCATATCAATTCAACCTCTCTTGTGTCTTGCTCATTTTGAGCATTTTATGATTAAAAATCGTTTACCGAAATAGTGATTTTAGCCTCATTTCTTAAGCTATTAAGGTGCTTTAAAATGGATTTTCATTCTTGTTTCATTATTTCCAGAAAGTTCATCATATTTTGGTGTCCAAAATCGTGATAGTGGTGGTGGTGTGATATGTGCAATTTAGTGCTTTCGGTTATGATTATTTGACCCGAAAAGGTGATTTTTGAGCTTATTGTTGTCATGAACCAATAGATCTGAGTTTTATACTTTTTATTTCAACTTATTTCCAGTAGGTTTATCATATTTCCTTGGTCATAAGATTATGGTGCATGTGTGTGCTCAAAATGCATTTTTGCGTGTTTTCGGTTTATGATTTCTAGCTTATTTTAACATGTTTTGGTCCAAGCTTTGTCTCTTTGTTATTTCATTAATTTTTCCAGAATATTAACATTAATATTAACATATTTTTCACTTATAACAAGTCCATATCCATCTCATAATCCAACAAAAGATCCAACTTTCTTAAATCTAGCATACATGCATTCAATCAACACTTTTTAATATCAACTTTTATAGATCTAACATTCAACAACATAAAAACATCTTTTAAATGAAAAATCTCAGAATATACTCTTCAAAAATATACAAAAACATATAGATCTATCAACAAGAAATTCACTTTAAAAGCTACTAATCTATAACAACACTTTTGGGTCTTAAACTTGTTGAATCCTTGGATCTTTCTTCTTAGATTCGACATGCATGAGCATGGAAAGAAAGATCCTATCAACTTTGCACTCATTAAGTGTATATTACAAAGAAAACAAGAAGAAAGTATGAGTTTTTGATAAAACCTTTGAATATAAACAAAAACAAGATTAGATCTAGTAAAAGGATGAAGATTATACCCTCTTGAACTTGGTTTTTGATGAAGAAAGTGGGCAGATTTTCGTGGCCTTTGAAGCCTCCAACAACCCTTAATCTAACCCAAAAACAATCCTTAAACCCTTGCTTGATATAACCCTTTAGTAATCTAACTTAATCCTTATTATTATTAAGTGTTTAACTTGATTTTTGTTGGTGATTCTTGTTGTTGTTGTTGTTGGCCGAAAATGGAAGAGAAAAGGGAGGGGAGAAGAGGTTTTTCTTGAGAGAATAAGAGGAGTGTGTGAAGAGTGTGTAAAATGAGAGTTTCAAGAATGAATGTGGAGTGTAGGGTTTGAAAAGGGTGAATGTGTGTGTGTGGCTTGATGGGGGACGGCCAAAAGGAAAAAGGGGGGGGGATATTGAAGAGTTTTTCTTTTTTTTTTGTTGTAATAAGGTGTATAATATGTGTATGTATGTTAGATGTAGGTGTATGTATATATTTTGTAAGGTTAAATGGTATTTGTTTGTAGTGTATGTAAATCTTTATTCTAGTATGTGTATATATATATATGTCGTGTATATATGTGTATGTATATATTTTTGTGTTTTTAATTTGTTACATAAGCCTTTACTTATAAACTTGTATTTATTTTAAGCATATATATATATACTCATTGTTATTTAAACACTTTTATGTATTAATTTATAAATATACTTTGAGATAGAAATCTTTATTCTCATGTCATATTTACTTAAATTGGTTTGGTGATTGATTTGTTGGACATTTATAAGAATTTTTGATTGATATCTCAACTTGTGAGGCTCATTTTATCATTTATAACTTGATTAGTCATCAATGAAATTTTTGTTCAATGGTATTTTATCAATCAAATTTAGAATTGAACAATAGCTTTAGATTGCTAATTTAGGGGCATTATCTACTAGCTTCAAGTATAACTATGGCTTGCGGGATCATAGACAACATAACTAGAACATATATAATGTTAAAAAGTAGGGTTGTTACATCCTTACCCCCTGAGGTTCCCGTTAGGTCTTATGACCGCCTACACACAAACTTACACCTTATATGATATGCATGACTTATGTCACACCTAATGTGATGATATGTGATGACGAAATGATGATTAGTGTTAGGTCCAGATTTAGTCCAGACTTACTGGACTGGCTCCAGACTGGACTACTGGAACCTTATTTTGGTTTGTTAAGAAACTTGTTTTGCTGGTCTCGCTCCAGACCCGACTACTGGAGCTCACTGAAGATCTGACCAGAAAACATATTCTACTGGACCTACTCCAGACTTGGAATCTGGAGTCCCTCTGAAGATTTGTCCAGAAATAATTGAAGACTAGTGAGCATTTACTTGTATAGATAATCTGGAGCATTCTCCAGATTAGCTCACTGAAGACTTCACCCCAGTCCAGATCTATTCTACTGAAGACATTCTGACTGAAGTCAAAGACTGAAGTCTGAAGAAAGAAGACTGACAAATGGCGGAGTCCACTGGAAGTCTTACCAGATCTGCACACTGGAGGATTGTTAGTGTTCTAGATCCTGCAAGTCTGAACACTAATATCGAGGATTGACTTTTGCCTTTAACACACTTTCCAAAGAACAATCCACTTGTTCTTTAACAAAGTATACGTGTGTTAAGGTGGTTGGATAATAGGATACACGTGCACTTGATGTGACTTTATCCTTATTCTTATCTAATACATTTAATGTTCTTGTCGGATCATTAAATGTATGCCAACCATATTTGTACGGCACAAATTCACTGGTGAATTTGTTGCCTATAAATACTAAGTCATTCCTTGAACAAAAATACTTTTAAGCATTCCTTTTGCATATAAGTGAATTTGTCCAAATACTCTCGATCTTAAACAGGGATACTTCACAACTTTAAGTATCTCGATCCCAAAGAGTTATTTGACAAACATAGATCATATTGTAATCATAGGTTGTTAGGATACTCACTTAATTGTGTTATCTTGATTCCGCAACAACCTTGTATTTTATTTACACATCAATAAATAAAATACCCATGAAACATACATAATGGTCCACTTTATTTGTTTATTGCTTTAAGTCTTGTATTACTTTGTTTATATATCTTGCATCTTTATTTACAAGTAATACTAGTCCATATCTAGTGATTATTAGACTTGTTGTATTTTACACTTTCTATTGGTTAACCATCTCGTTAATTAAGGGACTCACATTTGGTATCAGAGCTGAAGGCTAATCATTGCCTAGATCTGTTCTTGATGGCTAACCAAGAAAATACACAAGGTTTTAGTCTTGGTCCCGATCCTAATGTAAATATTCATGATCAAAATGAACCACAAAACGTTAATAACACTAATCCTCCACCTCCTCCTCCTACTCCTGCTTCTCCACACGTGCATGTGCACTACTCGAATAATCCTGTTCCTAAATTCAGTGGGAACAGTGATGAATTTGGTACGTGGAAAGCTAGGATGATTTTGCATGTCACTGGTATTGAGAGGAACATGATGAAGATCTTAACGAAGGTCCATATGTACCTACATCACCTCTCAATCCACTTCTTGATCCTTCTGGATCTAGAAGGGGAAGGGAAAAGAGGGAGGAACATTGGTCAGAAGAGGAGAGGAGATTGGTGAATCTTGACACCCTCCTTAAAAACATGATCCTCGGGCCGTTCCAGAAACCCTAATTCCCACACTAGTTCTTTTTCCTAGTGCCAAACCATGTGGGATGAGCTACTTAACCAACATGAAGGAGGAGATGACACCATTGTCACCAGAAAGGTCTCCTTAAACAAGAGGTATGAGTCATTTTTGCTCAACCTAACGAGTCTCTCACTGGTACTTACACCAGATTTATGAGTATCATAAACCAATTGAGAGGTCTTGGGGTTGAGAAGGACAAGGATATACTTCTGGAGAAATTTTGTGACATTTACTACCCACCAAATGGTCTCACATGATACTTGTTTACGACAAGGTAAAACTCTGCACACACACACTCTCTCAACTCTATATGGAGCCTTCAGGTACACTGAAGAAAATCAAGCTCAGAGAGTGGTTGCAGAACAAGATGCTTTTAACCATGCCTCCAGTACTCCTAATGTGGTTAGTTATTCTGAACCACCAAGTACAGCACTGATATCTTCTGAGAATGTATTTTCTATGAAGAAGATGGTGTCTGAACTTATGGATTCTGGAGAGGCCAGTCAAATCTCTCCAGACTGTTGTGATGAAACTGAAGATGATGACCTTATTGCAATGATTGCTAAAACGTTAACCGTTTCAAAGCAAGAGCAAATAAGCCATCTGGATAATTTGCATCCAGTTCTTCCACTGACAAGACCAATTTGACATGCTTTAAGTGTGGCAAAAAGGGTCATTTCATGAAAGAGTGCAGGTCCAACCAGTTTGCATCCAAGCCTGGTCCATTCTCTTCTAATAATAAGCCTGATGATAGCTATAAATTGAAATATAAAAAGCTTAAGGCCAAATTGCTCTCATGGCACAACAAATGGAAACAAATAATAAGTGCATGATTGCTACAACTGAAGAGAAGTGGGTTCCTTCTGATGACTCATCTGTTGATGAAGAAGAAGAAAGAGATTGCTGTTACATGGCTCTGGAAGTTGATGAGCACCTGGTGAAGGAAGATGTCACATCTGGACGATGGGTGGACATTGTTATTAAAAAGGTTAGTGATTATGATAATGCAACTGACCAAGAACTAAAATTGGACATTGCTGAAGCTTTAAATTCTGATTTAATTTTTGTAGAAACTGTTAGATCTGATTGTGTAAATGGTCTAGAAACAGATTCTTCTGAAATAAATGCTTTAAAATCAAAATTAAAAGAGCTTCAAGACATTGAACTGGCATTTCAAGCCCAGGTTCTGGTAACTGAACAATTGATTCAAGAAAAGCAAGATCTTGAGATCATTCTAGAGAAAGAAAAACTGGTAATAAAGTCATGGCTAGAAACTAAAAAGCCATATGATGCTTCAGTTAAACAATTTCCTGCTCAAAAACGTGCATATTTAGATGGAAATACTAATGTTGCATCATTAATACCAGTAATCGATCGATTACCAGAGGTGTTAAGGCCCACTACTGTTTATGATATGCCTGAAACACCCAAGACCAATTTAGACCCAGTTCAATCCCCAGAGGTTAAGACTGGAGCTGTCCAGATGACTGCTCCAGTTAAAAAGGTGAAGCAGAATAGACCTTTACCTCAGACCAATCCCTTACCAAAGCCTTTGACTGGAAAGGCTAAGGTATCATCTGAAGAAAATATTTTGTCCAGGATAGAGAGCCAGATTCAAATTCTGACTCGTCAATCACAAAGTTTTAATGCAAGATTAAACTTTCTTGAGGGTAATTCATCTGGCCCTAGACAAAATACAAAACCTTTTTCAAAGAAAGACAAATTTATTTCTCCAGTTGAGAAAAATGAAAAGGTTTTAAAACCATCAACCCCAGTGGTCTTCTCTTCTAAGACCACTATTGAACATAGTGAACTAGACCAGATTGCCCCAGGGACCTATAAGGGAGGGTCCAGTGAACCCATCAGTCGATGGGTTCCCAAATCTAACTGATCAATATCTGGTGTATGTGTAGGGCGATCGAAAGAAGCTTATCTGGTATCTTGACAGTGCAGCTGGCAGGACGATGACCGGATGTAAGACCCTACTGGAGGAGTTCACCATTTCTGATGGACCCTCCATCACGTTTGGAAATGATGGTTGTGGGAAGACTGAGGGATATGGTGTTCTGAACAATGGACAAGTCAAGTTCAGACGAGTTGCATTTGTGAATGGTTTGAAATATAACTTGATCAGTGTAAGTCAACTGTGTGACGATGGCTATCAGTCTTATTCAATGTTGCTCAGGCATCGTATTCAACAAGGACTGGAAGGTAGTGTTGATTGCTCCCAGAAAAGGGAATGTGTACGTGATGGATATGGAAAGCTCTCCTTCAGAGCAGTGTTTCTATACTCAAGCTGATGAAGACACAAACTGGTTATGGCATAAAAGGTTATCCCATTTAAACTTCAAAAACATTAACAAGTTGTCCAGAAAACAACTTGCAGATGGGATACCTTCAGTCTCCTTCAAAAAGGAAAGACCATGTCCAGGATGTGAGATGGGTAAGCAAAAGCGTACCAGTTTCAAGACCAGACAGAATTTCAGCATTACTGAACCTCTTCACATGCTTCATATGGATCTTTTTGGTCCAGTGAACGTTCAGACTCGTGCTGGTAAAAGATACACCCTGGTGATCATAGATGAGTTCTCCAGATATTGTTGGGTGATCTTTCTGAGGTCCAAAAGTGAAGCTGCTGCTGAAATCATCAGTCTTATCAAGCAAATTGAGCTCAAGTACAGTCGAAAAGTGTGTCAGTTAAGAAGTGACAATGGAACAGAATTCCAGAATGCAACTCTGGAGTCATTCTGTACTGACACTGGCATCTCCCAGAACTTCTCTTCAGCCCGCTCTCCAGAGCAAAATGGAGTTGTGGAAAGGAAAAATCGAACGCTGATAGAAGCTGCCAGGAGTATGCTTGCTGAATCTGGACTGTCTACCAGTTTCTGGGCGGAAGCAATTGCAACTGCTTGCCACACCCAGAATCGATCAGTGTACATCAAAAGACACAAAAAGACAGCCTATGAAGTCTTAAGAAATAGAAAACCAAACATTGGTTATTTTCACGTTTTTGGATGTCCAGTTTACATCCTGAACGACTCCAGTCAGCTAGGCAAATTTGATGCCAAAGCTGATGAAGGGTATTTCTTAGGCTATTCAGCCATTCGCAAGGCTTCAGAGTCTATAACAAGAGACTGGAGAAGGTCCATGAGTCAATTCATGTAACATTTGATGAATCAAATGCCTCAATCAACAAGAAGCCAGTCCCCAGTAACACCAATTGTCTTTTGTGAATCTGATCCTATAAACGACAAATTTGAAGATTCACCAGACACAGTTTCCAGTCATCCTGATCTGGAACCTGTTCAGAAAAAGAAACTCTCCAGTAGTACTCCATTCTATCCCTCTATTATTTTCAAACTACCCTCTGAAATTAATATTGGTTCAGATGTGCGTACTACTCCCCCAGTATCAGTGTCAGTTGAGAATTTACCAGAAATGTCTTCTGATGAAGAATTTCATGATGCAAATCGTGATTTAAATGACTCAGATGAAGATACTGAAGTAATTTGGCAAGACCCTCCTCCAGAATCAACTCCAGAGGAGACTCAACTGAATTCTTGCACTGATATTGTTGTCAGTAACAATCCTGGTCAGTACTCCAGATGGACAAAAGCTCACCCTATTGATCAGATCTTAGGTGACTCCAGTCGTGGTGTTCAGACCAGAAGAGCCTCCAGTAATCAATGCTTATACGTCAGTTTTCTATCTTTGATAGAACCTAAGAAGATTGACGAGGCTCTGGAAGATCCAAACTGGGTGACTGCTATGCAAGAAGAGCTTAACCAGTTTGAAAGGAACAAAGTATGGTATCTGGTTCCTTTCCCAGTTGGAAAGAAAGAACCAATTGGAACAAGATGGGTCTTCAGAAACAAAGTAGATGAAGATGGCCACGTAATAAGAAACAAGGCCAGACTGGTAGCACAAGGCTACTGCCAGTCAGATGTCGACTTTGATGAATCTTTTGCTCCAGTGGCTAGACTTGAAGCGATCAGAATTTTCTTAGCATTCGCTGCTAATCACCAGTTCAAGGTCTACCAGATGGACGTAAAGAGTGCTTTCTTGAATGGGAAGCTTGAAGAAGAAGTTTACGTCAGACAACCTCCAGGTTTCGTTGATGACAGCATCCACATTGGGTATATCGTCTGGACAAAGCGCTATATGGCCTCAGACAAGCCCCACGTGCCTGGTATGATACTCTGACTAAACATTTGTTGAAAAATGGTTTTAAACGAGGTGCAATTGACAATACCTTGTTCATTCTTCATGAGAAAGGTAATCTGTTAATGGTACAAATTTATGTTGATGATATAATTTTTGGGTCTACTGATGAAAACATGTGCAAGAAATTTTCTAAAATCATGTCCACTGAATATGAAATGAGTTTGATGGGTGAATTAACATATTTTCTTGGACTCCAGATTAAGCAAAACAAAGATGGAATTTTTATTAATCAGGAAAAATATGTTAGAGATCTTTTAAAGAAATTCGATATGAATTCTTCACCATCTAAACCAACTCCAATTTCTGCACCACTGACACTGGACTCGGATCCAGATGGCAAACCAGTGAACACCACTGTCTATAGAGGCATGGTTGGTTCACTGATGTATTTAACGGCCAGTAGACCAGATATTATGTTTTCAACATGTTTATGTGCCAGATATCAGTCTAATCCAAAGGAATCTCATATGCTCGCTGTAAAGCGCATACTGAGTACCTTAAAGGTGCTCCCAGTCTAGGTCTTTGGTACCCCAAAGGCTCTGGAATGGATCTAATGGGTTATTCAGATTCAGATCATGCAGGTTGTAAGATAGATAGGAAATCCACAACTGGTGGATGTCATTTCCTAGGTGGCAAACTGGTCAGCTGGACCAGTAAGAAGCAAACTTCAGTTTCATTATCCACTGCTGAAGCTGAATACGTGTCTGCAGCCAGTTGTTGTGCTCAGATACTCTGGATGAAGAACCAGTTGCTTGATTATGGTATTAATATTCAAAAACTCCAATCTTTTGTGATAATACCAGTGCCATCGCTATCTCCAACAATCCAGTCATGCACTCCAGAACCAAACACATCGATCTAAGGTACCATTTCATTCGCGATCATATTATGAAAAACAACATTGAACTCCATTTTATTCCCACTGACAAACAACTCGCTGACATTTTTACTAAACCACTGGATGTAAAAACTTTTGAATATCTTGTTGGTGAGTTGGGAATGTTAAACCCTTAAATCTGGAACCTTGGTATTGAACGCCATTGTGTACTACTAAGGATCTTTGATTTAAAGATTCAAAAATTTATTTCTGGATCAACATTCCAGGGAAGACTTGAAAAATATTTTCTCTTAAAAATGTTTAAGTTCAGGGGGAATTAATTTTCTCACTGGACAAATTCTTCAGAAAATATTACTGGTGCTTTGTAAATATGTCCCTCTCACTGGTATGGACAGGTTGAAGTGCGTGTTTGAGTTGACTTATGTCTTCTTGTAAATGTGTCCCTCTCATTTGTCTGTATTAGTTGACGTGCAAGTTTAAGGTTTCCAGTCTTTCAAAATTGGTTGTTCACTGGTACTTTACTGGAGTGTCCCTCCAGTGTACCATCAGTACATGTTCACTGTACTAATCCACCAGTGATACTGGACGGTCCTGTCAACCTCCAGATGCACTGAAATATGTCATAATATTTTCAAAATACTTGATCTTTGTATGTGCCACGTAAGCAAACTTTTTCAAAGATATTTATCTTATAAATCCTACGTGGCATGTAAGTTGTTCAAAACAATGATGGTCTTTTTACTTTGGGAAAACAAAAAGTACAAGTTGTTACTGTTTTGTGGGCTGTAAACCGTCATGCATTTATGTGTGATGTGATGTAATTAATGCGGATCTCAGAACACAATCAAAATTGTATTTGATAATTTCAAATTAATCGTTTGAGTTCCACATTCTCAATTCTATATATACCCACTTTCACTTTCAATTTCATTTACTTCGAACATTTACTCCCAAATCTTCAAATTCCTTCATTCAATTCTTCATTCATTTTCCAATCATAATACTCGCATATTAACTTCAAATTCATTAAATTCTTCATAAACCTTAAATATTCATTCAATTTCATTTACTTCGAACATTTACTCCCAAATCTTCAAATTCCTTCATTCAATTCTTCATTCATTTTCCAATCATAATACTCGCATATTAACTTCAAATTCATTAAATTCTTCATTCATTTTCCAATCATAATACTCCATATTAACTTCAAATTCATTAAATTCTTCATTCATTTTCCAATCATAATACTCGCATATTAACTTCAAATTCATTAAATTCTTCATTCATTTTCCAATCATAATACTCGCATATTAACTTCAAATTCATTAAATTCTTCATTCATTTTCCAATCATAATACTCGCATATTAACTTCAAATTCATTAAATTCTTCATTCATTTTCCAATCATAATACTCGCATATTAACTTCAAATTCATTAAATTCTTCATTCATTTTCCAATCATAATACTCGCATATTAACTTCAAATTCATTAAATTCTTCATTCATTTTCCAATCATAATACTCGCATATTAACTTCAAATTCATTAAATTCTTCATTCATTTTCCAATCATAATACTCGCATATTAACTTCAAATTCATTAAATTCTTCATTCATTTTCCAATCATAATACTCGCATATTAACTTCAAATTCATTAAATTCTTCATTCATTTTCCAATCATAATACTCGCATATTAACTTCAAATTCATTAAATTCTTCATTCATTTTCCAATCATAATACTCGCATATTAACTTCAAATTCATTAAATTCTTCATTCATTTTCCAATCATAATACTCGCATATTAACTTCAAATTCATTAAATTCTTCATTCATTTTCCAATCATAATACTCGCATATTAACTTCAAATTCATTAAATTCTTCATTCATTTCCAATCATAATTGGGAGATTAAACACCTTTTTTCTCTCATGTCCACTGTATGGTGCCCTAACTTTAAATCCAGAAAAGATGTATCATGATTATCTTTGTGAATTCTGGTATACAGCCGAATACAATGAAGAAAATACTTCCATTGTTTACTCTCTTGAGCAAGGGACCAGACCCTTGTCTCTTTCAGTACATTCTCTCAGAATGGCTCTTCAGTTAAATTATCTGGATGAGAATGAGCTGGCAATGCCACTCCCTACTGGTATTAATTTCAGGGAGGTATGCAGATTAATGGGGCATACAGAGATAGTTGATGAAATGGTCAGTTGTTGAGGAAAGGGACCATTTATATGAGTAGACTGACGGACTCGTGGAGATACTTCTTCACACACATCGTCGAGTGTCTTGGAGGCAGTTCTGGAGGATTGGATCAAATCAATCAAACACACCTCCAGATTGCCTATTGCTTATGGTTTGGGCTAAGGGTTGATTTTGCCCAGATATTTTTTGATGATCTGGTGGAACGTATAAAGGCAAAGGGGAGAAAGCCATTCGTGCCATATATTCGCTTTCTTTCTCTTATATTCAGAAATGCCCTTGGAGAGGGATATGACTTTGAAACTACTCATTTTTCAATGAGTGAGTATATGAGAGACCTGGCAAATTTAAGGTCCAGAGATGGAGAGGTAGATATTCCTCCAGCAATGCTGACACTTTAAAGAATTGAAGAGAATGTGGCACCAGTAAGGGTACAAGTTGTTGATGTACCTACTGGTAGTGAAGATGTTCAGATTGTTGAAATGGTACAACCAATAAGGCAAGTGGCTCCAGAAAGTTCAAGTCAACCAGAAACAGTTGAGCTTTCCAGACGACCAAGATCTCATAGGCGTCTGATGAGGGGAGGAGTTCAGGTAAACCCATTAACCCATCCTGGTGATATTATGAATATTGATGGGTCTCCCATCTTTGAAGAGGAAAATATTGATCCTTCTGTACAATCTGAACAGAGAGTGGACACTGAAGTCCAGGCTGTTGTACGAGAAGAGGATGTTGAAGTTGTTCAGACTGAAGAACAAGCTTCTGGTGAGCAAGAGGCTTCACTGGATTTAAATGTGGAAGCTGGTGAACAGATAGATGTGGTTGGTGCTTCTTTTTGGGACGAGGCTGACTCTCCTATTTCTGGAGGTCAGACTTTGGATGTTAATATGGATTTTTTGGGCGAAGATGTACAGTTTGAAACTTCACCAGAAATGCCACCTCCTCCACCAGAAACCGAAACACCTCAACCAGAAATACCACTTCCTACACCAGATTTGCCACCACCAGAACCTTCAATGCCACCACCACCACCACCATCAATCCCTCAATCAACTTCATACTTCACACCAACACAAACTCAATCACCAGTACACCCAACCGAACCAAGTGTGCCAGTCTCACATGTTGAAACTGAAGAGGACTGGGCACAAGTACCATTGATGACCAGAGTGACTTCTCACCTGGAACAACCCAGTGGTCTCTCCACTTCTTCTTCCACCGAGGTCCAAGGCCTTCTGAGTAGGGTGGCGGACCTGGAGAGATCACTCCAGTCATCTTCCCAGGTCATTTCTGACTTCAAATCAATGTTGTCAAATAATATAGCGTCAGAAATGAACCTTTTTGCTGGGAATGAAAAGATGGTGTTTGATAAGTTGGATGAACTGGTACTGGCCACGAATGTTAATTCTCAAAATATAAGGGTGGCAGTACAAGGGTTGGAAGGAAAGATTGTGAACTCTGTTGAGACTGCAGTGGAGAATAAGGTTGTGCAACCACTGGCAGGTCTTAAAAGATGAAACTGAAAACACTCATGATCTATAAAGTGTTTTCCAGTAACTTAGATTAGACTTAAATCGACCAAGTGTTTTCCAGTAACTTAGATTACTAAATCATGATCTATAAAGTGTTTTCCAGTAACTTAGATTGACTTAAATCTGATCTAAGTGTTTTCCAGTAACTTAGATTAGACTTAAATCGACCAAGTGTTTTCCAGTAACTTAGATTAGACTTAAATCGACCAAGTGTTTTCCAGTAACTTAGATTAGACTTAAATCGACCAAGTGTTTTCCAGTAACTTAGATTAGACTTAAATCGACCAAGTGTTTTCCAGTAACTTAGATTAGACTTAAATCGACCAAGTGTTTTCCAGTAACTTAGATTAGACTTAAATCGACCAAGTGTTTTCCAGTAACTTAGATTAGACTTAAATCGACCAAGTGTTTTCCAGTAACTTAGATTAGACTTAAATCGACCAAGTGTTTTCCAGTAACTTAGATTAGACTTAAATCGACCAAGTGTTTTCCAGTAACTTAGATTAGACTTAAATCGACCAAGTGTTTTCCAGTAACTTAGATTGACTTAAATCGATCAAGTGTTTTCCAGTAACTTAGATTAGACTTAAATCGACCAAGTGTTTTCCAGTAACTTAGATTAGACTTAAATCGACCAAGTGTTTTCCAGTAACTTAGATTAGACTTAAATCGACCAAGTGTTTTCCAGTAACTTAGATTAGACTTAAATCGACCAAGTGTTTTCCAGTAACTTAGATTAGACTTAAATCGACCAAGTGTTTTCCAGTAACTTAGATTAGACTTAAATCGACCAAGTGTTTTCCAGTAACTTAGATTAGACTTAAATCGACCAAGTGTTTTCCAGTAACTTAGATTAGACTTAAATCGACCAAGTGTTTTCCAGTAACTTAGATTAGACTTAAATCGACCAAGTGTTTTCCAGTAACTTAGATTAGACTTAAATCGACCAAGTGTTTTCCAGTAACTTAGATTAGACTTAAATCGACCAAGTGTTTTCCAGTAACTTAGATTAGACTTAAATCGACCAAGTGTTTTCCAGTAACTTAGATTAGACTTAAATCGACCAAGTGTTTTCCAGTAACTTAGATTAGACTTAAATCGACCAAGTGTTTTCCAGTAACTTAGATTAGACTTAAATCGACCAAGTGTTTTCCAGTAACTTAGATTAGACTTAAATCGACCAAGTGTTTTCCAGTAACTTAGATTAGACTTAAATCGACCAAGTGTTTTCCAGTAACTTAGATTAGACTTAAATCGACCAAGTGTTTTCCAGTAACTTAGATTAGACTTAAATCGACCAAGTGTTTTCCAGTAACTTAGATTGACTTAAATCGATCAAGTGTTTTCCAGTAACTTAGATTAGACTTAAATCGACCAAGTGTTTTCCAGTAACTTAGATTAGACTTAAATCGACCAAGTGTTTTCCAGTAACTTAGATTAGACTTAAATCGACCAAGTGTTTTCCAGTAACTTAGATTAGACTTAAATCGACCAAGTGTTTTCCAGTAACTTAGATTAGACTTAAATCGACCAAGTGTTTTCCAGTAACTTAGATTAGACTTAAATCGACCAAGTGTTTTCCAGTAACTTAGATTAGACTTAAATCGACCAAGTGTTTTCCAGTAACTTAGATTAGACTTAAATCGACCAAGTGTTTTCCAGTAACTTAGATTAGACTTAAATCGACCAAGTGTTTTCCAGTAACTTAGATTAGACTTAAATCGACCAAGTGTTTTCCAGTAACTTAGATTAGACTTAAATCGACCAAGTGTTTTCCAGTAACTTAGATTAGACTTAAATCGACCAAGTGTTTTCCAGTAACTTAGATTAGACTTAAATCGACCAAGTGTTTTCCAGTAACTTAGATTAGACTTAAATCGACCAAGTGTTTTCCAGTAACTTAGATTAGACTTAAATCGACCAAGTGTTTTCCAGTAACTTAGATTAGACTTAAATCGACCAAGTGTTTTCCAGTAACTTAGATTAGACTTAAATCGAACAAGTGTTTTCCAGAAACTCAATCATGATTATAAGAGTTTTCCAGTAACTTAGATTAGACTTAAATCGACCAAGTGTTTTCCAGTACTTGATTCTTAAATGACTATAAAGTGTTTTCCAGTAACTTAGATTAGACTTAAATCGACCAAGTGTTTTCCAGACATACAAATTTGTATATCTATAAGTCTGAAAAATACTTGCATTATTTCTAAACAAATAGGGGGAATTTGTTAGGTCCAGATTTAGTCCAAGTTAGAACTTAAAAGATGAAACTGAAAACACTCATGATCTATAAAGTGTTTTCCAGTAACTTAGATTAGACTTAAATCGACCAAGTGTTTTCCAGTTACAAATTTGTATATCTATAAACTCATGATCTATAAAGTGTTTTCCAGTAACTTAGATTAGACTTAAATCGACCAAGTGTTTTCCAGTAACTTAGATAGACTTAAATCGACCAAGTGTTTTCCAGTAACTTAGATTAGACTTAAATCGACCAAGTGTTTTCCAGTAACTTAGATTACTAAACCACTCGACAAGTGTTTTCCAGTAACTTAGATTAGACTTAAATCGACCAAGTGTTTTCCAGTAACTTAGATTAGACTTAAATCGACCAAGTGTTTTCCAGTAACTTAGATTAGACTTAAATCGACCAAGTGTTTTCCAGTAACTTAGATTAGACTTAAATCGACCAAGTGTTTTCCAGTAACTTAGATTAGACTTAAATCGACCAAGTGTTTTCCAGTAACTTAGATTAGACTTAAATCGACCAAGTGTTTTCCAGTAACTTAGATTAGACTTAAATCGACCAAGTGTTTTCCAGTAACTTAGATTAGACTTAAATCGACCAAGTGTTTTCCAGTAACTTAGATTAGACTTAAATCGACCAAGTGTTTTCCAGTAACTTAGATTAGACTTAAATCGACCAAGTGTTTTCCAGTAACTTAGATTAGACTTAAATCGACCAAGTGTTTTCCAGTAACTTAGATTAGACTTAAATCGACCAAGTGTTTTCCAGTAACTTAGATTAGACTTAAATCGACCAAGTGTTTTCCAGTAACTTAGATTAGACTTAAATCGACCAAGTGTTTTCCAGTAACTTAGATTAGACTTAAATCGACCAAGTGTTTTCCAGTAACTTAGATTAGACTTAAATCGACAAGTGTTTTCCAGTAACTTAGATTAGACTTAAATCGACCAAGTGTTTTCCAGTAACTTAGATTAGACTTAAATCGACCAAGTGTTTTCCAGTAACTTAGATTAGACTTAAATCGACCAAGTGTTTTCCAGTAACTTAGATTAGACTAAATCGATCAAGTGTTTTCCAGTAACTTAGATTAGACTTAAATCGACCAAGTGTTTTCCAGTAACTTAGATTAGACTTAAATCGACCAAGTGTTTTCCAGTAACTTAGATTAGACTTAAATCGACCAAGTGTTTTCCAGTAACTTAGATTAGACTTAAATCGACCAAGTGTTTTCCAGTAACTTAGATTAGACTTAAATCGACCAAGTGTTTTCCAGTAACTTAGATTAGACTTAAATCGACCAAGTGTTTTCCAGTAACTTAGATTAGACTTAAATCGACCAAGTGTTTTCCAAACAATCATATTGTAATCATAGGTTGTTAGGATACTCACTTAATTGTGTTATCTTGATTCCGCAACAACCTTGTATTTTATTTACACATCAATAAATAAAATACCCATGAAACATACATAATGGTCCACTTTATTTGTTTATTGCTTTAAGTCTTGTATTACTTTGTTTATATATCTTGCATCTTTATTTACAAGTAATACTAGTCCATATCTAGTGATTATTAGACTTGTTGTATTTTACACTTTCTATTGGTTAACCATCTCGTTAATTTAGGGACTCACAATTAGGCACATTTAGGATGATTAATCCTACCATGAAAGACGTTGATGCTATGATATGTATGTGATGATATGCGAAATGTGTCTTTAATATGAAAAGTTGCTTTAACAAAAGTATACGTGTGTTAAGGTGGTTGGATAATAGGATACACGTGCACTTGATGTGACTTTATCCTTATTCTTATCTAATACATTTAATGTTCTTGTCGGATCATTAAATGTATGCCAACCATATTTGTACGGCACAAATTCACTGGTGAATTTGTTGCCTATAAATACTAAGTCATTCCTTGAACAAAAATACTTTTAAGCATTCCTTTTGCATATAAGTGAATTTGTCCAAATACTCTCGATCTTAAACAGGGATACTTCACAACTTTAAGTATCTCGATCCCAAAGAGTTATTTGACAAACATAGATCATATTGTAATCATAGGTTGTTAGGATACTCACTTAATTGTGTTATCTTGATTCCGCAACAACCTTGTATTTTATTTACACATCAATAAATAAAATACCCATGAAACATACATAATGGTCCACTTTATTTGTTTATTGCTTTAAGTCTTGTATTACTTTGTTTATATATCTTGCATCTTTATTTACAAGTAATACTAGTCCATATCTAGTGATTATTAGACTTGTTGTATTTTACACTTTCTATTGGTTAACCATCTCGTTAATTTAAGGGACTCACAATTAGGCACATTTAGGATGATTAATCCTACCATGAAAGACGTTGATGCTATGATATGTATGTGATGATATGCGAAATGTGTCTTTAATATGAAAAGTTGCTTTACCAAGTTTTAATTGGACAAACGTTTATTTAACTTAGTGTTATCTTACTTAGCTAATTCGTTAGCTAACACTTGTTTCTTGAAATGTGTTGTCCCCTCAGGTTTAACAAGCTAGAAGTGTTGAAGGAAAGTGAGCGAGGCATGGGTAGAATACTTGAAGATGCTTTTAGTTACCCATAGTTGCTGCTCCTTTAGACATTTGATTTCGTTATGACTATTATGTTTTGATATGACTTGTATACGGTTGTTTATGTTGGGCAACCGTAGGATTTCCATTTATACTATTTTGATGATGTGACGAGTAACACCTCCTATTTTATGAACAAACCAAAGTGGATTTTATGGTTTGGACTTTTTAAACGTTATTCCGCATTCTTTAACACCGTTAGGTGAAAAGTTTTTGGAAATTCGTATTTTTAAACGACGGGTGTTACATTTAATTAGATACTAAAAGACAATTTGTGAGTTGTTTAGTTCAATTAGTGTGTTAAGTACTTGTCTCCCACTAAAATTCGTGGTTTAGCTGGCCACTATGAGTAGGATTGATGATTAAATTCATATTTATAGTTGTAGATATTTCTCTCCTCTTTCCGTAGACAGCTTACTCGTCAAAAACGGATATCGGACGAAGAAGTTATAGTCAAAACATTACAGCAACGTTAATTTATTATTTTTAGCACATTTAAAGTTATATTTAGTTTTGGACATATTGAGTGATATAATATAATAGGTATATATATATATATATATATATATATATATAGGGTAGGTTAACGTGAGAACAACAAATATGGAGAGAACCGTGAGAACCATTAGTTTCCCTCTCTCTTTCTCCTTTTTTGTGTGGTTTTTTATTTTTTTAATTTTTATTTTTCATTTTTTGAAACTTTTTTTGTTTTTTATTTTCTTTTAACAAAAACCCATTCCAAAAAAAAAATTTTTTTTTTTTTTTTGTAAAAAATCATATGGTTACGTGTTAAGAAAACGTATGGATACGGTACGGGCGTTGCCCTCATCCGTTCTAAAGAGGTTGTCACCGGACGCATATGGGAATGGTATGGATTTGATGGGCGGCGATCCAAGAGATGGTGGCGGTTGTATGGCGTAGCCCTTAACTCTAAGGGCAAAGCCCTTAGAGATGGATTTTTAGTGGTTCTCACGGTTCTCACCATATATGTTGTTCTCACTTGATCCCTTCACTATATATATAGATATATATATATAAATATATATATATATATAGATATGATATATATCATATCTATATATATAGATATGATATATATCATATCTATATATATATATATTATATATATATATATATATATATATATATATATATATATATATATATATATATATATATATATATATATATATATATATATATATATATATATATATATATATATATATATATATATATATATATATATATATATATATATATATATATATATATATATATATATATATATATATATATATATATATATATATATATATATATATATATATATATATATATATATATATATATATATATATATATATATATATATATATATATATATATATATATATATATATATATATATATATATATATATATATATATATATATATATATATATATATATATATATATATATATATATATATATATATATATATATATATATATATATATATATATATATATATATATATATATATATATATATATATATATATATATATATATATATATATATATATATATATATATATATATATATATATATATATATATATATATATATATATATATATATATATATATATATATATATATATATATATATATATATATATATATATATATATATATATATATATATATATATATATATATATATATATATATATATATATATATATATATATATATATATATATATATATATATATATATATATATATATATATATATATATATATATATATATATATATATATATATATATATATATATATATATATATATATATATATATATATATATATATATATATATATATATATATATATATATATATATATATATATATATATATATATATATATATATATATATATATATATATATATATATATATATATATATATATATATATATATATATATATATATATATATATATATATATATATATATATATATATATATATATATATATATATATATATATATATATATATATATATATATATATATATATATATATATATATATATATATATATATATATATATATATATATATATATATATATATATATATATATATATATATATATATATATATATATATATATATATATATATATATATATATATATATATATATATATATATATATATATATATATATATATATATATATATATATATATATATATATATATATATATATATATATATATATATATATATATATATATATATATATATATATATATATATATATATATATATATATATATATATATATATATATATATATATATATATATATATATATATATATATATATATATATATATATATATATATATATATATATATATATATATATATATATATATATATATATATATATATATATATATATATATATATATATATATATATATATATATATATATATATATATATATATATATATATATATATATATATATATATATATATATATATATATATATATATATATATATATATATATATATATATATATATATATATATATATATATATATATATATATATATATATATATATATATATATATATATATATATATATATATATATATATATATATATATATATATATATATATATATATATATATAGAAATTCCACAACTCATGACTTGGAATTAGGAGCAGTGGTTATTTGCATTAAAGTGCTGGAGGCATTATTTGTATGGAACCAAGTGTGTAATCTACACGGATCACAAAAGTTTGCAGCATATCTTCACTCAACAAGATTTGAATATGAGACAACGTAGATGGCTTGAGTTACTCAGTGATTATGATTGTGACATTTATTATCATCCGGGGAAAGCCAACGTTGTGGCTGATGCTTTAAGCCGTAAGGAAAGAGTTAAGCCTAGACGAGTACGTGTTATGAGTATTACAGTACATAGAAGTGTTAGAGATCAGATCATAGAAGCACAGACGGTGGTTGTTGGCGATGAAGAACTTCTCAAGAAGGAATTGCGAGGTATGGAACAACATTTAGATAAAAGGGACGATGATGGATTATATTTCGTGGATAGACTATGGGTCCCTTTTACTGGTGATTTACGGACATTAATTATGAACGAAGCTCATAATTCAATGTACTCAGGGCACTGACAAGATGTACTTCGACATACGCGAGTTGTATTGGTGGCCTGGCATGAAGAAGGATGTTGCTGAGTTTGTAAGTCGATGCTTGACGTGTTTATGAGTGAAGGCAGAGCATCAAAAGCCTGCTGGATTGCTCCAACAACCAGAAATTCCTGAATGGAAGTGGGAGTGTGTAACTATGGATTTTATTACAAAATTACCCAGGACTAAGGAAGGTCATGATATGATATGGGTAATCGTTGATAGACTAACAAAGTCTGCACATTTCTTGGCCATTCGCGAGAAAGACCCCACAGAGAAATTGGTGAGGAAGTATGTAAAGGAAGTCGTGTCGAAGCATGGTGTACCAGTTTCGATTATTTCAGACAGAGATATCGTTTCAATTCATCTTTTTGGAGAGGGTTTCAAAGGGCTTTTGGAACTAGGATAGACATGAGTACGGCGTACCATCCTCAGACCGATGGTCAGAGTGAGCGTACGATTCAGACTTTAGAAGACATGTTGAGAGCGTATGTCTTGGACTTTGGTGGTAACTGGGATGACCATCTGCATTTGATAGAATTCTCTTACATCTTCTGATAGATGCAAAGAATTTTTTGACATTTTGAAGAAAAATAAAAGATTCGAATGGGGAGAAAAACAAGAAAAAGCTTTCCAAGAATTAAAGAAATATCTATCTACTCCACCACTGTTGGTAAAACCTGAAGATGGTGAGCCTCTATATCTATACATGGCAGTATCTTCAAACGCAGTCAGTGCTGTCTTGGTAAAAGAAGAAGAAGGTCAACAACATCCTGTATACTATGTAAGTAAAAGTTTAATTGATGTTGAAACCAGGTACTCTCATCTTGAAAAACTTATACTTGCATTAGTTATGGCATCTACTAAGCTTAGACATTATTTCGAAACGCATGCTATACATGTTAAAACTATCCTATTAAATGTGTGCTTAGAAAACCTGAAGTATCTGGTAGAATGGCTAAGTGGTCTGTAAAACTAAGTGCTTTTAATTTAATTTATGAACCTAGGACTGCTATAAAATCTCAAGTTTTAGCCGATTTTGTGGCTGATTTTAGTACTGACCTGCAACCAGAAGTAGACTTAGAAGTAAAAATGTTAGAAGAAGCTATTGAAAAATGGATTTTATACACTGATGGTGCAGCTAATGTTAAGGGAATAGGACTAGGTATCGTACTAAAATTGCCACAGGGGGATATTATACCCCAAGTAGTGAATTGTCATTTCATAGCCACTAATAATGAAGCAGAGTATGAAGCTTTAATTTCTGGTATGCAATTAGCTAGGGATATGAATATTAGAAACCTTAAAGTATATGTAGATTCATTACTTTTGGCTAATCATTTCAATGGAACATATGCTACAAAAGGTGAAAAATTGATGCAATATTTGGAAATAGTGAAAAAATTAGCTGAGAACTTTGATTTATTTGATATAGAACAAGTGCCTAGAGAAGAAAACACCGAAGCTGATGCTTTAGCAAATCTAGGGTCAACACTTAAGATGTCACCAGAAACTAGGATTCCTATAATTCATGTGTTACATCCTGCTATAGAAAAAGAATCAACTAATATATTGGCTGTTCAAGATACATAATCTGAAAAACCCGGAGACAATCAAAATTCCTGGACTACACCAATAATAGAATATTTAAATACTGGGACAATCCCTAAAGATGAAAATCCAAGGAACTTCCGTATGAAAACAGCACATTACTCTATGATAAATGGTATTTTGTATAAGAAATCTCTTGCAGGACCATATCTTAGGTGCTTAGAATTTCCTGAGACTAATGAGGTTCTCAAGGATATACACGAAGGAGAATGTGGAAATCACACAGCTGGAAGATCTTTATATTCAAAGATCTTGAGAACAGGTTATTATTGGCCAACTATGAAACAAGATGTTGAAGAATATGCGAAGAAATGTGATGCTTGTCAGCGACATAGCAACATTTATCATCAACCAGCAGAACCCATGTATCCAGTTCTATCTCTATGGCCATTTATGAAATGGGGAATGGATATTGTTGGGCCAATGACAGAATCTTCCGCTGGGAAGAAATATTTTTTGGCTATGACAGATTATTTCTCAAAATGGATTGAAGCTGAAGCATACGCCAAGATTCATGAATCACATGTCATATCCTTCATTAAAAGAAATATATTGACAAGATTTGGAGTTCCAGCATAGATAATTTGTGATAATGGATCACAATTCATAGGGAAGAAAACTACAAATTTTGTTGAAAGATGGGGTATCAAGATGATTACCTCTACTCCTGTCCATCCACAAGCTAATGGTCAAGCAAAATCAAGTAACAAAATCATAATGAATAATTTGAAGAAAAGACTGGGACAAGCTAAAGAAAAATGGGTTGAAGAATTGCCATTTGTCTTATGGGCTGATCGAACAACTTCAAAGAGTGCTACTGGACAAACTCCATTCTCACTTGTCTTTGGAGCTGAGGCAGTTCTACCTACTGAAATGGATCTACCTACTGCTAGAATTAGTTTCTTAACTTATGAGAAAAATAAAGAATTGTTACTTGAAGATTTGGAAGTTGTAACTGAGTTACGAGAAAGGACCAAGATAAGAATAGCAGCTTATCAACAACGAATTGCCAAGTCTTATAATAAGAATTTAAGATTGAGACGATTTCAAGTTGGTGATTTGGTTCCCAAGAAGGCTTTAACCAAGCCAGATGGTAAATTGAATCCAAAATGGGAAGGTCCTTATTTGATCGAGGCAGAAGCTGGAAAAGTCTGTGAGTCCCTTAAATACGAGATGGTTAACCAATGAAAGTGTAAAATACAACAAGTCTAATAATCACTAGATTGGACTAGTATTACTTGTAAATAAAGATGCAAGATATATAAACAAAGTAATACAAGACTTAAAGCAATAAACAAATAAAGTGGACCATTATGTATGTTTCATGGGTATTTCATTTATTGATGTTTAAATAAATACAAGGTTGTTGCGGAATCAAGATAACACAATTAAGTGTGTATCCTAACAACCTATGAGTTACAATATGATCTATATTTGTCAAATAACTCTTTAGGATCGAGATACTTAAAGTTATGAAGTATCCCTGTTTAAGATCGAGAGTATTTGGACAAATTCACTTTCATGCAAAGTGTTATGCTAAAAAGTATTTTTCTCAAGGATATGACTTTGTATTTATAGGCAAGTGAATTTTGTGCCGTACAAATATGGTTGTATACATTTAATGATCCGACAAGAACATTAAATGTATTGGATAAGGAATAAGGATAAAGTCACATCAAGTGCAAGTGTATCCTTTTATCCAACCACCTTAACGCACGTATACTTTGTTAAAGAACAAGTGGATTGTTCTTTGGAAAGTGTGTTAAAGGCATAAGTCAAACCTCGATATCAGTGTTCAGACTTGTAGTATCTAGAACACTGACAATCCTCCAGTGTGCAGATCTGGTAAGACTTTCCAGTGGACTCCGCCATTTGTTAAGTCTTCTTCCTTCAGACTTCAGTCTTTGACTTCAGTCAGAATGTCTTCAGTAGAGTAGATCTGGACTGGGGTGAAGTCTTCAGTGAGCTAATCTGGAGAATGCTCCAGATTACCTATACAAGTAAATGCTCACTAGTCTTCA
>CM067168.1:25127434-25152529 GCA_034093135.1 Erigeron breviscapus
TGTAAAAAATAATGTTTGAAAAGCAAATAACAAGGTTCACTCAAATGATTTAAATAAATCATTTGAAATGAGAAAATAAACGCAGAATATAAAGTATAATCATATAAGTACAAAGTATTTAAAATAGCAAGGAAGTACACAAAGGCGTTTGATTCCCTGTATTTCAAATAAATTGTGATTATATGATAATACAAAACACTTGACACAAAATACAAAAGAAAAAAATTTTGAAAGAAAGAAAAAATTCTAAGTATGAAACCTAGGACGATCTTGACAAGATCGTCCTGAGGTGAAACTCAGGTTAAAAAAATTTGAAAGAAAAGAAAAAAATTCCTAAGTATGGAACCTAGGACGATCTTGACAAGATCGTCCTGAGGTGAAACTCAGGTAAAAAAAATAAAACGATCTTAAGAAAGATCGTCTCACAATTTGATATTTGAAAAATGGTTTAAGAAAAAAAATGTTAAGTATAGGAAAAATGAAACGGTCTTGTTTAAGATCGTCTTATCCTTGACTTCTTGAAAAAATGTTAAGTATGGAGAAATAAAACGGTCTTGTTTAAGATCGTCTTATCCTTTACTTCTTGAAAAATGTTAAGTATTGAAAACCTGGATAAGAGACGATCTTAATCAAGATCGTTTCAACATTCAAAATGTTGAAAAATGGTTTAAGGCAAGGAACAATGAGACGACCTGGTACAAAAAAATATTTCTAACCCCCTTGTTATATACGAGTATTAAAACACTTCTCGTACAACGGAGTATAAAAAGTTGGGAAACGAAAAGCAACCCTAATAAACGCGATGTCCCAGCGAGCAGGGAATCAATCAATGGCGGATCATGTCGTTGGACCACCGGGAAAGTGAGTTTTTTTTTTATAATAATTTTATTGTAATTTTAATTTTATCCATATATTCTGCCCAGTTTTTTACCTACCTTTTTTGTTTTGTGATTGGTAAGGGTTCGTAAAGGCAAATCGATGCTGAATCCGAAGAAGAGGTTAGTTTCTTTTTATTTTTTTGGTTAATTTATGATTCAACTTGGAATTATGTTATATTCTACCCAGTTTTTATATCTATTTTTTGTTCTGTGATTACAAGGGTTCGCAAAGGGAAATCAATGGTGAATCGTCCAAACAAAAAGTGAGTCTTTCAATTTATATATTTTTATTGTAATTTTATTATTAATTTTTTTTTTCTTATCTTTATTTGTATGAATTTCATATTGCTAAGGATTCGTAAAGTGAACGCTATCCAGCTTGATACTTGTTCATCTACTATCACGAATAAACAGCCACGTCTAACCCAGAAGTGAGCCTTTTTATTTAACATTTCTATTCTATTATTTTGATAATTTTCCATTTTTTGAAATTTATTTATTTATTTTATTAGGCTTAGTGTGGCGGAAAAATTGAAGATGATGGGGTTAGACAATAAGTGAGTTGTGTGTTTGCCTTCCAATTATATACTTCTTGTTATTATTATTATTATTATTATTATTATTATTATTATTATTATCGTTGCTGTTATTACTGTTATTGTTTTGCTTCAGAAAACTTGACGAATTGAGGAGAATGGAAGAAGACAAGCTTCGAGAAAAAGTCAAGCATTTTATGAACAACCCGGTAATTATTATCTTTGTTCTCACCGTTTCTGCGGTTTATTTATTATATATATGTATGTGTGTCTGCGTGTATTCATGTGTGTCTGGATGTGTTTTCTTTATGAACAACCCGGTAATTATTATTTTTCTTTAACATTTCATGTATTTATTGCTTTTGGATGCTAGGTTGTTCCCGAAACTTTTGAAATCCCGATCTTAGAAGATGATCAACACTTGGATCGAACCGTACGTAAACTTCTTCGTTTTGGTTAACAAATTTTAATTTTTTTTTAATTTACTATGGGCTACGTCCGCATATCCTTTCAATCAATCTTCGTTATGAACAACACTTGTTTCTACTTGCAGCAATATCATCAGAAACGGCTGAAAACAATTGCTGCTCGTCTAAAACGACAGAACATCTATGCTAGCAAATTGGTTATCACTCGGACAATGCCCATTCCTGAATTTAAAGCCAAGTATGAAAACTTAAAAGCTGACATATTTTTAGCATCACCTCAAGCCTACCTAGCTGGTGAGCACAACATTTGCTTTACTTTTTATCCTAACAATTTATCATGATGATTTACATATGTTATTTCTTTCCAGGGAGACTTGTGAGCAAAGCATATTCATCAGACGTTATAACTTACGACTTGGTAGGTTTCGGTGGACAGATTCCAGTCAAGGCTTTTCCAAGGTAAACAAACTACCTGTCACGTATCCATGTTCTTTTTTTTTTCCCCTAAAGAAACTACATTTCTCAATTGAAGTACATGTCTTTTTTCAGGTTCGCTTGGGGTAAAAAAGACGACTTTCTTGAACTTCATTCTGATTTGAGAGTTGGAGACTATGTTGGTGTTTTTGGGTTTCCAGGTTAGCAATTTCATCTTCCACTTTCTTTTTGTTTTTTGTTTTTTAGGTTTGGATATATTCATAGTTTTTAAGGTTTATATCTTTTTCGGAACTGAACCTAACCTACTCCACTCATGACAGCCTTCACCCCTGTTCCTTTTTTCTATCTACTTTCTAGTATCAATTTGACAAGATAGACAATAACCCACATATCTGTAAGTAAATTAGTTAAATGTACCACAACTAAGCTATTTTCTCTATGACAGCAAAAAGTAGTGCAGGAGAGCTGAGTATTATATCAAATTCAATCGTACGGCTATCTTTTTGTCTTCATAAGATGCCACCCGTGATTCCCGTTATGAAGGTAAAACTTGTTATACTTAGTTATCTAATGCCATGCGGGTTCGTTAGTGACCTTAAAAGGTATTTTTAATCTACAGGAGTTTGATGCTTCAACTCCAGGAAGTGCTGGATATCCCGATGCTTATATCTCAAAAGATCAGGTATTTAATACCAATGTCATGCTATTAGCTTCCACATTTAGCGAACAGTTTATCGACCCTTCAATAATAAATTTCTCGATTTAGGAGATGTTCTATCTTTAGCGTGTCTAATGGGCAAATAGTCAGTAATGATATGCTAAGAAAGATACCAGGGCTAATGGGTGTATTTGGTTAAGGGCCGCATAAAGTGTATTATTATATAACAAATAACTTTTTAGACATATACTTTCGAAATTAATTGCATTATTTGGTTTATGATCCATATATGTGACATTTTTTTCTTGAAAACCTTGAATCCAAATTGCTAATTTTTTAGCCACTCAATTCATCAAATTTCATATGAAATGGCCGACATCATTATATATGTAAATTGTGAACAAGACACTTCATTATTGTTGGTGAATTGTCATATAATGTTTGTAATCATATTGGACACACTAATTGTGTTATTGTACCACTCCTTGTTCCAACTGTTGCAAAGTTACCCCTTAATCCCTTGATTCCCTTCATATCCATTTTCCCACTTTTACTTCTCACTTCATGATCAAATTAATGCATATTATTGTGGTAGGAAACATGCTATGGTCCACCTTCTCATGATCTGACATCCCCGGAGGTCAAAGTTATATACTATGATACACGGGCAAAAGTTGTATCTTATATTCGACATTTCCTTGACAAACTTGGTTTTCTGAAGGTAAACCCTTAGTCTGAGTTATCATAATCAGTAGTGGATATTAATTTATAAACCTGGCTAATTATTTCTATTGAAGGTTGATTCTCCCATAGTAACCATGGTTTCTGGTGGAGCTGATGTACATCCGTTTGTGGATCCTTACAACAACCTAGACATGAAATCGTTTATGGAAATTGCTCCTGAACTCTATCTGAAGCAGTTTGTTGGTGATGGAAAAGAACGTGTATATGTGATTGGACAACAGTTTAGAAACGACGGGATACATCTGATACGGTGTCCTGAATTCATGTGTGAATTTTATATGGTTCTTGCAGATTATGAATACTTGATGAAGCTGACCGAAAATTTTTTAAGATGTGAGTGTTGTATTCTATTTCTTTCTGTAAATCTTAGGTGTGAAAGCGAGTTTACTGAAAGATACTTGTTATAACATTAGTGTAGATTTTAAGGTAATGAATAAGGAGGTTCTATAATTATACACTCTGGTACTAGAACCAAAACATTTATTGTATATTATTCTGCAACTTTCTTTTGTTTAATGAATAATAAATGTCAAATATGATTACAGATTAACATAGCTTGAATTATCAGCTAATTTTTTAAATAAAAAGGTTCAGGAGGGTCTATGAATAAATAAAATACAATGTCTAGTAGCTTTTGACCTGTTTCCTAATAAGCTTATTATTTTCGGTTGTTATTTTATTTTACCTGTTTCACATGACCTGAGTTGATAAATTCTTAAGTAAATTGGTTGGAATTATACCAGGCATGTTTACTCGTGCTGGCGACTTTTTTTACTAACACATAATGAACCAGGGATGGTGAAGGAGCTGACAGGTGGCTACAAAGTTGCATATCATGCCAATGGGTATGATAATAAGCCGATTGAAATTGACTTCACTCCTCCTTTCAGGTCATTTGCTTACGTGTATATTGGTTTTATTTTACTACCTTTTTACTTGTATTTGCAACTATTTTACTAATTTGATCCAAATGTTTTCAGAAGGCTTTCTGTGATTGAAGAGTTGGAGAAGATGGCGAATCTTAGCATACCCAAAGACCTTGCGAGTGAGGAAGCTAGACAATATCTTGCTGATGCATGCACCAAGTTTGATATCAGTTGCTCACCACCTCAAACGACAGCGCGCTTGTTAGAGAAAGTAATGGTTCTATCTTCCAGCATCTGTTCTAAAAAATGTATTATACTATTATGTGATGTATGCTGTGATATATGTTGCTAATATATATTGTGCAGCTTGCAAGACACTTTCTAGAGGACACTTGTGTTAATCCTACTTTCATAATGGAGCACCCTAAAATAATGAGTCCACGGGCAAAATCACTTCGACGTAAATCAGCCTTGACTGAACGTTTCCAGTTGTTTATCAATAAGTTTGAGGTATACCAGCTATATATGTGCTATTCTGACATTTTACGTGTTTTCAGTATGCTACTTTCTGTTAATCCCACGGTATTTCATTTTTATCCCTTTAGCTCATAAATTCATACACCGAAGAAAATGACCCTATGGTGCACCGCCAGCAATTTGTGAAGCAAGTAAAGGTACAGCATGTTCTATTAAAATGTGTCAATATTGATATGTAGAAGAAATTGAAGTGAGATTTTGACCCGTTATGTACATGTGGATGGACTGTTAATTATTAAAATACAATCTTACATGATTTGTATTTTAACAGAACTTTTAACCTATTGTGCTCCAAAATACAATCGCCTAGATCAAGTGGTATTCATAAGTTGATGAATAGTCTTCCTTGCCATCTTTAACTAATCTGACTCGTTTGGATTCCAAACTGCACCAGTTCTGCTCAAACGGGTCACAAGTCGCCCAAAATGTACTGTTAATGTATTGACTTCAAAAATCATTTTGTTAAGAATGTGATTATAATTTAAACAATATATTTTTTATGTAGCTTTTTGGAGAAAAAGGGGTTTCCAGCCCAACCCATTATGAAACATTTCGAAGTTAGCCATTATGAAACATTTCGAAGTTAGCCCTTTTTTACTTTATATCATCTGTGATAAATACATGCAGGATCATCAATCAGGAGATGGGGAAACAGTGTTATGTGCAGCTCTTGATTACGGTTTGCCACCAACTGGTGGGTGGGTTTTGAGTATTGATAGGCTTACGACGTTGCTCACCGATTTACAGAACACCAAGGTTTGTGGTTTTATGTTCTCATTTCTCTAGTGTCTTAACCTTTTTCATTGGTACTGTTTTTGGGTACTTTGTTTTTGACCAATCAACTTCATTCATCTTTGTCATGCAGGAACAATACTTTCCCGACCATGAAACCACAACCACACCATGAACAGACCGTCAAAGGTAAACGTATTCCTCAGGACTCGACTTCCATATTCATTTGTTTGATTTCCACGAAGTTTAGATTGCTAATTGTTGGAATTTTGAAATGTAATGTATTACTTAGAGAGATGCTAATAATGAGTACATTTAATGATTTGTTACAGTAGATATTGTGCCAATTAAAATGTGGAGGATGAAGCTGAACATGATACGCCAACTCTGGAACCACTGGTTACTTCTCAGGAAGCAACTGTGGTGTCATCGTTTTCTAAGTTGTGCTGGATGTGTTTGTACTTTGAATAAGTGTTAAAACTGCATTTTGGATTAATGCAACAATATTATTATTATTTTAATTTTAGTATTTTGCATTTTTGTTTTACCTTTTTATTTAATACCACACTATTGGCCGGAAGAAAAAAATAACCAAAAAGTTAATACCCGTAAGGCCGTAAGTGCTATTTTTAGTATTCTATTTTTTTAAAGATTAAAATATATAATGAATCTATTATCTAGTAGATAATTTGATATCCTTAACTACCAAAGCGTTTTCTATTCTATCTCAGGTTACAACTTACATGCATCATGCATGATCGCATAAATTACTCCCGCTTTTATGTTATATTTCCTATATATATATATACTAGTCCTAATACCCGTACGATGTACGGTAGCTATATAGATTGTATCATAAAGAAATTCGAAAATGTCTCATACATGATTCGTGAGTATGAAATAAATTGTGGTTAAAGTAAATCGATGATCGAAGTTAAATTATAATAAACAGTAATGATAAATATAATATATGTTTAGTTAGAGTTTTGGATTTACCTTAAATTTTTACAATCACATCAAAATCGGAACTTGTAAGCATAGTGGATGACGGCAAATAGCCTTGTGATTTCGGATCGTAAACTCAAATTTTTGAAGTTTTCATGTTAATAACTTATTATAAGTAATATAAGTAATAGGAGTTGAAGAATTGACAAAAAAAAAGCAATTTTATTAATGAGAAAACGATCAATCAAATAAGATTATAATGCGTTTTGTATCTATAAGCCAAGAGTTGGAGTTTAATTCTAAGAGCATTCCAATGATAAATAATGAAAAGCTTTTTTGTAAAATAATATGTAAGAATATGTAAGAGGTTTTTTAAAAAAAGTCTTAACTCCAATGGTAAAAAGCTATCAAAAGCTTAAAGTTAAATAATTATATCATTTTTAAGATGAGAGAGGTAATGAAAAGCTTGATGCATATCAACCTATATGATATGTTTTCAACCTATTATTGTACTAAAGAAATGTAATTTATTCAAGTTTAAGCTTTCAAAAGGTTTTTTACCATTGGAGTTAAGACTTTTTTTGAAAAAACCTCTTACATATTCTTACACAATTTTTTACAAAAAAGCTTTTCACAACTTAGCATTAGTTGATTCTAAGTCTAATAAGGAAATTGAATCCATATACAATTAAAAAAGCTAATTTAATAAAATAAATAAATTAAAAGGACACGTGTCGATCAAGGATTACGCCACGTGTCGTTTTAAAAATCTCAATCCTGTTTTAGTTTATTGGTAGATATAGGAGAGGACCTTTATTTCGAGAACTCTTTTCTTTGGAAGAACCGTAAAAACTCCTAAATTATGTATTGAATCATATATTTATGCATAAAAAACATAAATACAAATATAGTAATTAGTAAAATAATAACATATATTATTGTAAAAAGAATTATGACCACGTCTACTTTTAAAGGTTGATATAAGTCAATCAGTTCAAGTTTTTGACTAAGATTTAGTTACACCATAATGATTTTCATGTTAATAGTTTACATGGTAGGTTAAAAAATATACCTTTGTGAATTGATGAATACATGTAAATTGAAACGAATATTCTATATTATGAATATCTTTACTTATATTCCACATAAACAGATATAAAAACCTTCAAAGACGAAACTCTAAGCTTTTTTGTATTTTAGTTCCGAAGATAGAACGAAACAAAACTAAACAAATTCCTTTTGTTTGAATGAGAAGCAAGAAAATCCCATTGTTTAGTTTTTGGGGCTAGGAACCTAAGTTTTGGTTTCTTTATTTTCTATATTCTTTTCGACAGATGGAGCTAACAAAATACGAAGGATTAGTATTATATTTATATACTTAAGAGAATTCATTGTGAATAATAGTAATTTTAATTAGCAACATTATTATATAAGGAATATACAATTATTAAATATTTGAAAGAAATATATTAAATATTGTTTATTGATAAATATAACTTAGTTAACAATTAGGAAACTTAAATTATAGTTTTAATGGGACACATGTCGTTTAAAGAAATCGCCATGTGTCACACAAAGGATACTTCAATCCTGTTTTAGTTTATTGGTAGATTTGAAAAGTGAAACAAATATTTAGTTATAGATGAGTTGGTCACGTTTTTTTTACCTTTTTAGACGCAATTTAGGTTTAAGCCCTGGTAACATTTTGTTTTTTTCTTTTTTAACATTACTACCTTTTTTACTCTTGTTGGCAAAAATGTAAACGAGGTAACCAAAGCAACGTGTTCTTTATGGGTGTCTCAGATTTCAGTCACGGGGAGATGTTTTTTCATGGGATTAATCACGGGAAGATCAACGTACTTTCTCATTTGTACAAGGTTGCCCATTATACTTTTTTATTGATGAGGTTTACCCACAAACTTTTTTTTTTTGTACACGGTTGACCCATATTACCGGTAATCACCCTTTTTAATGACGTGGCAACCACGTGGACGTTTAATGAAGCTGACATGGATTCACAACGACAAGTTTAATCACTGGATGACTAATGTACTTATCCTTTTCCTTTTGTACATGGTTGCCCATTGAACGTTTTTTATTGATGTGTATTACCAACAAACTCTTAAAATTTGTACATGGTTGACCCAAATATTCAAAGCTGGTTCTCTTTTATACTCAAATCTTCAAAATTGATTCTTTCTCTAAAAAGAAAACCCATAAATTTTAATAATAAAAAAAACAAAAGATATTTTTTGAGTTTTCCGGCGTGATGTTTGAATTCTTACATGCTAACAAAGATGTTTGAATTCTTTTTAGAGAGAGAAGGAGTTTTGAAGATTTGAGTATGAGAAAGAACCAGTTTTGAAGATTTTGGTCAACCATGTAAAAATATAAGAGTTTGTGGTAATACACATAAATTAAAAAAGTTCAATGGCCAACCATGTACAAAAGGAAAAGTACATTAGTCATTCAGAGATTAAATCTGTCGTTGTGAATCCATGTCAGCTTCATTAACCGACTATAACCGGTAAACCGGTCAACTATGGGTCAACCGTGTAAAAAAAAAGTTTGTGGGTAAACCTCATCAATAAAAAAGTATAATGGGCAACCGTGTACAAATGAAAAAGTACGTTGGTCTTCCCGTGATTAATCCTTTTTTCATTATTCATCTCGTATTGCTTTATACTCTGTCATCCAACTGCTTTTTCTAGGTATTTTTCTTTTGTTTTTTTAAAACCTCTCCTTTAAATCTTACTCGTATTCCTTTTCTATCTATTTATGTGTTATGTGTTTTAAAAAAAGGGTTATTCGTTATTTTGGTATGATATTATTATTTGATGTTCTATGCATTCAATGATCGAATAGGCTAAGGTTTTAGGTAGATTAATTCTTCCTTTCAAGTTTTGTGTTTTTGGGGACCTCTATTTCTTGAGCTCTTTTGTTGATAAAAGTCGCAAAGATTGTGTCAAAGATGATAATGTTAAGGGTTGTATTGTTCAGTGGCGAAGCCACCTTATGACTTTACCAAGAAGGGAATTAAGCTTAGCTGCCAGTACTGATGCTGGTGAGCAAACTGGTGATGCTAGTGTAAGGGGGAATGTGTTGGACAAGGGAAAGGGCAAGGTAACTGATGAAGCCCAGCCGGCCACTGAAATGGAAATGCTTGAGACTGGTAATGTTGATGTACTGCCTCCAGTTTCAGACAGTGATAGTAGAAGACTGGCCAGACTTGGTGATAGTGTTAAAGAACGAAAGAAAATGAAACAAAAGGAACCAAGCTGAAGCCAGGGCACATCTCACACAATTGAATTTGCTAGATATGAGTGATGCCAATCTTCTAGGTATCACTAAGGAGGAGTATCTCAGTGTTAAGAATAATCCTAGGATAGTTGACCAGGCCGTGGCCCGCCTGGACTTCGATTTTTTAACATGCAGCATATGTATATTAAATTTGATATATGACTTTTATATGGGTTTTGACTTATTATTGTTAATTTGGCCCATCTCGAACAAATTTCCTGGCTCCGCCACTGGTATTGCTTCAGTCAGCAATCTGTTTACTGTTACCCCTTGGTTTCCGTCGGTTCTGATTTCGGCTTTTGGTTACCTTCGTTCCTGATTTCCGGCTGCTTCCGTTGCTGAGTTCGATCACTTTTAAGTAATGTAATTTCTTCTCAGCTAGAACGTTTATTGCAGTTGGGCTGTTTTGATCATGCTTCAACTTTATAATAGTCTTTCTTCTTAATATTAGTATAATTTATTGTATTAATTATAAGTTTTAAAGTTAGGTTTATATTATTAGAGTAAAACATAATTAAATTATATATAAAAATGGTTATGATCAAGTAGGGCGTTTATTAAGCACACAGCAACTTCTATTACTTATATTACTTATAACGAGAGAAAGTACCCGCGCGTTGCGGCGGTGAGATGGTGGAGGTGATAGGTCATAGAGTGTGATAGGTCATAGGAGGTGATATGTCATAGAGTGTGATAGCCAAATGCCTTAGCCGTACGGGCTCCGCCCTCGGATTTAAAAATTCGTCGAAAGTATATCGAATGACATCTCTAATGAAAGAGCATGAAATTTTAAGAACACCATATAATTTTTATAATTTATCGATGTACGGTTTTTGAGATAAAAGATTTTGAATGAATTAGAGAAACTTATAGAGGAGAGAGAAAAATGAGTGGTTGAGATTTGAGGAGAGAGAAAATAATAAGTGGTTGAGATTTATTCTAAGGATATTATGAATAAGTGATAGGGGTATTTTGGGGTTTTCTAAGTTACTTACATCTTTTGGCTAATAGAGTAATACACTACATCATCTTTTGGCTAATAGAGTAATACACTACATGACATAAACATACCTGCATAGTTTCTAACATTTTGATATCTTTTGTTATTGAATAATATACTTTAAAGATTTTTTTTATAACTTTTACCATTGAAACTCTAACTTGATTAAAAGCTTTGCTTTTAATAAAAGATTTTACGATTGAAGATGCTCTTAGAAAACAAATTAAGAGCAAGAGCAAGACAGTCTATTTTTTAAAAAACGAAATAAAAGCGAATTAAAACCGCTAATGGGTTGTGCCGTAAGTAAATACTCAAAATGTTTAGAAGCATTTTCTTAACATTTTAGTAGTGTCAATAATGCAACACCTCTGTTTTTTAATCCCACTAGATTTTGAACCCGTGTTAATACACAAATTTCTTAAAATTTTTCCTTTATTTGTTAATACACAAAGTTCTTTTTTTAGTGGTTCTCAAAATAACTCACCCCTTGAACTATAACCACAAATCAACAGGATTTATCAGGTCCAATATTTATAAAACTTCAGCTTTTCAAGCTCTAGAAAAATACATCGAGGCCGCATTTAATTCCTAAAATTATATCTGAAAAATTATACAGAAAATTAACTATCAATTCTAAATTCCATGGCTTCCTTTCAAGAACGCAACTCGAAAAAACCCATCATAACACATAATGTACCTAAAGGATACTAAGTTTAACTAAATTCCAACGAACGTCACTATAAGTATTGAAAAATAATACTTTATTATAAGAAAGTTCTATCATATGAACATAGATTAAGACATGTATGTTCATTATGTGGAAAAAAAAAAAACAGTCCTTGATCCCGACAATATATACACACCTTAAACCCATCTGGTGTAATCTTAGACGTATTGTATGCATGTTATCTTTACTGCATATGTCAATTTTTTCACGTGCAACAATTTCCGCAATGATATCTTGCAAAGCAAATGAAAATTTTAATGTTAAGCAACAACATTATGGACGAACTATATATTGAACGTATTGTTGAACATATTTAAAATATATAAGATAGATATAAATATAAACCACATATAAAAAAAAGTTTAAAATTTAAATTTTATTATATGAAAATTGATGAATTATTTTAAAAACAGACATATCTAATAGGTGTTTTGTCTAACAAGTTTTTACTAAAAAAGAATTTATAAAACAAGTTGGTTTCGTCCACATAGACTGGAACCAGATTTCTTAAATCCGGTTTCAAAGTTTTGGGTGGAACTTTAAAATTGGATTTAGAAAATCCGGTTTTAGTTTACGTGGATGAAACCAGATTTCCTAAATTCAATTCTATATATATATACATACATATTAATACGTTTCTCTTTTTCCGTGCGCACACTATTTTCAACAACTATAGTCCGTCGTTAAGTTTGTTGCAGCAATGGTCCCCAACAGCTAACGACCGTTAAGTTTTTTCATCATTTATAGTCTCTGTCGTTAAATTTGTTGCAACAATGGTCCCTATCAGCTAACTTAGATTATTTAGATTTTTAGGTTTCTTAATTTTGTCACATAACTTTAACCTTTTAACTTTTGTCACATAACTTAATTTCTTTTACTTTTGGCACGAAAGTTTTGTTTTATTTAGTTTTTTAAACATATGTATTTCTAACTTTTGCCACGAAAGTTTCATTCTCTTTAATTTTTATCACGGAAACTTTTAACTTTTTACTTTTTGTCACATAAATTTGATTTCTTTTACTTTTGGCACGAAAGTTTTGTTTTATTTAGTTTTTAAACTTTTGTTTTTCTAATTTTTGCCATGAAACTTCATTCTTTTTACCTTTTATCACATAAACTTTTAAACTTTTACTTTTTGTTACATAACTTTTATTTCTTTTACTTCTTGCACGAAATTTTTGTGTTATTTACTTTTTAAACTTTTGTCACGAAAGTTTCATTCTCTTTACTTTTTATCACATAAATTTACTAAATTTCGTCCTTTTACTTTTTGCCACATCACTTTCATTTCTTCTACTTTTCACACAAAAGTTTTGTTTTATTTACTTTTTATACTTTTATTTTTTCAACTTCAGCCACCAAAGTTTCATTTTCTTTACTTTTAATCACATAACTTTTCACTTTTTAACTTTTGCCACGAAAATTTCATTTTATATAATTTTTCACATGTGTACATGTTACGTAATGTCTCCCGGGGCCAAAAAACTATTAATTACGTGTTTTATAAAGTTTTTCGTGATAAAAATTTGTTTGACAAAACATTCATTAAAATTGTCCGTTTAAAACAAATTAGAAAAACTGGTGGAGATAAAGAGATTTGACTTGTTTTGACGTGTTTTTCTATTTGTATTTTCATATTTGATTTAAGCAGCGACTTGTAAATAAATATTAGGAAGTTATATGTAAATAAAAAGAAGAGTTAATTGGAAGATTGGTCCTTGTGGTTTGTACATTTTAGCAAAGGGGGTCCCTATTCGAGAATCGTTGCAATGGGGGTCCCTATTTTGAGAATTTTTTGCAAAATTGGTCCAAATTTGACGGATCCGTTAAAGGTGGTTGTCAAGTGTGCACGTGTGCAGCACGTGTGGGGGTATTTATGTACTTTCCTCCCGATAAGGACCCCCATTGCTAAAATGAGAAAACAATAGGGACTAATCTTGCAACTAACGTAAAAGACTATTGGCCTACCACTTCTTAGCCATTTAAAAATTTTAGTTAACCTAAAATTTTAATTTACATGTATCATAATTAAAGTTATAAATCAAAAAATATGGAACTTAAAAACCTTCTTAATTATAAATTATATTAATATTCTGAAAAAGTTTTTATTTAACTTAACAATTTAAAATCCACCACTAATAATTCTTTTAACTTTTCCATAAAAGAATAAATCTTACTAAATAATTAACTTAAATATAATTTTTAACACTTTTTAGCTTTTCATGATTATTTATTGTTAAATTACTAAAAACATATTTCCACTAAAAATTCTAAAACTTATAAATACTTCAATTTATGATTAAACTCCAATTCCCATATAACTTATATCTACTTTCTAATAATATATCAAAGATTTTGTTTTTTAAGACAAATATCAAATTACTAGTTTGCTTTTTCTTATATTTGTAAATTAGAATTTATAAGTTTTTTTATTTTCATTTATTTAATAATTTATTTTATTTCAAAAAATGTTGTTGACTTTCTGTGTATTTGACTCGAGAATAGATAACTAAAATACCATATATGACATTTATATTATTCGAACAGATTTGCTTTTTTCTTTTTAATAAATATCAAATTCCTAACATACAATCTTTTATTTATTTAAGCTTATATAATAACAAAAGTTTATATATAAATCAGTTTTCTAAAATAAAAGTATTTATATAAGGTATATCTCTATTATTAAAATTTTAAAGTGTACATAAATTTAGTATTAGAGACCTAACGAGCAGATAATTGTATATTACAATCTCTTGAATTAAATCAAAAAAATATCAAGATGTTAGTTGCAAGATTGGTCCCTGTGATTTTTTCATTTTAGCGATGAGGGTCCCTGTAGGGTGGAAAGTACATAAATACCCCCAGACGTGCACATTTGACGGCCACCTTTAACGGATCCGTCAAATTTGGACCAATTTTGCAAAAACTTCTCAAAATAGGGACCCCATTGCAACGATTCTCGAATAGGGACCCCTTGCCAAAACGTACAAACCACAGGGACCAACCTTGCAATTAACTCTAAAAAGAAAATGAAATGTTAAAACTAACTTAATTTGATAACAGTATCAGCTATTGAAAATAACCCTCTTTCCTAGTATAATAAAGAGGAAGAAAGATGATAATAAAGAAGTAGAGAAATCAGGTAGGGTTTAATGGCGGAAAGGATCGCCATCGATATCACGGGAGATGGCAGGCTTCGATGTGCAGCGTGTTCCAAAGTTGTACCTTCATATTACCCGTCGTGTCCTTCTACTTCTTGCGGGTCGACGGTGTTTTCTGCTCTGGAAATACAACCTGAACCCGAAATTGTACTGACAGAGCAGTTTTTTGAGCCCCACGCCCAGGTTGAACCCAGCGATATCCAAAACATCATTGACAAAGCAAAAGCAGATGCACTTATAGATTCGTTCGAAAGGAAAGGGTTTTTCCTCTTTGGAGAAAGGTAATATAATCCCAACCATATATATAGGGTTATTTTATTTGATGTTTTCAATTCATTTTATTTGATCTCAATTCATTGTGTTTGGTTTCATTTCATTCTATTTGATTTCAATTCATTGTGTTTGATTTTAGACCTGAATACCTTTTATTTAATTATATATTCAGGATTGTGATGGTTAATATGCGCCCTTTGTTTCGTTTTTCTCCAACTCGTGTAAATTATGAGATAGCCCGGCATGCCATAGAGGGTATTCGATTTGTTATCAATACACGTTCGTTTCAGTTAAGCAGACCTAATCCAGATCGTAATACCTATGGTATTACGTTTTGGCCAAATAACACACATGCGACCCATGTTATTGAAGCCGGTTATCTCGTAACTCATCTCCCAACTCCAGATCATACAATCACATCAAAATCGAAACTTGTAAGCATAGTGGATGACGGTAGCCATGATGATGATGATAGAGATGATGACGAAGATGATGATGATGATGATGATGATGATGATGATGATGACGAAGATGATGATGATGATGAGGATGAGGATGAGGATGATGATGATGATGATGATGATGATGATGATGATGATGATGATGATGATGATGATGATGAGGATGATGATGAGGATGATGATGATGATGATGATGTGACATGAGTTTCATCCGAGATGTGCACTCACCACATGGTTTGAGAAGAGCAACGGCCTTACGTACCCTCTTTGTCGGTGGATAGTGCGCACCAACAATGTGATACTTTCAAACGTGGTCAAGAGTAATTATTATTTTTAGATGTAACGCCCCGATTTTAATTTAACCGTAATATTTTAACTATGATATTATATTTTATAGTTAGTAAAAATAAATGAGTCATTTCCTTATAAAAATATTAGCTTAAATTTATAAAACAATAGGTAGATTAAATTAGTAAGTTAAAGGTAAATTTTAGTTTGAAAATGCTTGAGTTGATCTTGTATAAGTTTTGGTAAATTTTTTACAGGTTTGGTTGTTGAATTACAATAAGGTCATGCCGAAATTTTTAAAAATAAAAAATCAAATAAGTTTGTCGTTTTGTGTTTGGGTCGTTTCATATATGAACTCTGTGGGTTCACGAGACACAGGTAACTACTTTTTGACAAATATATGCTGTTACTTATGTTTTTCATTTTTTAGTTGAATTTAAATTTTTTTTTTTTTTTTTATCTTTTTGCGGAATTTTCTTGTCATCTTGCCAGAAACACAAGACACGCATTTAAATTGTAACACCCCGAGCTAGGCTCGAAATACTACCGAAAAGATATAGCGTATGCATGGGATTATCGTAGAACATGAACTATATGAAATAAAGGGATTCGGTGAATCCAACATCCACAAACAAGTACATAATGCATAATGCAAAATAAGGGCAAATGAATCCTGGATCCATGTAAGTCCAAGCCCAAGCTCTAGCACAAGCATAAATCAACCGACACATCTTGGATTCTCTTGAATACCTGAAAAGTGTACTAAACAAAGTCAACACTAGGTTGGTGAGTTCGTAGGAGCGAATGACAAGGATCTAATGCCAAAGCCATTCACAATATGAACAAGCATAAGGAGCAAGGAACACACTTACCGTAGTCCTTAAAAGGCACAAGTACTCAATTTAGGTTGGCTCATAACACAACCTAATCACACATGCATTCATTGATCGAAAAATACAATACTAGAATACGTATAATGAGCAAGAACGATTGATGTCGATAACAATAAGTATCAAACAAGAACTATGACCTCAAACATGTCCATAATGCACATGCACACATTGCACCTCAATTGACCAACTCAACCAAAACACAATGCACATACATTTCATACGACTTTACATTTAAGGAATCTTAGATGCTTATATATAGGGTCACCCGCAGCCTTCCCACCACATCTGCAACTCATTAAATGTAATATCGTCTTCCATGTATGTACAACTATCCTAATCATAAATAAATCAATCATACTCAATCAATCCATAATCAATCAATGTCCATCAATGACCCTCACACATGTACTCACATAATGAACTACTCAAGGTAGTTAGAATACGCATAGTAAACAAGAACAAGTAATAATGATATCAATAAGTATCTCACAAGTTCTATAATGCCAACATGTCTGACAATGTCCCTCAAATGTACTCAATTGCACGTCATGTACCTCATATGCACGTCATGTACTCAAATGCACGTCATGTACTCAAATGCACGTATGTACTCAAATGCACCATGTACTCAAATGTGCTCAAATGCACGTCATGTACTCAAATGTACTCAAATGCACGTCATGTACTCAAATGTACTCAAATGCACGTCATGTACTCAAATGCCAAATGTCCACACATAACCAATAATTCCATGTGTATATACTTCGTACGATACTACTTTTGAAAGGCCTTTGATGCTTATATATAGGGTCACCCGCAGCCTTTCCACCACATCTCCAACCTTTCAAAGGCATTACCGTCTTCCATATATACACAACTAACCTAAAACACACACAATACAAATCATACAACAGTTCACATAATTACACATCTACAATCCGTCACGCAACATGTAAATCACTAATGTCATCAATCAAGAAGTCAAGCGTATGCACAATTGAACTATGTCATGAACCAAGGCAACATATAATTGCACAATCAACACGTAAGCACACAAAAGTTGTACACTTTTCAGCCCGAATCTCAATTGAGTAGGGAGCTACGAAACTCACCTTGATTTCCAAGCAAAACGACAAGTTAATATCGAGCTATAAATGTCCAACGACCGCCACATGCCCACAACCTATCAATATATATCATAGTGTCATCAAAATCAACTCTATAACCCTACACAAGTTGGTTAAGCACGATTAAAGTTGAGTCACAACCCTTAGACGCTTAAACGACCCTACCGCGTATGAACTAGGACACTTTGACCCAACATTTTTAGAAATGGAGAAAGATTCAGAACAAAAGGATAATACCATAAGAAAGTAGACTCTCATACGATTCCAACGATAGGTCATATGTTAAGATTGGACTTACGGTTTAAAAGTTATAAGTGTTTGAAGTTTGCAAGAAAACTGACACAAATCGCGACGTGATGACTCTGGATCGCGGCGCGATCTTCACAAAACCTGCGTGCGCGATTGCTTACGCTCGGGATTGTGACGAAATTCTCTGTCTTCCTTCCTGGCTCGAACCCAGGAGTCGCGACACGAAGGGTCTAGATCGCGGCGCGACCTGCTGCAGACCTGCAGCCCATCAAGAACGATCCTAAACGACCCAAAACACCTCCAAACACCATTTTTGACCCTAAATTCGACCAAGGTACCTTTCTAACTCGTTTTTAAGCATAAATACACATATATAAACATATTTAGACTTAACCCACTTCATAAATCCACTTCTAACATAGATTTCAAGATCAAAATTAGGTTTTAATTCATTTGATCCACAAAACCCTAATTCGCATTTTTACCCGATTTGTGACCCGAATTCACTTGAAATCAACTAGGAATATGTAAATAAACATGAAATGAAGATTATAGGACGAATTTAGCTTACCAAAATCTTCACCTAGTCTCCAAACCCGAATTTGACCCGAAATGGCTAGAAATCTTGCACTTTGAAACCCAAATTTTTGATATGTTGTTAAGATGAGGTTGATGATGAAAACCCCAACAAAATCTTGCTTAATTCCCAATATATGAGATAGAAATCTAGAGAGAGAGAGATATGTGTTTGTGTGTGTTTCTTGGAGGAGAAAAGAGAGAGAAGAGAAGATAGAAATGAAATGAGTGGAGGAGGGGGAGTTAGAAGGGGGGCCGGCCTAAACTCCAAAAGGGTAGGCTCCTACTCCGCTAAATTCGACAAATAGCTAATCGTTAACCCCTTAAATGCCAAAACAAACCCGCAACATAATTTAACTTAACGTTTTACCAACTCGCTTAATCGCTCCAGTTTCTACCTTTATTTACGAAAGTCATTTACATTTAGTTGTTTTTAGATTGTAAGCATCGATTAGCACGACTAATGAACTCGACTAACGCATAAGTCCCAAATTGCACGACAAATTGATCTATATGTACACATTGCACTTTAATGAACTCCAAATTGCACTTGAACTATATTGGTCAACTCGATAATTAGTTAAATTGTACATATGGTCAAAGGGTCAAGAATCACGATTGTTACATCATTCCCCCGTTAAGGGAATTTCGTCCCGAAATTCGATAGAACCCTAATCACTAAACAAATGCGGGTATTTAGACCTCATTTGGTCTTCCCGCTCCCAAGTGAATTCGGCTCCACGTTTAGCTTGCCCTCGGACCATTGTCTATCGTATAACGTTTGTCCTTCCGTTTCTTGTCCTCACGCTCTAATATCTCTACCGGCTTTGCAACAAAATTGAGCTTCTTGTCCACTTGAATCTCATTCATAGGCACATGTAATGTAGGATCCGCCAAGCACTTCCCTAGGTTACAAATATGGAACACGTCATGCACACCGTTATGTTCTTGAGGTAGCTTCATTCGGTAAGTCACTTTGCCCACTCGTCCAATGATCTCAAAAGGTCCATTGTATCTTGGTCCAAGCTTGCCTCTCCTTACAAAACGAACAACACCTTTCCACGGGGAGACTTTCAAAAGCACATGATCACCAACATTGGACTCTAATGGTCTACGCCTCACATCGGCGTATTTACTTTGTCTCTCACGGCCAATCGTGATCTCTCCTTGATTTGAAAATCCTTTTGTTCGTCCACTATTTGGCCCGATAAGTTGGCTTCCGCCAAATCTCCGCTTAAACAAGTGGAGAGCGACACTTTCTCCCATAGAGTGCCCTAATTGGAGCCATTTGAACACTTGCATGGTAACTATTATTATACGAGAACTCAATTAAAGGTAAATGATCTTTCCAAGTTCCACCAATGTCAATAGCACAAGCCCTCAACATGTCTTCAAGCGTTTGGATGGTTCTCTCGGTTTGTCCATCCGTTTGAGGATGAAACGTCGTACTCATGTCAAGTTGAGTACCCATTGCTCGTTGAAAGGCTTTCCAAAATTGAGTTATACCGGGTATCTCTATTGGAGATGATAGAAACCGGAACTCCAAGCCTAGACACCACTTCTTTAATGTACAAGCGCGCCATGGTGTCAAACTTGTCGGTCTCACGAATGGCGAAGGAGTGAGCCGACCTTGTTAACCGATCCACTATCACCCAAATCGTATCACGACCACTTCTTGTCTTCGGTAACTTCGTGAATGAAGTTCATTGCAATCCGTTCCCATTTCCATTCCGGTGTCACCGGTTGCACCAATAAACCGGGTGGCTTCTCATGATCGGCTTTCACTTGTAAGCAAGTAAGACTCTTACTCGCATATTTAGCCACGTCACGTTTCATGCCCGGCCTCCAATAGAAATCTTCAATCAAAGTACATCTTATCCGACCCGGATGGACCGAATAAGCCGGACTTGTGGGCTTCATTCATGCAAAATGTCCTCAAATTGCCGAAAATGGGAACCCAAAGCCTTTCAACTAAGTATAGCCCATTGTCCTCTTTTCTATCGAATTGTTGCTCTATGCCATCAAACCTTTCATTACCAAATTCTCCGGGAAAGTAGCTTGTACGTGCTCCTATGATCTGGTCACGAATACTTTGTCCCACCATGAGACTCATGGCTCTTGTTCTCCTCGGCTTGACCCTTTCCTTTCTAATCAATTCTGGCACTTCGCGTAAACGTTCGGCAAGATCTCCCATTATCCTCGAGTAAACAAGTATATCACTAATAAGGCAATGACAAACTTGTCCTAAGTTGGGCCGTCACACCCGCTTCACCAAACTCATGAACACCGTCGGTGCATTAGTCAACCCAAACGGCACAACAGTGTATCCTAAATGCACATACCTTGTTGAAGACGTCGTCTTTGAGATGCCATCTTTATGGACGCGTCGTTGGCTCTAACTTGAACGAAGGTAAGTCTTGGAGGAGGGGTTAACACCTTCTAGTTGCTCAAATGAGTTCTCATTTATCGAAAATGGATACTGGTTCTTCATCGCGAGCTTGTTCAATACCCGGTAATCGATACACATCATAAAAGACCCATCCTTCTTCCTGGCAATGGAATAGGAGCTCCCCATGGCGATTGGATAGGATGGATGAACTCTTTCTCTTGGAGCTCTTTAAGTTGAGGTTCCGACTCTTGCATCTCCATTAGGGCGAGTTTATAAGGATCTTTGGCTACAGATGCGACGTTAGGAGTTAGTTCGATACAAAAATCAAGTTGTCGAGACGGGGGTAAACCAGATAAATCGTCCAGAAGCGCATCGGGAAGGTCATGAACAAATAGGAATGGTTTTCAACTCAACTATGGTAGCGGTAGCACTAAGTACCTTTGAACTAGAAGGATCCGATGTTTCACCTTGAACTCTTAAGACCTTGCCGTTAGACAGTATCTTGACCACTCTTCCACCACAATCAATAACCGCATTAATCGTTAACCTCCAATCTAAACCCGTAATGACGCCAAAACTTCCCATATCGAATGACATAGAATCGATGAATAAATCTAAGTCGTTTAAAGTCAAGATAAAATCACGGAGTACTTGACTAAGTCAAATTAGAGCACCATTGACCATTTTAATATCAAGCACATAGTTTAAGGCACGAGGATGAATATCTATCGAAGGAACGAGGCTATACTCGGCTCTGGAATCAAATAACACCGTGGCGTAATTATCGTTGAGAATAAATGTACCCGTCTCCACGTTAGGATCGTTGCAAACTTCAGTAGTACCCGCCGCAAAAGTTCATCTAGCCCCTTTTTCCTCCGGTTTGTCGTTTTGTACAACACCCCTTCTCACCATAAATGCTTGGCACACCTACTGGTACGGTAAATTGTATCCACCATAGCAATGATCTTAAAGTTTATGACCCGAAGGTTAGTCTCAAAGTTCTTACATGTTAGTCACACAAGTAGTCAATGCTCTCATACCGACATGTCACACATAAATGATATCTTTACACTAAGGCAAAAGTACTAATGTTCTAGGGGAATCGTTATGTATCATACCATCATATCAAGTTCACACTAATTGTTCATCATCAACCACAATAGTAGTTATTGCATTCATGCCAACACACTACACATTTTTAATGTCTTTACGCTAAGGCCAATATATAAATGTTCTCAAGTAACTGTCATATATCATGCTATCATACCAACATATCATACGTGTCTCATATCACTACGCTAAGGGCAATATATCAAAGTTCTCAAGTAATCATTATCTATCATGTTCTCATGTCTAGTTCACAACATTTGTCCACCAACATAGTCAAGTACTCATATTCAACACATCACATCACAAGCAACTAAAACAAGTGGTCCAAAGTATAATCCGAATCCGATATGCTCTCTAGTTATTGACCGGGTATGTATACAGGGTGTACCAGCGGCTAACCCTCCACCCAATCAACTCCCATTAAGCATATCGGTTCCTTATTATACTCTAAGCCAAACATGTGCAATCCGTGATGTCATTAACTGTAACACCCCAAGCCGAGGCTCGGAATATCACGGAAATCATATAGCACACAGTGGAATTATCGTAGAACATAAACTATATGAACATATTGGACTCAGTGAATCCAACTTATTAAGTCGTGTACAAGCACACATTACATAAAAAGCATATAACCATCACACGTTTACAAACGAACACAAAAGATAGTAATAGATCCTAAACATGATGCAAAGGTTGGGCAAATGAATCCTTGATCCATCTAAGTCCAAGCCCTGATTTAGAAGCAACATCATTTAAGCATCACGTCCATGGTTCACTTGATTTCCTGAAAAGTGTACTAAACAAGGTCAACACTAGGTTGGTGAGTTCGTAGTAATGGTTCAAAGGAACCATCATCATTATATCATATGAAATATTAACATCAAACCATGTACTTACTATAAACCCATGTACGTCATCTGTCAAACAATTGAGGTTAACATATCGTTCAATCCTTGTCACATGAATAATTGAACAACAAACAATCCAAGATAATTCGTATAAAATCAAGTACAAATGGTATAATAACCAATAATGCATCGTATATACATCAATGTCATGCAATGTATCAAATGTGTATAAATGCCATCATATGCGAGTCAATGTCATGCAATGTACCTCAAAATCATCAAGTATCACAATACTTGGTCCACATCGTGGTGTAAATCATATCAAATCATATCATATCATATCATCAAGTATGGCCAATACTTGGCATCAAGTACATGAAAGTACTCGGTCCACATCACATCGTAACATATCAATCATCAATAAACAAGTCCATATGCCCAACAAAAACAAGACTATACGTACATACACTTAGGAGGATTCTACTTTCAATGGGTCCTAGATGCTTATATATAGGGTTACCCGGAGCCTTCCCACCACATCTAAAACCCTTTGAAGGCATAACCGACTTCCATGTATGTACATCTATCCTAAATAAATTACAATATCACAATCACATGCGTAAACCATCAAAACTATCCATCAATCATCAATCAATCAGTTCCATAATTCAATCTAAACATTTCATCAAATAATCAATAAATCGTAAATCAAATCAACCAAACAATCAAACAAGCACGTATGTGTACACTTTTCAGCCCGAATCTCAATTGAGTAGGGAGCTACGGAACTCACCTTAATTGAAGTGAATCGTGGGATGAAGAAAGAAGAGAGTAAGTAGACTATGTTGTGCTTCATGGAACCTCTTCAATGAAAATAATACTTGTTTTAGTTAATATGTTCTTGTTAGAATATAGATAAAAGGAAGTTTGTTTTTGTAATCTTCATCACCCAAATTAGATTGTTATCATGACATTTGTTTAATTTACATATATATAAATAACTTCTACACATGAGATTAGGTATGTACACTGGTTCCTATCAAACAAGGATGTAGTGTAAACACTGGTTCCTATCAAACAAGGATGTAGTGTAAACACTGGTTCCTATCAAACAAGGATGTAGTGTTGTAAATCCATACATGTACACCGGTTCCTATCAAACAAGGATGTTGGTGCAACGCAGTAGGTATATGGGTTCATGTGTATAAGTAAATATATATATGTACATGGTTTTCATTATATATATCATTTATATTGTCATATAATAAAATTGGTATACATCTTTTAATTGAATAACCCAAACCAAGCCATAATCTACAACTTGACACCATTAAAATACTTATAAATTATGATTAAGAGATCAAGAATTATTACCTTATATGTGCACTTAATCAAAAGGATGTTTAAAGGAATGATCAAAGATGACTTAAAGCTAAGAACTACTGAAATTCCAGCCCTCTGTTCTAGACTTGTAATTCGACTTCTGGACCTTTTTGGACAAATTCAACGGTTGAAAACGTTGGTCTATATGTTAGGAAGCTACTGTCAAAGAACCATGATGATCCGACGGTTTAATCTCCGGGGATCGGAGGTTTTCTGGGCTGCTGTAATGAAAAACGGGTTTTGAGTTGTTTTGATAATTAAGATAGATAGGATAGATAAGATAGATAGAGATTAAAGAAGAAGAAGTTTGATTATGTGAATTGGTAATGAAAACCTTAGCTTGTATTTATAGGTAAAATTTACCATGGTTACTAGTTTAGTTTGTTGATAACTATGGTTAAGTTAAGGAATACCATGGGCTAGTTTGATGGTTTTGCAATACCATGGGCTAGTTAACTAACCTAAGTTAACTAACTTTAGTTAGCTAATCATAGTTAGTTATTTAGGTAGATATTATTTAGGATATTTAGGATATTTAGTAAGTA
>CM067168.1:25153529-25168442 GCA_034093135.1 Erigeron breviscapus
CCAGTTGCTCCAGTAGTAACTGCTCGTGGTCCAGTGACACCTTCTCCTTTGTCACTGGACAGTCAAGTTGTCTTCATACAATCCGATCTCCAAAACCTTCTCACCAGGGTGGAGGAGATTCAGAAGACACTTGAGAAGAACACCAAGTCCTTCTCCAGATACCACAAAGACTCATTGACAAATATCAAGGTGGTTGATCTGGGGATAAACAAGTTCTCATTAAATAAGGACTTGGTGTTTAATAAATTGAATGAGTTGGTCACTGGCAGCAATAATTTGGCAGGTACATTGAAGGAAGCCTTTGACCTAACTCATGCTAAGGTCACCAGTTCTATCTCAAGTCTACTTACCAATACTGTCAGAACTTCTGAAGTAGACTTGAAGGAAATTGAAAGGTAGGTCAAGGAACTTATTGAGAGACCTGGCCTAGATTTAACTGGTCTTGGTGAGCAGATGGTATCTTCAGTTGGTCAGAAAATGGAAGATATGTTGGGTGCTAGGGAAGATCGTTTGATTGAAAGGGTGATGTCTGAGATCACCAAGCTGGCCACTCCTCAGGTTGATCTGGCCCCACTTACCAGTGAGATCAACCAGTTGAGGGACAGCATTGAAGGTTTGAGCACCCAAGTATCTCTTCACACTGAAACATTGAATAAACTGGCCAATGAAGTGGAGGATTTGAAGAAGAGGGATGATACTTTGAAGGAAAAGGTGGGTGCTGGTATTGATGAAGAATCAAAGGTTTTCAATGAATTAAAACTGGTCAAGACAAAGTTGTTGCAAATGTCTTAGCCCAGTCTAAAGAAACCAACCACCTTTGGAGGTCCTTCAGGATGATGTGTGGGATATTTAAAGAGTGCAAGGACATGCAGTCGTGGCAGCCTCTTGACCGGTTGCCATCACATCCTTCTGAATGGGAAGCTATTAGGGCAGGTCTCGATGCTGCCAAGGGGGAAAAAGGTCCAGTCCTTGCACCACCAGTTCTACCAAGAAGGGAATTAAGCTTAGCTGCCAGTACTGATGCTGGTGAGCAAACTGGTGATGCTAATGTAAGGGGGAATGTGTTGGACAAGGGAAAGGCCAAGGTAACTGAAGAAGCCCAGCCGGCCACTGAAATGGAAATGCTTGAGACTGGTAATGTTGATGTACTGCCTCCAGTTTCAGACAGTGATAGTAGAAGACTGGCCAGACTTGGTGATAGTGTTAAAGAACGAAAGAAAATGAAACAAAGGAACCAAGCTGAAGCCAGGGCACATCTCACACAACTGAACTTGCTAGATATGAGTGATGCCAATCTTCTAGGTATCACTAAGGAGGAATATCTCAGTATTAAGAACAATCCTAGGATAGTTGACCAGTTAAATGAAATGCTAGATGTTGAACTGGAAAGACACTATCATGAGGATGAGGCTGAATTTGATGCCAGGAGCTTGAACATTTCTTTGGAGAGGGCTAAGGAGCTAAGGGCCAGTGGGATTCTCAAAAGAATTGCCAATGTAAAGAAGGTTGTGAAGGAAGTGATGAATCCACCAAGAAGGATTCCACAACCTAGAAGACCACTGACCAAAGCTGCCAGGGATGCTGATCTTAGCACATTCATTGAACCAACTGGCGAGGTAACAAATGAAGACATTAAGTCCGCCGTACTGGCTGCTGGTGCTGGGAGTATTAAAATCACTAATGAAACTGAAGCAAGAAACTACTACTCCCAGATCATGTCAACCAGGAGACATGGTGGTACTATAACAAATGTCAATATCACAATTAAGCCAGGCACCAAGGTCTTTCGAGTTGAAGTGAAGTATGCTGGTGGGCCACTAGTAAGAACTGATGATCCTGGTGTGTTGCAGTTTGGGTTCAGTGAATGGGTCGAGATGGTGAAGGTGCTGGATGCAAAGGCACAAAAGAATAGGTTTGAGAAGGCATGGGTGAACTTCCTAAAGGGCAAGATTCAACATAAAGAGAATCTGGAGCAAAGGCTGAATATTGACCCTGAAGACACTCAACCTATTTCTCTTGTGGCCAAAAGAAGAAGAACTGGCGAAGGGCCATCAGTTTAAGTTCTTTCTTCATTTTTATCTTCTTGTAATTTGTTGTACATTCTGTTGTAACTTATGTAAATTTGCTCCTTGTATAAAAGAAGTTACCAGTTTGTAACCACAAGGTAGATAAAAGATTAAAATCTAACAAACACAAAAAGAAAAAACCTAAGGCATTTGTTGATCTATAAAAATGCCTTAGATACCTTAGATAGATTTAAATCAAACAAGTCTCTATAGTTTACACTTGTATAGATACAAAGCTAGAAAAGACTTAGACTATATTTCTAGACAAATAGGGGGAATTTGTTAGGTCCAGTTCACCTGGAACTGGCCAGTCACCAGTTCACACTGACCAGTTAACCAGTTGCATCTGGTGACCAGTAAACTGGTGACCAAGAAGATTTGTCGAGAAATATATTGAAGTCCAGTTGCATCGTACAGTTAACGCAACTGAAGACTTCCTCCAGTTGAGAACTGACCAAGTTGAAGAAACATTCCAGTTGAAGTCGAAGACAACAAATGGAAGAAATAGAATGACAATGGCAGCGAAGCCCAGTTGACATTCTAGTCAGTTACAAACTGGAGACCTTCAGTGGAAAGCCCTTACAAAGCTTTACACTGATTACGAGGAATTGACTTGTATACTTTATGTACCTTTACCCGTATAATAAGCCTTATCTTATTATTTAAGTATTAAAAGGTACATAAAGGTGGTTGTGTAAAGTCACTGTAACATGCGACTTTACAACACTTTTTAAGGAATTAAATGCTATTCCTTAAATGCTTCCAACCACTTTTGTACGGCTAAAGTTAACATCCATATGTTAACTTTGCCTATAAATACAAGTCATTGCACAACCAAGAAACACAAGTTATTCAACAAGTTATTTCACACACAAACGAATAACTTCTTACTTTGCAAACCTGCAATATTCTTGGTGAACTTGTGCAATATTCTCTCAATCGCTAAAAGGAACATTTCACTACTTTAAGTGTTTCGATTGTAGAAGAGAAATTCCGGGTATAGATCAATTGTATTTCATAGGTTGTTAGGATATTTACATTCGTGTATTATCTTGGTTCCGCATCAACCTTGTAATTTGTTTAATATCAATAAATAAATTACACTTTGAAAACTACATATTGTCTCATCAAGATTATTTACAAGTTATTGTATTATTGCATTGTTCTTTACTTATTGTCTTTTATAAGTAATCTATCTAGAACTTGGTATATACTTATCTAACTGGCCGTCTCCAGTTTAGTAAGTATATTGCAAAGTAACTCCACCATCGACATAGAGGTGTCTTCAGTAGTACCATCTAACAAGTTGGGACTTTTAGGTTCGGCTCAAGGAAGGAAAAGAGAAGGGGTTTTCAAGTTCAAATCCTAGCATAGTTTGGGTGTTTGTTGGAAGCTTGGGGTATACTTGCTTGAGGTTCTTCTAGGTTGAAGACTTGCCACTTCAAGATCATCAACTCCTTCATATCAACCTTCTCATTAGCTTGGAAGAAGGTAGTCTTCTAAACACCCTATGGTTGTTGTTTTGTATGTATGTTATTCATATATATGGATCCTTATTGTTTGGGTTTTATTTTATAAGTTAAACTTTGGTTTTAACTACATATAACACATTGAAATGGTTCAATTTTCCGCTGCGTTTTAATATTATAAGGATAATATTACTTTGATAAAAACCCAAAAATCACAACAGTTCTTTCTTTTGGTCTAGAGAGAAAAGAGAAAGAGAGAAAGATAAGAAATGAGAGGTAAAAGAGAAAGATAAGGGAGGAGGAATGGGTCAAAGGGCTGATGGGTCGTGGATGACCCACGGGCCGACCCGTTTCTCTTCTCAAGCCAAATTACAATCGTTAGACATTTAAACACCGATCAAAATACATTATTGACCCGAATACAACACATTGCCATTTAATTCACGAAACGACCAAAATAACTTCCACATTGTCATTTAATCACCAAAACGACCCGAATACTTCATTAACCTATATTGTTAGTCATATTACACGTAAAGTCAACGAGTCAAATTCACGGATGTTACATTATTCCCCCGTCAAAAGAATTTCGTCCCGAAATTCAACGAATCACTAATCGTTAAACAAATGTGGGTACTTAGGCCTCAACTCTAGCGATCTCCACCACCATCAACCCATTTCTTGTCTTTGGCGACTTCATAATGAAGTCCATCACAATTTGTTTTCCTTCAAATCTCTCTCCCGTCTTTCACTACACGCTTATTCGCATCTCAGAAGTCTATAAGGGTTTTGACCACGCGCGCGATGTTAGGAAGTTAAGCATATACGAAATTTAAGTTATCGAGATGGGAAAAGCCCGGTAAGTCACCCGGAGAAACCTCGGGAGACTCAAGATTATCAGAGATGACGTTAGTTTTCAGATTCTTAAGACGGTAGCTCTAAGGACGCTTGAGTTTGACAATTTGCATGAAACCCTAAAAACCCTACCGCTAAATATTTCTACATTAGTAACCCTACTACACAACTAAGAACCGTATTAACTGTTGGTATTCAAATTGTACTCACTTAATCGTCAAGAACCTTAATATCATAGAGCACAACGTACGTGAAGTGTTTGTCGTCTTCTAGAGTCAAGATGTACACACGGGGTATTTGACCAAATTTGGTTAGTGAGTCGTTAGACACCCGAAATCTTAAACATATAATTCCAAAACACACGAACGAGCGAAATTCAAAGGAGTAACGTTAGGATAAACGAGATCATAGTATGTTGATTTTGGAAGGTGGACTAGATGTGATTATATGGTGATTTGTTGGATTTTGAATTCCATGACTGCTGAGTTGTCTGAGGCTTTTCTTTATGCTAAGTCAGCTAAGGAATTATGGACTGAATTGAGTGAAAGATATGGTCAAAGTAATGGGCCACTCATTTATCATGTTGAAAGGGAATTGAGTAAGGTTAGTCAAGGTGATCTTTCTGTGGCTGCTTATTATAACAAAATGAAAAGGTTTTGGGATGAATTGAACTAGTTTGAATGGAATTCCTTCTTGTACTTGTGGAAAAATGCAGGAGTGTAGTTGTGGCATAACTAAGAAATACTTGGAGATTGAAAGTAGGACTAGGCTTATGCAATTCCTAATGAAGTTGAATGATGGTTTTGAATCTGTAAGGAATCAGATTTTATCCATGGATCCCTTGCCAAACATCAATAAAGCCTATTATATAGTGCAGCAAGTGGAGAAACAAAAGCAAGTTACCACTGTTTCTCATGATCCTATTGCTTATTTTGCCAATAATAACTATGCAAATAAGCATTCTCAGGGACAGAGAAAAGATTACAGGGATAAAACTATTGGAGTTGCATTATTGGCCAACATAAAATATACTATAGATCTTATTGTTAAGGGGAAGGGGAGATTGTTGTAGGAAAATAAAGGAATTTCACACATGGGAATTACTCATCAACACGCAAAGAAGACCCGTTCTCCCAACATAATCGGACTTCAAGTTAAATTCAGCACGAGGAAGATACTTCAACGTTCACTTGACTAAGCAAAGATACGCTCCAACGTTCAATCAACGAAGACCTGGAAGATCCCTACAACTTCGGATAGTTAGTTAGGTCCTAGGTCTATATAAACGAAGGAGGCTGATCGATTTAGGCATCTAATCTTATCTTATTTTTCTGTCACTCACTTGTATCACACACACTGCTCTCATTTACTTTACACTTAGATACATCGATCAACCGAATTCCACCATTTGTAAACATTTAACAATCATTAATAAGAGAACAAAGGCAGGGACGATTGCTTCCTCCCGGGGTTTTTATGCCGGCAATCCTTAAAGGATTAAGGGCTTTTCCTCGATAACAAATCTCGGTGTTCTTGCTCTTTACTCTTTACTTTTAACGCATTATTTACTTTAGCATTATTTATCGTAATTTCATTTATTTCGATACTCGTTATTCTGATTATCATTGCTTTACACCTTTGTTTCTTGTTTAGTCAACATAATCGTTCTTTAAATCCTTTTACTAAACATCTTTGAATCTCAAACATATTTTACAAGCCTTAACCTCACGAACGAAAGTTTGGTTACATTATTGATCTAAGTCTTCAACGTAGATTATCTTAGGTAATTTTTGACCAAAATGATTACCGGAATAATCATCGAATATAACGAATGATTACAAACCTTGCGCTCTGATACCATATGAAATTCATGATTTATGCGGAATTTAGAGAGAATTTTAAAAATTATTTTGTTGTATTATTGAATTAAATATAAGTACAATCGATATACATATATATACAAAAACTTGTAACCGTCTTATCTAACTCACTTTCTATATTTACAATATTATCCCCTAAAGATACAACTTGTTACAAAACTATCTAAAACTATATATTTCACAAAATACAAGGACTAAAGGAACACGTAGATTACTAATTTTACAAAAAGTGATTTTTTTTAGTATAACACGAGAATTCACTATAAAAGAGAACCAGTAATTAAAACCTATGCATAATTTTACAAAAAGTATCTTCAACCACAGTAAGCATGAGCGTTCATTTTTTCTTTGAACTTTCATCATACACTAGGTAGATGAGAAGACTGTCTTATGTAACAAAGACAATATATCTTTTCATTTAATGGGCAACAAAAAATACAACTAAGAAATTTTTTAAAAAAGTAATAAATGATTTTCAATATGTATATTAAGATCATAAGCAATAAACCAAAATCACAATTGCAAGTTTACAACTAAAGTTAAATACTTATGAAGGTAGCTTTTGAAAGGCTATGTGTCATGGTGGGACTGGACGAGGGAAGAAAAATATGCAGGTGGGTTTTTGTTTTAATAATATGTCCAGAATCTTTTTTATGTTTTAACATGAGATTATAGGGAAATGATAATTATTATTAACATTTGATGGATTCTTTATAGATGGGTTGGTTGGGCTTGGGGGCACACCAAAATTTTAGGCGAGGGCATCATGATAAAACTTAAGTTTCAAAAAGAAAAGCTACACTAATTAGATGAAATATTTGGGCTGCTATAGGGGGCATTACCCCCCGGTACCTTTGCTTTACATCCGCCCCTGACTATGATAGCTTAGATTATGGAATGTGTTACAAGTACTTCCCTAAGATTGATCATTTTGGTCAAATCCTATGGTGTATGCCAATTATTCAATTAGAAGTGCAGGGACTATATTAGGTTGCTAAATTTAGACGGTTCATTAGATATATCTTTATCTCTATCTCTATCTTTACTACATATAAAACATTTGTTCCCGTCAAATTTTTTTAACTTTTCAACTAAGTTTTTGAAAACCCTATAATGCCCCTATTATTTGTTCACTAATTTAAATATATTTACCTAAAATAACTATAATACCTTTAGAGGAAATCTCAGCCACTCATTTTCATCTCTCTCCTCAAATCTCAACCACTCATTTTTTCTCTCTCCTCCATAAATCATTTTATTCCTCTAATTCATTCAAAATCTTTTATCTCAAAAACGTACATCGATAAATTATAAAAATTATATGGGTGTTCTTAAAATTTCATGCTCTTTCATTAGAGATGTCATTCGATACTACCGAAAAGATATAGCGTATGCATGGGATTACCGTAGAATATCATCTATATGAAATAAAGGGGATTCGGTGAATCCAACAACAAAGCAAGTACAAAAAGCAAGAAGGGCAAATGAATCCTGGATCCATGTAAGTCCAAGCCCCAAACTCTAGCACAAGCATCAATCAACCAACACATCTTGGATTCACTTGAATACCTGAAAAGTGTACTAAACAAGGTCAACACTAGGTTGGTGAGTTCGTAGGAGCAAATGACAAGGATCTAATGCCAAAGCCATTCACAATATGAACAAGCATAAGGAGCAAGGAACACACTTACCGTAGTCCTTAAAAGGCGCAAGTACTCAATTTAGGTTGGCTCATAACACAACCTAATCACACATGCATTCATTGATCGCAAAATACAATACTAGAATACGTATAATGAGCAAGAACGATTGATGTCGATAACAATAAGTATCAAACAAGAACTATGACCTCAAACATGTCCATAATGCACATGCACACATTGCACCTCAATTGACCACCAACTCAACCAAAACCCCATGCACCTACATTTCATACGACTTTACATTTAAGGAATCTTGGATGCTTATATATAGGGTCACCCGCAGCCTTCCCACCACATCTGCAACTCATTAAATGTAATATCGTCTTCCATGTATGTACAACTATCCTAATCATAGATAAGTCAATCATACTCAATCAAACCATAGCCAATCAATGTCCATCAATGACCCTCACACGTGTACTCACAAAATGAAACTACTCAAGGTAGATAAAATACGCATAGTAAACAGGAACAAGTAAAATGATATCAATAAGTATCTAACAAGTTCTATAATGCCAAACATGTCTATCAATGTCCCTCAAATGTACTCAATTGCACGTCATGTACCTCATTGTGGCTCAATGCTCGTATGTACTCATTGTACTCAATTGCACGTAATGTACCCCATTGTACTCAATTGCACGTAATGTACCCCATTGTACTCAATTGCACGTATTGTACTTCATTGTACTCAATTGCACGTATTGTACCCATTGTACTCAATTGCACGTAATGTACCTCATTGTACTCAATTGCACGTAATGTACCCCATTGTACTCAATTGCACGTATTGTACCTCATTGTACTCAATTGCACGTATTGTACCTCATTGTACTCAATTGCACGTATGTACTTCATTGTACTCAATTGCACGTAAATGTACTCATCCATGACCATCAAAGTCCACCCACAACCAAACACCATGTGTATATACTTTGTACGATACTACTTTTGAAAGGCCTTTGATGCTTATATATAGGGTCACCCGCAGCCTTCCCACCACATCTCCAACCTTTCAAGGGTATTACCGTCTTCCATATATACACAACTAACCTAATAATCATCCAACACACACATACAATAATCATATAACAACACGTATTTGCACGTCATCAAGTCCATCAAATAAACAATGTCATCACCCAAGACACTCAAACATATGCACAATCAAGTCATGTCATCAATCAAGAAATCAAACGTATGCACAATTGAACTATGTCATAAACCAAGGCAACATATAAATGCACAATCAACACGTAAGCACACAACAGTTGTACACTTTTCAGCCCGAATCTCAATTGAGTAGGGAGCTACGAAACTCACCTTGATCGGCAAAGAAGCTTAAGTCGAGTAAATGAAAGATTAATAGCGAGTATTGGGCCCCACGTGTTCACCACCTATCAAAGCATGCCATATATCATATTGTAAACTTTATAATCATAAACAAGTTGGTTCCTTAGGTTTAAGTTGAGTCACGAACCCACAATTACTTTCTTAACATTACTGAGTGTGAAACATAACACTTTGACTAGACATTTTTAGAAATGCACGAAGATTCATACAAAATGAAGGTTACTACGTGAAACTAGACTCTCTTACGATTCCAACGATAGGTCATATGACTTATTTGGACTTACGGATCAAAAGTTATTAACATTTGAAAATCGACGCGCAAAGTTCCCAAAACCTATCCACTGCGCCGCAGTGAGCCATTGCCAAGCTCACTGCGCCGCAGTGAGCTAACCACGAAACAACCAGGCCTAGCCACTGCGCCGCAGTGGGCTAGCCTAAGCCACTGCGCCGCAGTGGCCCAGTTCTGACCAGAAGCAGCAGCAGCAGCAGCATATGCAGGAAAACAAGACCAAAACCCTTAAAACTCGACCCAAACCAAACCAAATCGATTTGTAAAGCCTTGTAACTTGATTTGAAGCATAAGTAAACACCATTAACCATAAATAAACATAACCCAATCCACAAATTCGACCAAAACATCCAAATCACATCCAAAATCTTCAAACCCTAATTTAAACCCTAATTTGACCCAAACGAGATTTAAGCCGATTTAGGACTTGTAAATGTTCAAGATGACTAGAAATGCATAAACAAACATAAGTAGGTACAAATGAGATGAATTTGACTTACCAAAACTCCTCCTTGAGCTAAAACCCGAAATTAGGTCAAAATGGATAAAAACCTAGCACTATGACTTTGATTCTTCGATATGGTGACAAAGAGATGAAGACGGTGATGATTCTCGAGTTAAACTAGTTCCAAACGCCAAAGGATGCTAGAGAAATGAAGAGAGGAGATGGTTTGGTCTTTGCTTTTTACTTAGAGAAAAAAAAGAGAAAGAAGGAAAAGAGAAAGAGATAGAAAATGAGAGGGGAAGAAAGGATAAGGGGGGAGGGGTTGGTCTTGGGTGGCTGGTGGGTCATGGACTACCCACGGGCCGACCCGCTTCTCTTCTCCCGCCAAAATACAATCGTTACACATTTAAACACCCATCAAAACATGTTATCGACCCGAAACACACAATGTCATATAATTCACGAAACGACCCAAATACTTCATTAATCTATATTGTTAGTCATATTACATGTAAAATATAAAAACTTGGGTGTTCTAAAAATTTCATGCTCTTTCATTAAAGAAGTCATTCGATATACTTTCGATGAATTTTAAATCCGTGGGCGGAGCCCGTACGGCTAAGGCATTTGGCTATCACACTCTATGACCTATCACATCCTATGACCTATCACACTCTATGACCTATCACCCCACCATCTCACCGCCGCAACGCGCGGAACTTATATTATTCTATCATAAAAAATTACCTTATAAACAAATAATAGAACAATAGAAGATAGAGTAATACAGATAACACATTTAGAACAAACTAAAATACAGTTCTTAGATTTTTCAGGAAATTATAGTATAAAATATGAAAGAAACTGTTAGGACCAGTTCACCTGGAACTGGCCAGTCACCAGTTCACACTGACCAGTTCACCAGTTGCACCTGGTGACCAATAAACTGGTGACCAAGATGATTTGTCGAGAAATATATTGAAGTCCAGTTGCACCGTACAGTTAACGCAACTGAAGACTTCCTCCAGTTGAGAACTGACCAGTTGAAGAAGCATTCCAGTTGAAGTCGAAGACAACAAATGGAAGAAAGCGAATGACAATGGCAGCGAAGCCCAGTTGACATTCTAGTCAGTTACAAACTGGAGACCATCAGTGGAAAGCCCTTACAAAGCTTTACACTGATTACGAGGAATTGACTTGTATACTTTATGTACCTTTACCCGGATAATAAGCCTTATCTTATTATTTAAGTATTAAAAGGTACATAAAGGTGGTTGTGTAAAGTCACTTTAACATGCGACTTTACATAGCTTTTTAAGGAATTAAATGTATTCCTTAAATGCTCCCAACCACATTTGTACGGCTAAAGTTAACATCCCAATGTTAACTTTGCCTATAAATACAAGTCATTGCACAACCAAGAATAACTTCTTCGAATAAACTTCGATAGAATTCACACTTTGCAAACCTGCAATATTCTTGGTGAACTTGTGCAATATTCTCTCAATCGCTAAAAGGAACATTTCACTACTTTAAGTGTTTCGATTGTTGAAGAGAAATTCCGAGTATAGATCTATTGTATTTCATAGGTTGTTAGGATATTTACATTCGTGTATTATCTTGGTTCCGCATCAACCTTGTAATTTGTTAATATCAATAAATAAATTACACATTGAAAACTACATATTGTCTCATCAATATTGTTTACAAGTTATTTGTATTATTGCATTGTTCTTTACTTATTGTCTTTTATATAAGTAATCTATCTAGAACTTGGTATATACCACTGCAACTGGTCGTCTACAGTTCAGTAAGTATATTGCAAAGTAACTCCACCATCGACATAGAGGTGTCTTCAGTAGTACCATCTAACAAGTTGGGACTTAACAAAATAGATTTACTTGAAAATATAAAATAAAAGTTTTGTTATAGGATTAAATTTTATATTTAATTTACAAGGAGCTATTACAATTTCTAAAAACATGATAACACTTAGTAAAAATACTTATAGTTATCCAACACTTAGATATACACAGACATCAGAGTTCGCACAGAAGCGTGGTGGACAAGGAAATTTAGAATTTTTAAAAACACAAAATCATTCACCAAAGGTAGAAAATGAAGCTATAAAATTATTAACGGAATTCATGTCACACTGAATTAGAGAAAGGAAAAGATGTTAGTAAAAGTATAAATTACCCTATAATATTACACTTAGAAAAAATAGGATTAATAGGAGAAGATATTAAAAAATCAACAGTTAAATACATTTGTAAATTTAAATTAAAAAACCCAGATATTATAATTAGAACAACAAATATAGAATATAGTCCATTAGATAAAGAAGAATTTCAAAAACAAATACCAGAAATGTTAGAACAAAAATTGATTAGAAAATCTGAAAGTCCTCATAGATCAGCAGCTTTTGTAGTAAGAAAACATAGTGAAATTAAAAGAGGAAAAGCTAGAATAGTTTATAATTACAAAAGATTAAATGATAATACAGAAGATGATGGATATAATATTCCAAATAAAGATAGTTTAATTAATTTAATACAGAAAAAGAAAGTATTTTCAAAATTTGATTTAAAATCAGGATATAATCAATTACAATTAGAAGAAAGTTTTAAACCATGGACAACCTTCACATGTTCAGAAGGACAATATGAATGGAATGTTCTTAGTTTTGGATTAAAAAATGCACCTTCAATTTTTCAGAGATTTATGGATAGTATCTTTCTTAAATATGATTTTTGTCTTGTATATATTGATGATATTTTAGTTGCCAGTGAAACAATACAGGAGCATGAGAGACATCTACAACAAATATTCGAAGAAATTAAAAAGAACGGTATAGTGGTTTCAAAAAGAAAAATGGAGCTATTCAAAAGAAAAATATCATTTTTAGGTTTAGAAATAGGAAATGGTAAAATAGAATTACAACCTCATATTTCTACAAAAAATATTAGAGTTTCCAGAAAAATTTGAAAATCTCAAACAAATTCAAGCATTTTTAGGATTAGTAAATTATGCTAGAAAATTTATTCCAAATCTTTCAAAATTAGTAGGACCATTATATAGCAAAACAACAAAAAATGGTCAAAGACATTTTAACACAGAAGACATAAAATTAGTTAAAACAATTAAAGAGGCAGTCAAAAAGATTAAACCATTAGAATTGCCATTAGTTACAGATTATATAATTATAGAAGTAGATGGATGTAAAGAAGGATGGGGAGCAATCCTTCTTTGTAAACCTGACAAATATAGTGCTAAAAACACAGAAAAAATTTGTTCATATACAAGTGGAAACTTTAATAAAGCAGGAACAAATTGGACAAGTTTAGATTTTGAAATACAAGCATTAATTAATGCAATAGAAAAATTTAAAATATTTTTACATAAAGAATTTACAGTTAGAACCTATTGTGAAGCAATAGTAAAATTTATTAGAAATGATCAAAGCAAAAAAATGAATAGGACAAGATGGGTAAATTTACAAAATATAATACAAGGTTGTGGTTATAAAATAAATTTGAGCATATTAGAGGAAAAAATAATGGATTAGCAGATATGTTATCTAGAAACATTAACAAATTGTTTGATGCAGATGGATCAAAAAGATAAAGGTAAAGGGAAGATAGTTCGTCCAAAGAGAAGCTCATCGTCGATGAGTATAGATAGTGATAAAACAGAGAAGCTCATGCAATCTGGCATGGACGCAACATCCAGTAGTCAACAAACAGAGAAGTTTATTAGTCAACAAATATATGGATTAGATAACATTAGTATTTTACAATCTCAACAAAGCTCATCATTTTATAATAATCCACAAATTAATTTACAACCTAGATTATCACCTCAACAATATAGAACCCCTAGACCACATATTAGATCCATAACACCTCATTACACTCCTCAAACCATACAAACTTCAACCACATCCACAGATAATGTTATATACTTTGGAACTTATACACTTCCAAAGTTTGTAGAACCCCTTAGAAAGTTTAGACCCCTTAAAGGAATTAGTTTAACAGAAAAACAACAGTGTCTATTAGATAATTTCTGGCATCTACAAACAGTGGGACAAGCAACATCACATAAAGTCCAACTTTTAGATGGCGGATTTTTTGGGTTTCCGTTAAACCACTAAATATATACATATCTAATTTATTTATATATATCTAATATTTTTATTTACATATCCTAATAATATGGTTATAGATAAATTTATATTAATTGTTAATTTAAAATAAATATAAGTATTAAACCATATATATTGTTTAATACATATATACATAGTTTAAGAAAACTTACAATGGGGGTATACACAGTGGATGATCAAGAAGGAGGATTATTATTAAAAGACTTTTTTTTTTATGTTTTTGGTAGGATATATTATGAAGTGCTAAAAGGGATTTAAGGAGTTAAGGGATTTAGACTAAGAGAATTGGATAGGAAATTAAGCTGCCATATGAAAAGCTTGAAAATTATTATTGATATGAAATTGTTGTGTGTCCAACTGAAAACATGGAGTGGCTTATATAGGCATTACAAATCTTATTCTATATAATAAACATCCCTATCTAATAATTACAACGGGAGAAATTTTCAACAAAAGAATCTACATTATTGAATACAATCAAAAACTTTAATAAAGTAAATAGTATTATGTCTGCCATTGGAATCTTGAATTATTGTTGTTAATCGTCATGGCTTGCATCATGTCTTCTAGAAAATTAAAAATCTCTGTGCGTACTATCTATTGATACTGGCGAAACTGGAGTGGGATTACTATTATCATCTTCAGATACATCTTCATTTGTAATGTCCCATTGTTCTAAATCGCA
>CM067168.1:25169442-25180547 GCA_034093135.1 Erigeron breviscapus
GTCACCTAGAACTGGCCAGTCAACAGTTCACACTGACCAGTCACCAGTTGCATCTGGTGACCCAGTAAACTGGTGACCAAGATGATTTGTCCAGAAATATATTGAAGTCCAGTTGCACCGTACAGTTAACGCAACTGAAGACTTCCTCCAGTTGAGAACTGACCAAGTTGAAGAAGCATTCCAGTTGAAGTCGAAGACAACAAATGGAAGATAGAAGAATGGCAATGGCAGCGAAGCCCAGTTGGCATTCTAGTCAGTTACAAACTGGAGACCATCAGTGGAAAGCCCTTACAAACTTTACACTGATTACGAGGAATTGACTTGTATACTTTATGTACCTTTACCCGGATAATAAGCCCTAGCTTATTATTTAAGTATTAAAAGGTACATAAAGGTGGTTATGTAAAGTCACTTTAACATGCGACTTTACACTGCTTTTTAAGGAATTAAATGTTATTCCATAAATGCTCCCAACCACATTTGTACGGCTAAAGTTAACATCCCAATGTTAACTTTGCCTATAAATACATACAGTCCATTGATTTACAAAAGAATATTTGCTCAATTTATTTTGCCATAAAATGTTTGTTCATGTTGTTTGATCTACAAAGATTTGAATAGTACACATAATAGTAAATTAATCAACCTGAAATTTTTGGCGGTTGTCACATTCTCCCCCAGTTATTTAAATTTCGTCCCGAAATTTAGCACGTGCGATCGGAATGTAAGGCTTTGTCAAACAAGTGAGGATACTTTTGTTTCATTTGATCCTCACGTTCCCAGGTAAATTCAGGACCTCGCTTTGAATTCCATCGGACTTTGACAATAGGAATTCGACTCTGTTTCAACTGTTTGGCGTCTCTATCCATAATCTCTACTGGTTCTTCAACAAAGTGCAGCTTGTCATCCATTCGAAGTTCTTCAAGTGGAATAATTTGTTTTTCGTCAGACAAACACTTTTTCAAGTTTGAGACGTGAAACACATCGTGTATACGGCTAAGTTCTTGTGGCAGTCTAAGCCTATAAGCTACTGGACCAATTCTTTCTAGTATTTCGAAAGGTCCAATAAACCTAGGATTTAACTTACCTCGTTTTCCAAATCGGATGGCTCCTTTCCAAGGAGATACTTTCAGCATAACCTTGTCTCCTACTTGAAATTCCAAAGGCTTTCTTCTTACATCAGCATAGTTCTTTTGACGATCTCGTGCTGCCTTTAATCGGTTTTGTATCTGTACGATCTTCTCAGTAGTCTCATGAATGAGTTCAGGACCTGTAATTGGACTGTTTTTCTTTACTGGAATTTTGTCACCTAATTCAACCCAACAGATGGGTGAACGACATTTTCTCCCATACAGTACCTCAAATGGTGCAGCCTTGATGCTAGTGTGGTAACTGTTGTTGTATGAGAACTCACACAAAGGCAAGTGTTTTTCCCAACCATTCCCAAAATCAACTATGCAAGCGCGCAACATGTCTTCAAGCGTTTGAATGGTCCTTTCACTTTGACCATCGGTCTGCGGGTGGTATGCAGTGCTCATATCTAACCGTGTACCTAAGGCTCTCTGTAGAGTCTGCCAAAATCTGGAAGTAAAATGACTATCCCTATCAGAAATAATCGAAATAGGTATTCCATGTCGTGATACTACTTCCTTTATGTACAATCTAGCCAGCTTGCTCGTTTTATCAGTCTCTTTTATGGGCAAGAAATGTGCAGACTTAGTGAGTCGGTCTACAATTACCCATATAGTATCACAACCATTAGCAGTCTTCGGTAACTTTGTGATAAAGTCCATGGCTATACATTCCCACTTCCACTGGGGAATCTCTGGTTGTTGTAGCAATCCAGATGGCTTTTGATGCTTTGCCTTCACCTTTGAGCATGTTAGACATTTGCTAACATAGGTGGCTATGTCAGCTTTCATGTTAGGCCACCAGTATAATTCTTTTAGTCCATGATACATCTTATCTGATCCAGGATGTATCGAATATCTTGACTTGTGTGATTCGTTCATCACCAAGTTTCTTTAAATCTCCATAGCTTGGTAGCCAAATCCGGTTAGAAAAATACCGGGTTCCATCGGGTCTAACTTCAAATTGCTCTTCCATCCCCCTCAAAGCTTCTTTCTTTGAGATTGTCTTTCTTTAATGCTTCAAGTTGAGCTTCACGAATTTGGGAAGTAAGATGAGTATAATGTGGTCATACTTAAAGCTCATACTCGAAGTGGCTTTACTCTTTCTTTACGACTTAAAGCATCTGCTACAATGTTTGCTTTGCCCGGATGATAACGAATTTCACAATCGTAATCACTGAGCAATTCCACCCATCTACGTTGCCTCATGTTCAAATCTTTCTGGTCAAAATATGTTGGAGACTTTTATGGTCGGTGAATATAGTAACTTTGTACGATATAAATAGTGTCTCCAAATCTTTAGAGCGAATATTACAGCTCCTAGTTCAAGATCATGAGTCGTGTAGTTCTTTTCGTGCACCTTAAGTTGACGCGAGGCATAGGCTATCACCTTATCTTTCTGCATCAACACACATCCCAATCCTTGATGAGATGCGTCGCAATATACCACAAAATTATCCGTTCCTTCAGGTAGTGACAAAATCGGAGCACTACAGAGCTTCTCCTTCAGCAGTTGAAATGCTTTTTCTTGTTTATCTTCCAGGCAAACTTCTTGTCTTTTTGAGTCAACGACGTTAAAGGTTGGGCTATCTTAGAAAAATTCTCGATGAATCTTCTATAATAGCCAGCAAGAACTAAAAATTGTCGTATTTCTGTTGGTGTTTTCGGTGCTTCCCAGTTCTTAATAGCCACGATCTTGGCAGGATCTACATGAATTCATTGACTATCAATGACATGGCCTAAGAATTGTACTGTACGAATCCAGAATTCGCATTTTGAAAACTTTGCGTACAATTCTTCCTTCTTGAGTAGTTCCAAAATTTTCTTCAGATGTACCTCGTGCTCTTCCTTGGTTTTAGAATAGATTAGAATGTCATCTATGAATACGATAACAAACTTATCTAAATATGGTTTGCACACACGGTTCATGAGATCCATGAAAACTGCGGGTGCATTCGTCAAACCAAATGGCATCACTTCAAACTCGTAATGGCCATAGCGGGTTCTAAACGCCGTCTTGGGAATGTCTTCCTCTGAAACTCTAAGCTGATGGTAACCGGATCTAAGATCGATTTTTGAGTAACAACTCGACCCTTGTAATTGATCAAACAGGTCATCGATCCTAGGAAGTGGGTACCGGTTTTTAACCGTCAACTTATTCAACCCTATAGTCTATACACATGCGAAAAGATCCGTCTTTCTTCTTGACGAACAAGACTGGAGCTCCCCAAGGTGAGGACTCGGTCGAATGAATCCTTTCTCTAAAAGTTCTTGCAATTGACTTGCAAGTTCTTTCATTTCGGAAGGAGCTAATCGATATGGTGCTCGTGCCACTGGTGCAGCACCAGGTACTAAGTCTATTTGAATTCCACCTGCCGGATTGGTGGAAGACCAGGCAAGTCTTCAGGAAAGACTTCTGGAAAATCTCGTACGATGGGTATGTCTTCAAGCCGTTTCTCCGGAGTCTTTTTCTCCGATATATGGGCTAGGATTGCCTGGTATCCCTTTCTGAGATACTTCTGAGTCTCATGCAAGATATAATGTTACATCGTACTCCATTCTTATCGCCTTGGATAATCAACTTCTCACCGTTTGCAATTGGAATTCGAACAACTTTTTCGTGACAGACTATTTCTGCTTGGTTTTTAGACAACCAGTCCATACCAATGATAATATCAAAGCTTCCTATTTTGAATGGTATTAGATCTATAGAAAATAATTCTTTTGCTAATTCTAAGGTACAACCTTGGATTATGCTTTCGACTTTGATCATTTTACCATTTGCTAATTCTACAGAATACTTAGCATCTAATGGGGTAGGTATAATTGAAAACAGGTGAATAATTTTATTTGACACAAAACTTCTATCGGCACCAGGATCAAATAAAGCAGAGACACAATGATTATTCAGATGAAACATACCCGTGACGATGTTTGGGTCTTGGCGGGCTTCTCCCGCATTGATCATGAATGCCCTTCCTCGAGCATTGTTGTTGTTGTTGTGGTTGTTGCTGCTGTTGTTGTTTCGATTGTTATTGTTGTGGTTGTTGTTGTTGTTGTTGTTTCGATTGTTGTTGTTGTGGTTGTTATTGTTGTTGTTTCCGTTGTTGTTGTTGTTTCTCAGCTTTGGACATTTATTCCTGAAATGTCCTTCTCACCACACTCATAACATCTTATTTTTGTTCCATTGTTGACAGTTGGATTAGGGATTCTACAGTTCTTGGCCAGATGACCAATTTTCTTGCAATTATTGCATTGTACTGTGCAAGGACCGGTGTGATGTAAAGTACACCTATTGCAATATGGCCTGGTTCCTATATAACCATTATTTGATGATGGTCCTGAGGTCTGAGCAGGTCTCTTTGTCTGTTGATCCCCTTGATTCTTCCCAAAGTTATCTTCCCATCTCCTTTTCTTATTGAACCCTTTTTGATCACCAGACTTTCCTTCTGTATTTGCACGAAGTTTTGCTTTGTCAGCCAAACTGTTTGGCAACCGAACCGCATGTTCGATGTCAGTGGTTTCGGTAGCAGTGATCAAATCCTGAATCTTTGGTGGAAGTCCAGAAATGTACTGCTCAATCTTCTTATAATCGGATGTAACCATGGTTGGGCAAAGAAGTGCCAACTCATGAAAGCGGTTGGTGTATTCAGATACTTCGTATCCCTTCGTCTTCAAATTATAAAATTCTACCTCCATTTTCTGAATTTCGCTCCTCGGGCAATACTTGGCTTTCATACGTTCCTTCAAATCTTCCCATGACATTGCATAAGCTGCATCAATTCCTACTGTAGTGGCGTACTCATTCCACCAGGTAAGAGCTTGATCTTATAGTGTGCAGGTAGCATATTTTACTCGGCTATCTTCAGCGCAGTTACTAACACGAAATATGGACTCCAGCTTCTCGAACCATCGGATGAGTGCAATTGCTCCTTCAGTACCATTGTATATAATGGGTTTACATTGTTGAAATTCTCTGTAAGTACAACCTCTAGGTGTACCATTATTGTCATGATTATTGTTTGCGGCTTGAGTTGCAAAAGCTACTACTATACTTTCTGCTACAATTCTAGCAATATCTGTTGCGTTCATTTCTGGTACTTCTTTTGACGTCCGGATCCTTAAATATAAATAAAGAAATTGATGAGATACTACCACATCATACTATAACCACAATTCAATAGTTATGACTAAAAGAAGTGTAAATCAAGATAAATAGTAGATTTATTGGATAACAAACTTTGAGATATAAACATCTCAAGAATCCATTATTTTATCAAAATTTACATTTCCCGACATATACGCCGTAAATAGCAAGTAACTAGATAATATCTACTGTGACAGAGTAGATGGGGTTATAGTAGTGGCTCTCGATATAGCCTCAAACATAGCTTCAAATCTTGTTATCTTCTCCTGTAGTTCCAACACAGTGTCTTCAAGACCATGTATCCTGAAGTGAGCTTCCTCCATCTCACCTTCCAGTGCGACTATCATATTATCTTGATTTTCCACCTTTCTCCGCAGTATGTTTGTTCTTTCTCTTAACTCCGTAATACATCTTTCTGCTCGGACTATGCGTAGGACCAATGTAGGGACAGTGTCATGCAAAGGTTCCATAGTTAATGCAGGAATATTGGTTGGACCGTTGGCTTTTCTGAACCGGTCAGAGTTAAGGAGTCCTTCTTCAAATCTCCATTCCGCCAGAAATCTTGGTATAGCATTAATAGATCTCCGCAGCCGCTGAGCGGGTGGTTCAGGATGAGTAAGTCGAGCATGTCGTGACTGAGGGTGGTTAAAAATCGGATATCTAGGCATTCGAATCCTTCGTATTAAAGATCGAGGTGAACTTGAAGGACCTTCCCCAGATGGATTTGAAAAAGTAAAAGTAGGCGTAGTGCTAGTAAAAGCATTAGTGGTGACAGTAGAGTTTGGTCCAGGGACAAGTGCGTTATCAGCTTCTTCTCCAACGTGATCGGTCTCCTCCATTGGCTGATTTACTACATGACTAGGAGAGTCGGAGGGTTCAAGTACAGGTGGAGGTGATCGAGACGTAATCTCTTCCTCACGATCGGATAAGTATTCCACTACGAATCCCGACATTACTCTGTTGCTATATATATATATATATATATATATTATATATATCTAAACATATATATATATATATATATATATATATATATAATATACATTAAATTATATATTCTAAACATATATAATCAAGTAGGGATTATTCATAAAATTATGCATGTATTAGGGTGTTGTTCTATATGGGGTTATAGTCTAGGTCCATCAATTTGCTACCTAGTTCACTATAACTTGGGCTCTGATACCAATCTGTCACACCCGCCCTATCCGGGGTATGACTTACATGGATTCACAACACAAGATATACTGAACGACACAAAACGTTGTCGTTTTAAAATACATTTATATAAAAGCATTGTTCACAATTTATATTACAATTTATGAAAGATATTATTCTTGAAAACATTTATTTAATATTAAACAATATTAAACAGTAGACAGAGACTTTAGCAAATTGACTTGTCTTTACTAGAGTCTGAGGGGAGGCCATGGTCCAGTATGTTGTATGCAGCGGAAAAATGTCCCATGTATAGAGTATCGTCTAGTTACCTGAGAATACATGCTAAAATACGTCAACATAAAGTTGGTGAGTTCCATAAATTTTTCATATAGAAAATATAGTTTCACAAAATGCCAGAGTTCAGTGTGACCATTGCCTTACCGCAATGTCAAATAGTTATGATACAATATCAGCAAAGAGTATCATATGTTTTTAATTAAAATATAGAGTATGAACCACAAGATTTAAAGTAACTATTTGATCACACAATGGATCAAATAGAATATAAGAGTAGATACTGTATATATCAAGTTCTAAGCTCATGAACCGAAACTAGACAAGTGTGTGTTTATTTGCCTCCAGAGTAGGTACCTTGTTCAGGGTACCCTAAGCTTTCCAGATATAATGCATCCGTATCCAGTTGGTATGACCAACACGAATGGGGGTGCCTTCCCCAATAGTACTATTCAATATACCCACGTTTATGTTTCCATAATTAATCGTTCATGATAGTGAGGACTTTGAGTGAACGGAGCAACTTAGAATCAACCATATATACATTTCTGGAATACTTGTGTTCATCATAACAGTAAAGAGTTTGTATTTACCCCGAAGGTAAAATAAATAAAGTGGAGTTACAAATATATATAATATATATATATAATTTTGTAAATATACATATAAGTATATAACTTTGAAAATATACATATAAGTATAACAAAGTTTTATTGCATGTATCTCAGTCCCCAAATAAATGTATAAATAATTGAAAAGGGGAATATGGAGACTCACCTTAGTGTTGTAGAAGAAAGATCACTTAGTCTTGTGTGATTTATAAGAGAGAAATTTAGAAGTGATTATATGATGGTACGAGTTTTATAGTTTAATAACGTTCGTTATTTATAGGCATCAGAAAATCAAATAACGCGTCGAACGCGTTTTATAATATTAATATTATATTAAAACGTTTAAAATTTTTATTATTATTATATTAATCGTTGATTTATATATATTATTATTATATTATAAAGTTAATCATGAATAAGGGGTATGTATATATATATGTATTCTTTTGTCCATATATCTAGTGAACTAAACCCGTGATTCATAATTTATAAATTTTAAATTATAAAGTAGATAAACGTGTGTTTTCCACTACTTCTTGGACGTTTCTAATGATAGATTTCCTTTATCATAGCAGCATATATTTATTCTTATAGGATTTTCTGATGCCTATAAATAACGAACGTTATTAAACTATAAAACTCGTACCATCATATAATCACTTCTAAATTTCTCTCTTATAAATCACACAAGACTAAGTGATCTTTCTTCTACAATACTAAGGTGAGTCTTCATACTCCCCTTTTCAATTATTTATACATTTATTTGGGGACTGAGATACATGCAATAAAACTACTTGTTATACTTATATGTATATTTTCAAAGTTATATACTTATATGTATATTTACAAAATATATATTATATATATATTTTGTAACTCCATTTTATTTATTTTACCTTCGGGGTAAAATACAAACTCTTTACTGTTATGATGAACACAAGTATTCCAGAAATGTATATATGGTTGATTCTAAGTTGCTCTGTTCACTCAAAGTCCTCACTATCATGAACGATTAATTATGGAAACATAAATGTGGGTATATTGAATAGTACTATTGGGGTAGGCACCCCCATCCGTGTTGGTCATACCAACTGGATACGGATGCATATATTTGGAAAGCTTAGGGTACCCTGAACAAGGTACCTACTCTGGAGGCAAATAAACACACACTTGTCTAGTTTCGGTTCATGAGCTTAGAACTTGATGTATACAGTATCTACTCTTATATTCTATTTGATCCATTGTGTGATTAAATAGTTACTTTAAATCTTGTGGTTCATACTCTATATTTTAATTAAAAATATGATACTCTTTGCTGATATTGTATCATAACTATTTGACATTGCGGTAAGGCAATGGTCACACTGAACTCTGGCATTTTGTGAAACTATATTTTCTATATGAAAACTTATGGAACTCACCAACTTTATGTTGACGTATTTTAGCATGTATTCTCAGGTAACTAGACGATACTCTATACATGGGACATTTTCCCGCTGCATACAACATACTGGACCATGGCCTACCCTCAGACTCTAGTAAAGACAAGTCAAATTGCTAAAGTCTCTGTCTACTGTTTAATATTGTTTAATATTAAATAAATGTTTTCAAGAATAATATCTTTCATAAATTGTAATATAAATTTGTGAACAATGCTTTTATATAAATGTATTTTAAAACGACAACGTTTTGTGTCGTTCAGTATATCTTGTGTTGTGAATCCATGTAAGTCATACCCCGGATAGGGCGGGTGTGACAGATTGGTATCAGAGCCCAAGTTATAGTGAACTAGGTAGCAAATTGATGGACCTAGACTATAACCCCATATAGAACAACACCCACATACATGCATAATTTTATGAATAATCCCTACTTGATTATATATGTTTAGAATATATAATTTAATGTATATTATATATATATATATATAGCAACAGAGTAATGTCGGGATTCGTAGTGGAATACTTATCCGACCGTGAGGAAGAGATTACGTCTCGATCACCTCCACCTGTACTTGAACCCTCCGACTCTCTGTAACACCCCAAGCCGAGGCTCGGAATATCACGGAAATCATATAGCACAAGGTGGAATTACAATAGAACAAGAACTAAATGCAAATAAAGATTCAGTGAATCCATTACAAGGACGAAACAAGTACCAAAAACAAAAGGAGCAATAACCATCAAAGTTACAAAGGAGCATTCAAAAGATGGCAATTAATCCTAAGTATAATGCAAAAGAGAAGGTCTATGAATCCTTGATTCATCAAGTCCAATGCCCGGGTTAAACAGCAAGCAAGCAAGCAACTATACTCCACGCCCAGGATTAACCTGATTACCTGAAAAGTGTACTAAGCATAGTCAACACAAGGTTGGTGAGTTCGTAGTAATGGTCCACAAGGAACCATAAACAATAATCATAATGTACAAGTAGAGGCTGGACGTGACTTACAGTGAGCCTCTAAGTAACACAACAATATCCAATCAACAAAATTTCATAAGTACGTAAATGCGTGTAAATGAATGCTCAATGATATGAATATCAAATGCAAGTACCAAATGCATAAATAAGTCAACATGCCTATCTTATGCGTGAACGCCAGTCACCAATGCAACGATACCCTTGTCATCACAATGAACAAGGCTGTATCTCAAAATCATCGAGATATATATGTCTATATACTCGGAGTCAGGACTACATCCAAAATGGGTGCATACATCTATGCACCAGGATGTCGGCAATCCCCTGCCGAGGGCTCATCAACAATGTATGCAATGCTTACAATCAAATGTAAATGCATCAGTCATGAACCAACAATCAATATACGATGAACTTGAACCAACAATCAATAATCGTAAGTTATAAGCCACTAATCAACATTCAACGAACGTGAACCAACAATCAATATACGATGAACTTGAACCAACAATCAATAATCGTAAGTTATAAGCCACAAATCAACATTCAACGAACGTGAACCAACAATCAATAATCACCGATCATAAGTCAAATTTCAATTTAAACCAACTATACGTACATACACTTAAGAGGATTCTACTTCCTTCGAGTCTCAGATGCTTATATATAGGGTCACCCGCAGCCTTCCCACCACATCTAAAACCCAATGAAGGTATAACCGACTATCATGTATGTACGTCAATTCCTAATACTAACGAAATACTTAACAAACATAAACCAAGTCAATCAATCAATCAACAACGTAAGTAAACACGCAAGTTTACACTTTCAGCCCGAATCTCAAGCGAGTAGGGAGATACGAAACTCACCTTGTCCGACAAAGAAGCTAGTATAAGATTACAAGCGAGTATTACGGTCCACACATCCACAACCTATAATTATACATCAATATACCATAATGTCAACTCTACAATCATAAACAAGTTGGTTTAGCACAATTAGATCAAGTCACAACCCTAAACGCCTTTACAACTTAAACGAGTAGGAACAAGACGCATTCGACTCGACCTTTTTAGAAATGAGAAAGGATTCATACAAAAAGAGTGTTACTACTAGAAACTAGACTCTCTACGATTCCAACGATAGGTCATACGACTTATTTGGAGTTACGGATCAAAAGTTATTAACATTTGAAAATCAACGCGCATAATTTCACAGAACCTAACCACTGCGCCGCAGTGAGCCATTGCCAAGCTCACTGCGCCGCAGTGAGCTAACCATGAAATGACCAGGCCCTAGCCACTCGCCCAGTGGGCTAGCCAAGCCACTGCCGCCGCAGTGGCC
>CM067168.1:25181547-25201910 GCA_034093135.1 Erigeron breviscapus
GATTCGGTACTTGTATTCTTGAATGTTTTGTATGGATTGTTCAATCCTATTTATACTATAAGACGTTATTTATTATAATCCATATACTATATATTAAAGACGAAAGACGTTATGGATTGTTTAATCCATATTATATATCTATATATATATTAAAGACGAAAGACGTTATGGATTGTTTAATCCATATTATATATACTATAATATATATTAAAGACGAAAGACGTTATGGATTATTTAATCCATATTATATATACTATACATATATATTAAAGACGAAAGACGTTATGGATTGTTTAATCCATATTATATATACTATACATATATATTAAAGACGAAAGACGTTATGGATTGTTTAATCCATATTATATATCCATATACATATATATTAAAGACGAAAGACGTTATGGATTGTTTAATCCATATTATATACCTATAAGACGTTATTTATTATATTTGTATGAGACGTGACGGTGGATTGACGAATACACACCCGGTATGATCATGGCCACATTATGACGATATTATATTGAGACGAAAGACATATATTATATATATATATTATGTAAGACGTGACGGTGGATTGACGAATCCACACCCGGCATGATCATAACCGTGGATACGGGTTGTTTAACCTGCGTAAAGACGATATTATATATATATACTATGTTATATATATTCATTTATTGACGATTATTTGACGTTGACGTTGACGTTGACTTGTATTGATTTATGCTAACGTATACCCTTTTAGGGTTTCCTTTGACGTGATTAGGTATTCTAATCCTCGTATATCATTAACGGTTGATATCCCGACACTTGATTCTTATTACTTACCCCTACGAACTCACCAACTTTATGTTGACACGTTTTAGTACAATTTTCAGGTGAACAGGTGAATCAAAGACGTATTGGATGAATGACTACATGCTAGTATTGGACTTGGAATTTTCTATGGATCCGTGATTCATTATTTCCCGATTAAGGGTTATGTTATGTATGATTCGGTACTTGTATTCTTGAATGTTTTGTATGGATTGTTTAATCCTATTTATGCATTTAGTTTAACTATACATAATTTCCATGTCGTGCTGTGCTATTTGTGTAACCCTCATGATTCCGCCTTGTTGGGGTGTTACACTTTATAAAAAAATACTGATTTTTATAATGTAATAATCACTTATGATTATGTATAAATAGTTGTCTAACAATAAATTAAAACATATATTAATTCAAGTTGGAATTCACACTTCAATTTTTACAGCCGAAAAATCAAATCCGATCAAAACTAACGCCACTTTATTATGAATTAATTTAATAATTTATTTAACGTTGATTAAAAACATATTAACATAAGAAGGTAGAACTCATTCATATGATGATAAATTTGATGAGTGACAACGAAAAATTAACGCTAGCTTACTAACATCATAAAAAAAGCATGAGAAATGCTAAATACACATACTAATTACAAACAAAATTTTACAAATTGATTTGTCACCAATGAAATGAAGAGTGAGAATAAAGAAAGAGAAAAAAGTGTTACATATAATTGGTCCACATAATTTGACAAATGAGTCTATAAAAGTTTGTTTGTAATTTTTTGTTGATCTAGCATACATGCACATATTAAACATGTATCGATGCAATTAATGTTAGCATATAAACTAGTTTTGTGAGATGATAATCATAGAATTTTCTGTTTGATCCAAAAAAAATATGTAAATAGATCTAAATTGATGCGATTTACTAATATATATTATATATATTATGTAAGACGTGACGGTGGATTGACGAATCCACACCCGGCATGATCATAACCGTGGATACGGGTTGTTTAACCTGCGTAAAGACGATATTATATATATATATGTTATATATTCATTTATTGACGATTATTTGACGTTGACGTTGACGTTGACTTGTATTGACTTATGCTAACGTATACCCTTTTAGGGTTTCCTTTGACGTGATTAGGTATTCTAATCCTCGTATATCATTAACGGTTGATATCCCGACACTTGATTCTTATTACTTACCCCTACGAACTCACCAACTTTATGTTGACACGTTTTAGTACAATTTTCAGGTGAACAGGTGAATCAAAGACGTATTGGATGAATGACTACATGCTAGTATTGGACTTGGAATTTTCTATGGATCCGTGATTCATTATTTCCCGATTAAGGGTTATGTTATGTATGATTCGGTACTTGTATTCTTGAATGTTTTGTATGGATTGTTTAATCCTATTTATGCATTTAGTTTAACTATACATAATTTCCATGTCGTGTGTGCTATTTGTGTAACCCTCATGATTCCGTCTTGTTGGGGTGTTACACTTTATAAAAAAATACTGATTTTTATAATGTAATAATCACTTATGATTATGTATAAATAGTTGTCTAACAATAAATTAAAACATATATTAATTCAAGTTGGAATTCACACTTCAATTTTTACAGCCGAAAAATCAAATCCGATCAAAACTAACGCCACTTTATTATGAATTAATTTAATAATTTATTTAACGTTGATTAAAAACATATTAACATAAGAAGGTAGAACTCATTCATATGATGATAAATTTGATGAGTGACAACGAAAAATTAACGCTAGCTTACTAACATCATAAAAAAAGCATGAGAAATGCTAAATACACATACTAATTACAAACAAAATTTTACAAATTGATTTGTCACCAATGAAATGAAGAGTGAGAATAAAGAAAGAGAAAAAAGTGTTACATATAATTGGTCCACATAATTTGACAAATGAGTCTATAAAAGTTTGTTTGTAATTTGTTTGTTGATCTAGCATACATGCACATATTAAACATGTATCGATGCAATTAATGTTAGCATATAAACTAGTTTTGTGAGATGATAATCATAGAATTTTCTGTTTGATCCAAAAAAAATATGTAAATAGATCTAAATTCGATCGCCGCGTTTCACTAATATATATTATTATTATTTTCAATATGTGTTTTCGATTTAAAATTTAAACACGCCGGCCTGAAAATATATTTTTCTCTCCTCATTTAAAATGCTCGAAGGATCATAGATATTTATGTTTTTAGTCAACAAAATAAATCAAACCAATATAAACATTATAAATATATTAAACCAATAAGTAAGGGGCAGATTTACGTACCTCTATTCATAAGTGTGAAAATAAATATATGAGCACCTTTGATGTTTTGTTTTAATACTCTTTGATAATACAACATAATAGCTTAACAAAGATTGGTCCACTCATTCATCTCGAGAGCCAAAACAATTAACTAAGATGGCTATGAAAGTGAGCACATATATAGTTTTAGTCGACGATTGTTAATTATCCGAACGAAATACATACCTAAGTTTAAATGACATTGATTTGTGCTAATAACGTGTTATAAAACGAACCAGAAAAACAACAAGAAAAATAGAGAGAATGAAAAGAGTTATATTATTCATCTCATTATATACAAATTAGAGAACCATAACTATTAAAAATATAGCCATCCAATATCTATATCTATATTATATTATAAAAAGAATAGCACTTTATTTTTAAAAGTGTTGAAAAATATGTAATATTTTCACTTAGCACCCCTTAAAATATTTTCACCTACACTACCTCTTAAAATATTACTAATTACTTAACTTATGATAAATTACATATTAACTTTATCTTTTAAAATATCTCCATTAACCTTTTACATCAATTATCAACACAACTCGACGCATCATCTACCACCAACAGTCGCCCCCACCACCACATTATTGTCGTCACGACCACCGCCGCATTACGCGGGTAACGTGTTAGTAAAAGATATATGGATATCCATTCCATATATTAATATTAATATTTATAACAGTTTTAGTTATTTATGTTAGACAGATGTTTATGTGTTTTAGGATTGTTGTTTTTTAATTTAGTTGTATTGTGTTTTTTTTAGTTGTATTATGTTTTATTATTATGTTTTAGTATTTAAGTTTAATAAAAATGTAAGGTTTATTTGGTAACTTTTGGTTTGACAAGATGTGGCAAAAAAAAATGATATTACACCTTTGACCTTTCAATTATATATATAACAATTTAAGTTGTCTTAGCTACAGTACCTCTTTTGTCTTATTTATAATGGCAATTTTGTAATTAACATCAAATCTATGCCCAAATACAAAATCAAAAAACCATATACATGCAACAAATCTGTACATATGTACATATACTGATATACATATATACAGATCAACATTACCCACCGAATCTGAAATAACCACCAGGAACAATCATCGTTTGTAACCATCACCGGCCCCTGTTCGTCTTAGTTGACAACCATCGAGAACAAATGACGTCGGTAAGACCCGGGCAACGCCGGAGCAATTTTTAGGAATAAGAAATGATATTGGTATCATAAAGTTTGATAAGTTTACGATAATAGACAAGTTGTGTAACATATTAATTTATTGTACAAGTATCTATATACAACTTTGGTAAACTAATCAATATTTTTGATACCATACCATTATCATCTCTCTTAACATTATGTTGTGATGTTACAATAAAGATTACATGCATTATCGCATTACGTACAAATTCCTAACTAAAAGAAAAACTACAACCACTACATGTTGTTCCATACACAAAAGAAAGAAACACCTCGTAACGCTAGGTTAATAAAATAAAAGAAGGTTAACCAATAAACTGATGGATATGCATATATAGATACATTGATCTTTGATATATATCTCTATGTATATAGGGTAGAGATCCCTTCAAGTTAAAAATTACTTGAGGGTCAAGTTAAATCAATCTCGGCCTTTGGATCAAAATAAAATAACAAGATTCAAAGTTAATATTTGAATCTTACCTTTGAAAGAGTCAAGATTTCCCCAATTTAAGTCAAGTTAGGGAACTTAAGGAAATCAACACCCATACATATATATATACTCAATCACGTTTATCACGAGATATGGGAAAGGTGAGATGTAGATAACTTAATCTCAACCTTAAAATAGAGTCTGCTTCCAGACGGACCATTTTGTAAGGAGCGTGATAATATAATTCAACGATGATCCAAATTCTATTAGATGTATCCAACAAAAAATGTTTCTAATATAAACTTTTACAAGAAAACAACGGATTACCCATGAACAAAATTCGTGTGCAAATGACCGAAATTCGTGGGTAAATAATTAATACCCACCAAATAACCACGGGTATGCACGTGGGTAAAACCTCCGAGGGTAAATTCTACCCACGAATGATGCGATATGTGGGTAATATTACCCATGACATATTTAGTGGGTGATTGTTTTAAATTTGTGGGTAAGTGTTGTCTCGGATATTCCAAAAGAATACGAAATTGCCCACTAAGTTGTGGCTAAATCTATACACTTAGAGTGGTGTGTAAAGGTTTGTGGGTAAAAAATTTTTATTTATCCATTAATATTTGTGGGCAAATTACACACAAAAATAACCATGTGTAAATCCGATGGTGTATATTTTCAATTATGCATTATATTTCGTGGGTAAAAGAAAAATTTTACCACAAGTATAATCGTGTGTAATGGTGGAGGGTAAAGATACAAAATTTATCCATAACAAATCGTGGGTACATTCGCGGCTAAATTAGACACGAATGATTTTTAATTAGAATAATCGTGTGTAAATCATATACCACCGTATGGGTAAAATCCTGGCAGATTTTGTTGTTTCCATGTGTCCAAATTGTCTATTGAATACACTATAAACACCAAATCATACACTAAATTTTTATGATATAATAATAATAATATAAAAATAAGATGTTCATTCATACATAGTATTTGAAATAACATAAAATATCAACAAAAAAGGTCTAACACTTTCAATCAAATTGTATTGCAGCAATACAAATAAAAGGAACAATACTATACTAAACCTTAGTAAAACACACACATTAAAACAATGAAATTAATAAAAAAAATACTCAATATCCATGATTTGCACCTGCTTCAAAGTAACTTGTATGTTCTTCAGGAGCATCACATGCACTTTCTTCGCCATAATCTTCACTCCAGAATTAGGAGCAAACTCTAGAGTAGGAATATCGACATGCTAACACACCAATTTAAGAGTATGCTTTAGTGAACCAATTTCATTGTTATCTTTCTAAACTTTCTCTCCATTGTCAAAGCTTTATTCCCAAAAGTTCCATCTAGCTTAGAAGTAGTTGCATTCAAATTATGCTACAATTATCACATACAACGACAGTTATGATTAATTTAACAAATGAACAAAAATAAAAAAGAAATTAAAGCTTACATTGATTTTTTCCCGATCTAGCGTTAATAAAAGTGAGCATGTCATGATCATTGCTGTGAGTATACAAGAAAATTTCAGATTCTGTAGGTGACGACCCAATGTAGCTTCCTATAAAAAATAGACTTTAATAAGAACTTTGAACGAACATGAAACAAAAATTCATATACTTGCATACGTATATTTATATATTAGCAAAAAAAAACTATCAAACAGCAACAGAACAACTACGTTTAGAGCAATAAACTCAGTAAAAGCAAGAAAGATACATAAAAATGAGCAAAAAGGAAGAATTTCATGATAATCATTTTAGACTATAATTGGCCTTTGTGATGACCCTTTTTGTAAATCGTTGAATGTCATTTATAACTAAAACTGTCCCTCGATATTTGCTTCTCACTGACTCTTAAAAAACTATTTAAAAGTATAACAATTTACAATTTAGTTAATTGTCTACAGATTAGTTTAGAGACGTACTTGTAATTAACACGGAGTCACAAATAGAAACAAAGCACGCCTAATTACTACAAACTTTTAACTAAACCTAAGCAATTATTCAACCCAATGAAATCGACTTCTTTAGTAATCAATATCATCATATTAGCCTGTCAACATCAACCAATATTTACCAAACAACACGTCTAATAAAAAAACAAAATAAAAATAACGACATCATTAACCAATTACCAATACAATATCCGTGACTTTGTACCCGAAAAAACTTTGCACAACATAATGGATACAATTACAGAGGCGGTCTAGTAGTAGAATTATTTGTTCCACTGGCAGCCAATTTCTTCAGATCACTTGTATCCTGTAAATAAATCAGAAAAAAAACATATCATTTGACTGAATTAAATGTCAATATTAACAACATCAATTTCTAATAAATTACCTAACCGACCATAAAATTGACACTAATATAGGAAATTCCTAACAATATATAGGACTTCAAATGCAAAAACTTAAGATTAGATAGGCAATTAAATACATCACTCAAAACCCCAAAATAAAATATTAAAATAAAAAAATACTGCTTTTGTGGAACTGACTAAGCGGTATTAGCATAAGATAAAGAAGATAGAATTGAAATTTTTTATTTTGGATATGAGATTCACGTGAATCTGAGAAAGTGATATAGATTTGAAATTAAAAATTTACTAGGTGTATTTCATGTATATGGAAACTGAATATGAATAATTTTGGTATTGGGGTTAAAATAAAAAGAGGTGGCGGGTGGATTGAAAATTTTGATGGGATTTTGAATTTGGTTTTGATTTTTGTTGGCGGTAATGTTTCTTGACTTTTCCCGGTTATGAAAAAAATTAGATTATTATTTTGCTTTTTGTTTTTATCTGAATAAATGACATCTTTATCTTTATCTATACTATCTTGTAAAGAAAATAACACCTTATTTTTTTTATCGCAATGAAAATTTGTAATATTTTTACTAACACCCCTTAAAATATTTACTACATTACCCCTTAACATTAATGATTAAATTACACTATCAATCATTTATCTTTTAAAATATCTTCATTAACCATTTACATCAATTACTTTTACATCAATTATCTACACCACTCGACGCCTCATCTACCACCAACAGTCGCCCCCACCACCACATCGTCGCCAGCACGACCACCGCCGCATTGCGCGGGTACCGTGCTAGTCAATATAAAACAAACTTCCTCCCTTTTCAACTATTCTACATTTAAAATACCCAAAAATACCCTTATTAATATAACTAACATTTATAATACCATAAGTACCCTTATCAATAAAATAACTACATTACCACTTTTACATCAATAAACTTAAGTACTTGCCGCTGCCACCAACTCACACCACCACTACCCGTCGCCGCCACCATCATGCCATCATCGCGCGGTATTTGTCTAGTTACTATATATAGCAATTAAATCACTACCTTTAATATTAAATTACACCATCATTCTTATATTATAAAATATCTCTGCTACCCATTTAAATCAAACACTTTACATCAATTAACTACACTATTTGACGCCGCCACCACGATCACTTCGTCGCCCCATCACACCAGCGCCGAATTTAGTGTCATATTAAGTTATATGATAATATGAGCCAAAATACTTGTCCATCCCATCAAATAGGCTTTTAGGACAGTTTAGTATTGTTTATAAAAAGATCCCCAAAACTCATTCATTTAAACATCTCGCTGTTGAATCACGACATAACAAGGGTGTTTGTGATTGCGTTTTAAAGTGATTATCTGATTATTACGTTTGTAAAACGCAAATAATCTAAAAAAGTGTTTGTATGAAAAAGTGATTATCTGTTATGAAAACGCAGTTTTATAGAAGCATGTACATACATGCTTTTTCAAAACGCAGTTTTGAAAACGCAAAATTTGTTTTGTAATCGCAATACCAAACACCCTCTAATTTATAGCGTCACATACGAAAGATTCTAGAAAGGTTTTTTTGTTGTGTTTATTGAGATAGGCTTGAAGTTTAAAAAATGAGTTAATTGCAGGATTCGCCCTGTGGTTTACCCATTTTCGTGGTTTACATCCTGTTAAGTTTTTTTAAACAAATCCGTCCAAACTTGTCACATTCTTTGCAAGTTACGTCCCTGTGGCTAATGGCGTTATTATTTGGCCGTTAAGTCGACGCACGTGAGCTGCACGTGAGGGCAGTTTTGTAATCTGCCACCCACAAACAGCTTTGTATTTGACAAAATAGACATGTAAGTTAGACATGGGTAAAATTGTGGGTGTATAGTTACCCACAAATTACCCACAAAATGTTACCCACAACATTTATGTTGTGGGTAATTCGTTGGTAATATAAATTTACCCACAATATTACCCACATTGGTACACACGAAAGCTAAACTCTTGGGTAATATATTAAAAAAAGATTTGTTCGAATTTTTTAGCCTATAATTAGACATAAAATATACATTTGTGGGTAATTATATGGGTAAATACGTGGGAAATTTATGGGTATTCCTTTCTATCATTTTAAATCATGAATCATGAGCAATTCGTGGGTAGTTAGTGGGTAAATACCCACTAATTATCCTTTGTGGGTAATTTTCGTGGGTGATCCGTTGTTTTCTTAGTAAACTTTTACAAACTCATTTGTCGTATTCAATTTTTAAATATCCATGTAGTATGTATCAAATAGTACTTTTGCTAATGTCGTATCAACGTTAGCAAAAATACTTGGATACATACAACAACGATATTCAAAAATATGATACACAAAATAGAAAATATTAATTATAAGTTAGATATACATACAATAGAATCCTGGCGCGATAGTCGAACACATTTCAAATCACTTAATTAAAACTATACATTAATTTGAAAGATTGTTCCAGATTTCGGTAAAAGCTTTAACAATGATTCCATGATATTAAGGTGAATTAAGTTGCAAAAAACAATTTAAAAGCTCACGAAGATCATCTTTTCCATAAATCTATTTCTCCATTATCATTTGAAGCATTGATTCTTTAAAATCAACATAAGGATCACTTGAATCTTTTTCAACAGCCAAACTATTGCCACCAAGCCATCCAAATCCATGAACCGCAGTTGTTGTTGTATCAGATGATGTGTTTGGTGACAACGTGGCAGTAGTAGTGCAAGAAGTGGTGGCGGTGGGTGTGGTGTTCCATGAAGTACTTGAGGCGGAGCTATGGTGGTAGTGGCGTTTGTGTTTGTTGGGTTTTGGGTGGAAGATCATTGAGACGTTAAGTTTCCGGAAGTGGCTACCGCAGCCGACGGTGATGGAGGATGGAGGTGGTGGTGGCCAATGCAGTTTTTTTCTTGATAGTATGCATTTTGATGATTGTTTTTTTTTTTTAAAGGTTAAGTCAAAGCTTGAATGAAGGGGGGGGGGGGGGGGGGTGATTAAAATGTTAGAGCATCTACAATGGGGATAAGTCATTAAAAGCTTTTTTTTTTGCCACTTCACAAATCCATTATCTTCAACCTATTAAAAAGTCTTGATTGCAATGGAAAAGCTTTTTTATAGCTTTTTTTTTATTAAATTGATATTTAGTACAAATAATATACAACCTACCCTCATCTATATAAATTGTGAAATTCAACCCCTCTTTGATAATGTTTCTGACATTTGCCTTGTAAATTATTTCACTTAAGTAATCCATAATCAACTAAACCTTTTGCCAAGGATTTGTATCTTTTTAAAAATAACAGCCACTTAACATTAAAATTGAAATAAAGATTACAACAAGCATAATAATTGGATAAAGATTACAATAAAAGATAATAAATAAAACATGTAAACACCTAAATTCCATACTTTTCTTTAATTTCAGAACACAACATGTTATGATATGCCAATTGTTCGTCATTTAACCCTTGTGTACTTTGTGATAGATATTTTAGTTCTTCAATCCTTTTTGAAGACTTATAGGAGTCTTTTATATCTTTGATGTTTTCATTCACTTCATTTATTCGAGCCATGCGCAAAGAGTTAGTTTCATTAATCAAATCTCTTAAACTATCATTTACTTCGGTATTTGATGTAGTTGCTTTTCCTTTTCGTTTACCTGATGCCTTTGCTTTTCCAGTAGGACGAAACTCGGTTTCATCCTCCTCAACATTGATGCTTGTTTGCACATCCGATGATGATGTGTAACTACCAGATGAGGCTGTCTTTGTTCTCTTTGTATGAACATCATCCATACTTCCGCCACTCCATTTTGGCTCGTTCTTAACAATTTCCCACGCATGCTCATATTTCGAACTTTCTGCTTCATCTTGGGCTTCTTTTTGTGCGAGCATCAACAATAAGTTTTCATGTGTATCATCTCCCATTTCATCAATGATAAATTCATTCATTTGTACCAAAAGTTGCTCGATGACCTCGTCAGACATAGTTAACTAGCTTGAAAATAAAGCACATGAGAAAGATATATTAAAATGAGTTATAGAAAACGCAGTGTGATATAGCTAATATTTTTGGACTTGACACATTGAATTTTCATATGGATATGATGGTATGGGTCATATGGGTAACTAGCATCTCCTTTTATACACATATTTGCAAAAGCAAACAAAAGAGCAATTATGCTACACTGGAACTTTTATCATATTAAAACATGAAGACAAAATAATAAAATAAATGAAAGTTTAAAATAATATGGATGTCAAATATTCAACAGGGATGTCGATCAAGTTAAAATAATATGGATGTCAAATATTCAACAGGGATGTCGATCAAGGTATAAAATGAAATTATAGATTAACAAGGTTAGAAATAAAACTTATGAGGGGAGTAAAAGGAAAATTTAAATACAAAAAAGCTTTTAGTCAATAGGTTGAGATTTCTCAACCTATTGATCAAATAAGCTTTTGTACTCAATGGCTTCAACCTATTACAAAAGCTTTTTTTTTACAAATAAGTCATTTCCTTTTAACCATTGGAGATGCCCTTATAATGTTGTCTATTAATAGGGGGTTTTAATTTACTTGATAAGGGTAGAAGCTAATGTGACTGTCACTGTTTTGGTGACAGGCCAATTGATATCAAATGTCATGTCATGGATAATCAATTGATATAATTTCAGGACAAGGTTTTGATTTGTACTAACATTCATTTTAAAATGACATTTATATGTGTTGAAAAACATAATAGGAGACACATATTATTAACATATATTAGAACATAATATAATAAAGTGTCTTATTATGCGGTCTATTAAGACAGTAAGACACCATTGGAGTAAGACATTTTATGGGACTATTATCAATGTGTCTCGTAAATTCGTAATGCTGGTATTTATAAGGACGCTTAAAAGCATTGTAGCACTTTATAGAACACTTTTATTTAGGCCTTTGGTATCATATATATGGAATCAATTTTGTTGTAGTGAAATCGATTAAAATGTGATTGGTTTTATCACATCTTTTATTGAAATCTTTATAAATCTTTGAAAGGAAATGCAAAGCACGTACCTAGTACCAAACGTGATTGAATGTCACACTGTTGCATGACAAGGCACAATGTAAATAAGGGGATGCAATATGGCGAGAATTAAAGTGATAGAGTGTGTTTCACTCTACATGGAAATGAAAGAAAAAAAGTACATTAATAAAAGGTGCATCTATAACATAAATGTGAAAAGAATATCAGTATAAAATATAGTAAACACAATATCTATTTGCATAAAATATATATAAATAAAAGATTTTAATAATTTATTAAACATCTATAAAATATAAAAAAAAAGATTAACTCTTAATATTGTCTTTAACGAGTTCCAATTCTCAATATCGTCTTTTATAGTGTATATGGAGGTTAAAATTTTAAAAATTTTACATCTACCTGAAGTAAAAAGGTTATTTCATGTAAATCGATACGAATGTGCTAACAGCTAAGCAATATATGCTTATATTTTTTTCTCTCATATTGTTATGGATTAATTTTAAGTTTTTAACTATGAAAACTACAAAATTCATAATACATAAACTATAATTTATGCTTAAAAATAATAATAATAAAAAAAAATCTTGTAACGTTAGAAACACGTTGATATGTAAACTAATTATGAGTGGCATGTGATGCCAAAAATACGAGGAATATTAAACAATAATAATGGTTAAGGTTATTAGAAGATGAACTTTATAATGGGATTAAGTACCCAGTGGGTTCGTCCCTGGGTTCGTTCGACATCCTCGGACGAGTCCACACCGTTGGGTGGGACTCGTCCCTGGTTCGTTCGAGGCTCTCGTCCGCTAGGTTCGTTCCTGCAGGGACGAATGTGTTTGTTTTTTTTTGTTTTTTTTTTTTAAATGCAACGGCTAGTTTACAAGGAAAAAGACAAAACATTTGAAGTTTCAAAAGTTGGCAAAACAGGTCCCTCTAACGGCCTGTTTGACCACCTGCAGTCCAAAAAGTTTACACTTTTAGTCCTTTAACGGCTAGTTTTTGAAAAAGCCTATATATACAACTTCATAAGCACTAGAACACACCACACTTTCATTATTAACATATACAAATAAATCATGTCGAATTTCAACAACCAAAAAGCCGACGACTTCTGGAACAACGCCGTGAACGATTTTAATCAATCGTACACTAACCAACTACCGTTCATCCCATTTTTAGGTTGTGTTTTATTTTATTGTACTTTGTTTATTTTTATGTTCGAAATGTATTGTATTTTTAATTTTAATGAACTTGTGTGTTTTATTAATAATTTGTGTTAATGGACTTAAAATGTATTTTATTTATAGTTTAGAGGGTTAAAAGTGTAAAATTTAGATAAAATATTAGAATTAAATAATTGGTGGGTCCAAGACTAGTCCTTGAGGGATGAGTGCATTGGGTGTGTTTTTGGGGGATTAGTCCTTGGAGTGTTTTTTGCTGATGTGGCGCTGACAGGGACTAGTCCTTGAGGATGAGTCCTGGATTGGGTAGCCTCTAAGATTAAGTAAGCTTAACAATAATTTAAAAATAAATATTAAAGGGGTAGATAATGTAACAATCGTCAATTTTCGGATAAATTTTTTTTTAATTAAAATTTAATCTAAAAATATTACGAAATATTAAGTATTAATTTTTATATTAAATAGAAACTTGTCTATTTAATATAATACTTTATGAACAACTAAATTAGTTGGAATAATGGAGATATTAAATTTAAGTAAAGGATACCAAATCTTGAGGTATTATGTCTAAAGCCTTAATAAGACTACATTTAAATTTCTGCAATTTAACGACAACTAATTAGACTAAATCACGGATTAAACATCTATATATAAAGTGTCGGCAGCTAAAAATGAGGTGGATTACCACCATTTTGGCTATCTAGTTGCAATAAAATATAGAAAGCTTTTGTTCTTGTCACACCCACCATTTCGTTTTTCTTTCTTTTGTTCCGTGCCGTTCCATGCACATACATAATACTATATTATTAGATATAGATATTGATTCGTTCCTTATTGTTTTCTTTCTTCTAGGTCGCCCTCCCCACCTCATATTCTATTCTATTACTTTATATTATTGATCTTCACCACCTTCCCTTTTATAAAACAAAAAGAATGATATATGCTCTTGTTTTCTTATTCCCAGCCGCCCCCCCTCAACCCTACCACCTTTAATTCCTTCCATACTATATTAGATATATATACTGATAGATATAGATATTGATTGAATGAAAAACTCACTAGCTGGACTACTAGAAAAGCTACTCCGCAACTCCTCCCACGACCACCTTCATGCTGTTACTATTTGATATAGTTCTTGCCATCAAACGTAAACCACCATCTTTATACTACCACTGCTGAATTGTTGCTACCATTGCTGCGCTACTGCTGCTGCAAGCTCAATCACGGCCATCCCAACTACCACTTTTATATATATATACTACTACTGTTGTTTGATGTTGTTGCTACGTAGCTTGTGTTCGAGTTACCATGACCACCATCGAACTGCTGCAGCTAAGTTGTTGCTGTTGTTCAACATCCCAGCACCACCTTTAAACATCATCACCACCGAACCATTTTCACAACTACAGTCACTATTCATCGTCACCTTCAAACTTATATATATATATATATATCCATACAAACCATGCTTATATATATATATACACGTAAAGATATAGATTTTATTTTCCTCCGAGCTCCATCTTCACGGCCATCACCAACTTACAAAACCACCACAAACCCGCTGTAATATATATATATATATATATATGCTTATATAAATACATTTATGTACATAAGTATAGTATATATATATATGGATATTGTAATATATATTATATATATATATATATATATATATATATGTGTGTGTATATGTATATATATAGTGCATGGATATATATATATATATATATACCGTAGGTATATGTATATTATATATATATAAGTATAAAAGATTATATAAATCAAATATATATACTTAACTGCCATTAACGACGTTATAAAAGTATTACAAAACAAGTCCAGTTTCTGACAACCGTTAAATCATTACAAAACAAGTCCATTTTCTGACGACCGTTAAACACCGTTAAATTTCTGACACTTTCAGTCCTAATCGTTAGATTTTCTGACAGTTTTGGTCCTAACCGTTAAAACTGTTGATTTAAACATGTTAATGATTTAAATTGTTTAATAATAAAAAGAAATACATTTTTAAATGTATTTACAAAAGTTGATGGATAATAAATCACTCAATAAAACCTTAGTATAAATTATGTGTTAATTATACTTTATATGTTTTAGATTAACTTATCACGAGGATTATCTGCTGTTCTAAATTGCCATTACTTGCTACTATCAACAGGTGAGTTTCTATAATCCCCTTTTCAACTCTTTTATTTATTTAGGGGCTGAGATACATGCATAAAAACTGTTTGTTATACTTATATGTATATTTACAAAATTATATATATTATATATATTATATTTTGTAACTCCACTTTATTTATTTTACCTTCGGGGTAAAATACAAACTCTTTACTGTTATGATGAACACAAGTACTCCAGAAATGTATATATGGTTGATTCTAAGTTGCTCTGTTCACTCAAAGTCCTCACCATCATGAACGATTAATTATGGAAACATAAACGTGGGTATATTGAATAGTACTATTGGGGTAGGCACCCCCATTCGTGTTGGTCATACCAGCTGTATACGGATGCATTATATTTGGAAAACTTAGAGTACCCTGAACAAGGTACTCTCCGGAGGCAAACAAACACACACTTGTCTAGTTTCGGTTCATGAGCTTAGAACTTGATATATACAGTTTCAACTCTTGCTTATGTTTGATCCATTGTGTGATCAAATGGTTACTTTAAATCTTGTGGTTCATACTCTGTATTTTGATTAAAAACATATGATACTCTTTGCTGATATTGTATCATAACTACTTGATATTGCGGTAAGGCAATGATCACACTGAACTCTGGTTTTTTGGAAACTATATTTTCTATATGAAAAACTTATGGAACTCACCAACTTTATGTTGACGTATTTTAGCATGTATTCTCAGGTAACTAGATGATAATCTGTATGGGATAACTTTCCGCTGCATACAACATACTGGACCATGGCCTACCCTCAAACTCTAGTAAAGACAAGTCAATTTGCTAAAGTCTCTGTCTACTGTTTAATATTGTTTAATATTAAATAAATGTTTTCAAGAATAATATCTTTCATAAATTGTAATATAAATTTATGAACAATGCTTTTATATAAATGTATTTTAAAACGACAACGTTTTGTGTCGTTCAGTATATCTTGTGTTATGAATCCATGTAAGTCATACCCCGTCTAGGGCGGGTGTGACAGATTGGTATCAGAGCATAAGTTATAGTGAACTAGGTTGCAAATTGACGGACCTAGACTATAACCTTATTTGACGAACCTAGACTATAACCCTATTTAGAAATATCCGTTGCATACTCCTACTTGTTATAATCATTATCTGACTACTTGTTATAATCTTTACCTGACTACTTGATATAGGATGCTTTATGGTAGCATATGAAAGTATTTAATGAATTTAATTCAAGGCATTGTAATATATAATCACAATAATGACTGCAGCATTATTATGATCATATATTAGAAAATCTTAAATTAAATACGTTAAATATGGAAGTATACTAGTATAAAGACTTAGAATTTATATTTGATTTTACATGCTAATAATATGTATATATATACATCGCTTTCATACCTGGGTTTAATTGATATTATATAATGCGTAGATTCGCATGTATGGATGTAGAAAACATCTGGAATTAACGGTTTTATACTTTGATGGTAAAATGAATTTACTACAATGTCTTATTTGCTTATATAACGTAAGCAATGACGTCAGATGAAAATAATTTTCAAAATGGCCGACAACAAACAAGATATCTGGATCTTGATGGAACAAGATAAAGCAGGATGGCTTTATCAGAATATTTTGAGATGAACAATAATATATAAATTTCGCAATAAAGAAAATAGAGAAATAGACACCACTGTTTATGTAATCATACTTTATAGATTAAGTATTCCTGAATCTATGAAGATCACACATTTATCTATTCACTGCATACTTGTTAGTCCCATGATTAACCCAATGATCTTTTAAATCAATTGGACAATCAAGATCGTACCCTTCTAACAATAATTTCTCTATGACCTTTGAGAATGTACTACAACCCATTCTTCTCCCCGGCAACCTTACAATACGATTTGGCCCGGCATATGTTGGCAATGGATACATGGAAAGAGAAGCTGTACAACAAACGGAGGTCCATCCCTTCTGTACTCCACCCACGACAAGTCCTAGGTATCCCTGTGCATGAGCATACCGGTGTTGGCATCTCTGATATGTTCATTTCTTCCCCAAATACTACTAGAGTAGTATTTTGTTTCACAAACTGGTAAGGCTTTTTCGACCTTACGTTTCTTTGGACTTTTGAGGACGATACTTTTGTGGACTTTTTCTTACGACTATAAAGCTTACAAATATAAGCCCATGAGTCTTCTACGTGCTTCTCAAACTCGGGTCCATGATTCAATATCGTATTAACCGGTTCCACACTGTTTGAGGTTGAGACCTCATGATGTGAATCACCAATTGGATTTGGGTATAGTGTGGGCGAGTCTGACATTGGACGTTTGCCCGGTGCCCTGTTAACCTCCTCGGAAGATTCTGGTTGGAATGTTGCTTCTGGTGTATCGAAAGAAAAGTTTTGATATAAAGGGTTCATTGGGATTGGAGATGAAACTCCATGATGTACTGTATCACCAAGGGTTGGGAACGATGCGCTGACATTTTCTGTTAAGGGTTCTAACTGTGATGTTGGTACTGTATTTTGGAGAAGCCAGTTTTGGCAAAAATCATCGATTGATGTTCCCCATTCACCAGTACCAATCATCTGGTTTTGCTTTGCGTCCATTCTTCTTATCTACAATAAGTTTTGGTCAGACGATTGACATAACAAATACATAAGAAACATTATCAACAATATTATTCTGATTTAAAAACACATTCTGGACAACTTAAGATTTGATTTATAAAAATTTATAACAGATTCCAAATATTTTTATAAAATCCCTCTTGATTTCAAGAATTAGGAGTTCTGTCAGAGCTCGACCCTGACATATTACTTCCCCCAGCAGCATCTCTTTTTCTTTTATTAAGAAGTGGAATATTGGGCTTTTCTTCTTCTTCTTCAGATGGCATGGCAAAAATAGACTTCTCCCTTTGAGAGAGGTTATCTTCGTCTTGCTGAACTAGGGCTCTTGCAAACTTTTCATCTTCTTTTATTTGACGATTCACAAGGATAGATTCCTCCTCTTCTAAAAATTTAGATAAAAGTTTTGCTAACTTTTCATCTTCAGAAGTTTGTTTCTCAAAAAGGTGGACATCTTCGTCTACCATCGCCTTGTAATCTTCAAAGGAAATACCTAACATCACGGCCTCCTGCTTAACCCTTACCCTATTTGCTTCGAGATCTTCCAGATCCTCTTGAACCATAGGCCTTTTGCCTTTTGGATCGCTCGAAGAGGCACCGGAATTTTTCATTTTCTTATGATAAATCGGTGGAACAATATTGTTAATTAAGCGAATATGAATTAAAAGACAAAAGTTTTATATGAACATATAAATAGATAGTATATTATCTAAGATGAGAAAAAAATAACTTACCAAAGATGAAGTCGGAGATCTGTTAGAACACAAGCTGGCTATGAACGGAATAACTTAAGACAAAATTGCAGATGAAGCAAATAAAAGAGATAGAGAAAGAAGATTTTGTGTGTATTCTCCTTAACAAAACGCGTTATTATATAGAGGCTAAAAAGCAAGTATAACCTGGAAGAACGGACAGCTGTCTGTAAACTACAGTAAATTCAATTATTGTTACAATAATTGGTAATTACTGAATTATTTTTACCAAAGATAAAAATTTTAAAACTTTACCATCTCTGTAAATTATTGTTACCGAGATTGAGAGAAACTTCTCAAAGTACAAATCGTGTTTAAAAAGAGTTGTTTAATATCATAAGGAATAGAGCACATTAAGACAAAATCAAATGGATTACAGGAAGACATGAATCCATAGCCATTGAATTTCTAAAATCATTTTTGATCTCTAGATGAATTTTTATCCAAACTGTTGTTTCAAAAGTGATCTAAATAATATTTGTTTCTTTGAACCGTGGATCGCCTTAATGATTGAATTTAAGAGATATAGCACCATAAGACGAACATTATAAAAGAAAGTTGTATTTCATTATTAGTACAACACACGAACGAAAACTCGTTACATTATTCAAACAGAAATACAACAATTAGAACTACAACATATCTAAAGACCATACAAATTAATCCAAGTTACAGAAAACAGAAGGGGTAAACCGATGAAAATAAACACGATTAGGAGTGGAATAGCTACATCCGATGGAAGTTGAAACACGCCATATAACCAGGGTAAGATACCCAAGTAAATTAAGATTATAAAAGGGTTCAACATTTTCTGGAAATTTTCAGATTACGAAGTAAGTAATAAAGAAAGGAGAAATAGTTATTAAGCGTAAAAAGTAGTAAAAATTGTATGTTGTATCGTTGTTTATATAATAGAAAAACAGACAGATTTGAACGGTCGAAAAAGAAAGAGATAGAAAGTTGAATTCAAATTTTGAAATTTTATTATCTATATTAGATAAAATTGAATAAGACAGTTGTTAAATATCAATTTATTATCATTGAGGATAACAGATAAATCAAAATAAGAAAAATCTTGTTTTACTTGATACACTTTAAATTTCGGGACGAAATTCATTTAAGGGGTAGATAATGTAACAATCGTCAATTTTCGGATAATTTTTTTTATTTTAATTAAAATTAAATCTAAAAATATTACGAAATATTAAGTATTAAATATTATATTAAATAGAAATTGGTCTATTTAATATAATACTTCATGAACAACTAAAATAGTTGGAATAATAAAGATATTTAATTTAAAGTAAAGGATACCAAATCTTAAGGTATTATGTCTAAAGCCTTAATAAGATTACATTTAAATTTTG
>CM067168.1:25202910-25236630 GCA_034093135.1 Erigeron breviscapus
TAATGTAGCTCGAGAAGATCCACAGTCAATTCTCCTGGTTATCCAAAACCTATGATATCATTACCAAAAAGAGGATCAAATCCCTTGACGACGGGTATCCTACGTACAACTACTTAGCTATAGACCCTAGAATGCCATAACCGAGAATGTGTTTCAAACTTTCATTTTACCAACCAAAAGTAAATAAACATATTCGGACTTTCGGATTAAAAGTTATTAATGTTTTAAAAATTGATGCGCAAAATCTTTACAGTGGGTATCCACTGCGCCGCAGTGAGCCAGAACCTTGCTCACTGCGCCGCAGTGGGCTAAATCGAACTAGGGACCAGTACAATGGCACTGCGCCGCAGTGGGCCATTGCCAAGCTCACTGCGCCGCAGTGAGCTAACCTGCACAAAACAGGCCCTAGCCACTGCGCCGCAGTGGGGCTAGCCCATGTCACTGCGCCGCAGTGGCCCAAAACTGAACCAGAAGCAGTAGCTGCAGGTTAAGCAGGAAAACCAAACCCAAAACCCTTCAAACTCGACCCAAATCAAACCCTTTTATTTCTAACAAGTGTTAACATGTTCAAAAGACCTGGAAACATACCATTTCGCCAATCATTTCGCCATTTCAATCATTTAGACCTCAAAACCTAATTCTAAGTCAAAACCTAATTAATTTAACCAAACCAAAACTCATTTCATTTCCAAGGCTATCTAATTCATTTAAAATACTGAAATTAAACTTGAAATGGAAATTAAATCAAATCAAAAGTTCATAGAAAAGTTAACTTACCAAAATGGTGTTCTTGAAGAGATTGACTAAGATGAAGATGGTGATGATGATGATGCCAAAACCTTGATTATCCACTAAATTATTTAACCCTTTTAATTTCCCTTTGATTCCTCCTTTATTCAGAATTTGATTTGCAAGCAAAAGAGTTTTGTGTTCTATGTGTGTGTTATTTGTGGGTGTGGGTGTGTCGACAGGAAGAAAACAGGGGGGTGGGGGTTTGTTGGTTAATTTCCCTCCATTCAAACATAATTAAGCCCATGTGGCTTCTTTTTGTGATATTTTTGTACCCTTAATTCGGAAAAATGCTTACGATTAAATACCGTTTGACTAAAAGGTTAAAATGTAAAGTAAAGGTATTTTCCCTCGTCTCATTTTAGTTAAGACAAGTAAATAAAAATAAATAAACCAAACTTTTAGAAATATCTAGTTTAGACAGTCTATTTACTGTGTTCAATTATAACATTTAAATCTTAATTTAACGTTATATTAAGACTCGGCATTCGTCTAAATAGCTAATAGTCTACGTCACAAGGATACGTCTAATTGAACTATAAAATGTTCAATTAACTAATAATTTCCACGTCATAATCTCTAAATTAGACGAAATTATAAATAATGATCGAGATTAGGACTAACCCGTTGTTAATAAATTACGGGTTGTCACAGCATCCCCGACTTCTAAGGATTTCGTCCCGAAATCAAGTCTTTCTTAGTAAAAAGATGAGGATACTTATCCCTCATAAAGTCCTCACGTTCCCAAGTCGAGTCTGGTCCGTGCTTTGAGTTCCAACGAACTTTGACCAACTTGATACGACTTCGTCTAAGCTGTTTGAGCTGTTGGTCTAAAATTTCAACAGGCTCCTCTACAAATTGAAGAGAGTCATTCACTTGCAACTCTTTCACAGGTACAACCAACGTTTCATCAGTTAAACATTTCTTTAGATTCGATATATGAAATGTGGGATGAACATGTTCAAGCTCCTGGGGTAAATCGAGCTTATAAGCCACAGAACCAATCCTTCGAACAATTTCGAATGGTCCGATATAACGAGGACTAAGTTTTCCTCTCACGCCAAAGCGTGCAGTGCCCTTCCAAGGTGACACTTTTAACATAACTTTATCACCCACTTGAAACTCAAGGGGTTTCCTTCTACGATCTGCATAGCTTTTCTGGCGATCCTGAGCCGCCTTCAGCCGTGCCCTAATTTCAACAATCTGGTCAGTAGTCTTCTGAACCAGTCCATACTTGTACAAACGACGCTCACCAGCATCAAGCCAACAAACAGGCGATCTACATTTCCGCCCATACAAGCTTCAAAAGGCGCACACTTTATGCTTGTGTGATAGCTGTTATTATATGAAAATTCAGCTAACGGCAAAAAGGTATCCCAGCTACCTTTGAAATCGATAACACATGCCCGAAGCATGTCTTCTAACGTCTGAATGGTACGCTCACTTTGCCCGTCCGTCTGTGGATGGTAAGCCGTACTCAATTTCAACTGAGTACCCAAAGCGTCTTGAAAATATCTCCATGATTGAGAAGTAAAACGACCATCACGATCCGAGATAATAGACACAGGAACACCATGAAGTGACACGATCTTCTCAATATATAATTGAGACAATTTCTTTATTTTCCAATTCTCCCGTATGGGAATGAAGTGTGCAGACTTCGTCAATCGGTCAACAATGACCCAAATAGTATCGTAACCCTTCAAGGTTCGAGGTACTTCGTAATGAAGTCCATAGTAATCTGTTCCCATTTCCAGTCAGGAATTTGGGTTGTTGGAGCAGCCCAGAAGGTTTTTGGTGTTCCGCCTTGACCATTGAACAATTTAGACACTTCGAGACATAAGTGGCGATATCTCTTTTCATACCAGGCCACCAATAAAAGTCCTTCAGTCCATGATACATTTTGTCAGCGCCAGGATGGATTGAATACCTAGATCGATGACTTTCGTTCATTAAAAGTTCTCTAAGTCCATTATACTTGGGAATCCACACTCTGCCCTTAACATGTCGGATTCCATCGCCATCTAATTCAAACAAACGTTCAGCATTCCACAATGCTTCCTTCTCGATACGCCCTGGTCGTAGGGCTTCGTTTTGATCGTCTAAAACTCTATCCCTTAATGACGAGCCAAGATAAGAACTTGCTCTTGTTATGACAGATAGTGAAATTCTATCTTTTCGACTTAGCGCGTCAGCAACAACATTTGCTTTACCGGGATGATATTTGAGTTCACAGTCGTAGTCACTGAGTAATTCTACCCATCGTCGTTGTCGCATATTCAGCATTTTCTGATCGAAGATATGCTGAAGGCTTTTGTGATCCGTGAATACCGTACACTTGGTACCATACAGATAATGTCTCCAAATTTTTAATGCAAAGACAACCGCTCCGAGTTCTAGATCGTGGGTTGTATAGTTCTTTTCGTGGATTTTGAGCTGTCTAGAAGCGTAAGCAATGACCTTACCTTCCTGCATAAGTACACATCCCATGCCCTGATGTGAGGCGTCACAGTATACCACGAAATTTTCAATGCCATTTGGTAATGCTAGAATAGGAGCATTACACAGCCTGTCCTTTAACGTCTGAAATGCCTTTTCTTGGGCATCCTGCCAAATAAACTCCTTAGTCTTCTGAGTTAATAAAGTCAAAGGTTGAGCAACCTTAGAGAAATTCTCAATGAATCTCCTGTAATAGCCAGCCAGTCCAAGAAATTGACGTATTTCTGTCGGAGTCTTAGGGGCTTCCCACTTCTTTATCGCTTCGACCTTAGATGGATCTACATGGATTCCATCTGCATTCACTACATGACCCAAGAAGTGTACTTCCCTAATCCAGAATTCACATTTTGAGAATTTCGCGTACAACTTCTGATCCTTGAGCAGTTGCAGAATGGTTCTCAGATGACCTTTCATGTTCGTCTTTATTCCTTGAGTATATCAGTATGTCGTCAATGAACACGATGACAAACTTGTCAAGATACGGTCGACATACTCGATTCATTAAGTCCATAAACACAGCAGGTGCATTGGTTAAGCCAAACGGCATAACCAAAAACTCATAATGCCCATAACGAGTTCTGAAGGCTGTTTTAGGAATGTCCGTCTCTCTGACTCTGAGTTGATGATACCCAGATCTGAGATCAATCTTGGAAAAGTGTGATGCACCTTCCAATTGGTCAAACAAGTCGTCAATACGAGAAGGGTACCTGTTCTTGACAGTCAACTTGTTCAGTTCTCTGTAATCAATACACATACGCATAGAGCCGTCTTTCTTCTTCACAAATAGTATCGGAGCTCCCCAAGGTGATGAACTTGGACGAATTAGTCCTTTAGCTAACAACTCTTGAAGTTGTTCGGACAATTCTTCATTTCTGATGGCGCAAGACGATAGGGTGCCTTGGCCACGGGCGCAGCTCCAGGGACCAAATCTATTCCAAACTCAACTGGCCTGTGAGGTGGAAGTCCCATCAAATCTTCAGGAAACACCTCTGGAAAATCTCTAACTACTGGAATGTCTTGCATTTCTTTGACCTCTGGTTTCCTTTCTACTACAAATGCTAAGAAGGCAGGGTGTTCTTTTTGTAAATATTTATTTGCCTTTATTGCCGATACTAAGATTAATTTCTTTCCTGCCTTGTCTCCTTGTACTTCTAGGGTTTCGTTATTCTGCAGAGGTATTCTAACAATCTTCTCATAACAACTTATATTAGCTCTAACCTTAGATAACCAGTCCATACCAACAATCACATCAAAACTACTTAGTTCTATAGGAATTAGGTCAATTTTAAAAGTCTTACCGGCTAATACCAAACTGCAATCTACTAAATGATCTCTAGCAATATACTTTTGACCGTTTGCATATTCGACAATATAAGTGTCTTTCATAGGGATAACTACTATACCAAATCGAGACTTAAATTCTAAGGATATGAAACTTTTATCAGCACCAGAGTCGAATAATACAAAAATATAATGATTATTGAGTATGAATGTACCTATCACAACGTTGGGATCACGTCGTGCATCAGCAGCATCCAAAGAAAACACTCGACCTCTGCCTTGTCCTCCTTGATTCCTAGCTTGATTGTTCCCCGCATTGTTCCTCACTGGAACTATAGCATTATTGTTCGGGGCTTGATTAAGTCGTGGACACGCGGGTCGCATATGATTCTCGCTTCCACACTCGTAGCACTGATTTGGTATCCTTTCCCTACAGAACCTTGCCTGACGTTCTTTTACAACGGTGGCAAGTAGGACAATTTCCTAAGTGATGGAGACCACACTTGTTGCATCTTGTGTCTGCACCGGGGTACCTCTTGATATCTTGTGGGACCACTGCAAAGTTTCTGGCAGCTTTAAACCTCTTGCCATTCCCACCGTTTCCAAATCCACTACCGGAGGCCTGATCAGTCCTTCTCTTGATCACTTCAGTTCCAACAGAAGAACCAGTGGTTCTCTTCAAATCTATCACCATCCGATTGGTTGCACTAACTGCTGCTTGGAAGAGTCAAGGGGTTAAAAGCGGCTACCAACCTTCGGATGTCAGGTGACAATCCATAGCAGTATCTTTCAACTAACTTCTCCTCCGTATCCACCATACGAGGAACTAGTCTTGTCAGCTCATGAAAACGAGTAGTGTATTTCTCGTTGTCTAGCCCGACCATATTATGATTCCAAAATTCGCCTTCCATTTTCTGTACTTCCTCCCTAGGACAGTATTTTTCCATCAACATACTTTTAAAATCAAACCAAGGTATCCTATTAGCTTGGTCTCGACCTCGGGTCCTAACCTGCTCGTTCCACCATGATAGAGCGTGCTTTTGAAGTTGAGTGGAAGCATATAGACTTTGTGCTCTTCGGCACAACGACTAATATGAAGCACCGCCTCTATGCTTTCTAGCCAGTTGATTAGACCTACCGGACCCTCGGTACCATGAAATTCTTTTGGTTTACAATAGGTGAAGGTCTTGTAGTCACCCACTCGAAGTTGAGCTCGAGGAACAACTTGTTCAGCAGTAGGTTCAACGTTGTTACTATTATCAGTATGATGATTATTATTGGCGTTCATGCTTGCAGTGATTTGAGCGACTAAAGTAGGCATGGCGGCCAACAGTTGTTGTGTCACAAATGCTGCCATATTATTTTCCCCACCAGTATTTGGGGTAGGTCCAGGGCCAGTATTCACCTGGACAGTAGCAGCTTCCCTGTCTTTGCTGAATCACAGGTCCTTCCTGTTCAACTTCAGTATTCAAAGGAGTTGATCGAGTAACTCTCCTTGGAGCAGCTTTCTTAACTGGAGCCTTTTTCGGGATCTTACTTTTCGTCTTGGGAGCCATCTGTCTATGACATGAACAAAAATGTCATTTAGAGGTTTTCTCGTAAGAATAACAAGAATGTAGCTTTTCAAGATACAAGAGGGCATTTAACACATGTCGCAAATTCTCGACTTACTTGAACTCATTAACTAAACAAGACAAGAAATATAGTTCACTACATTTCTAGAATTGAAATGAGCAAGTAATGAAGCCTGAACAAGTAGGTAAGCCAAAGAACGACCATATTTCATTTATACTTAAAACTTTTTACATAGTCTGACTTGTACATTTCCAAAAATCTTGTGGGAAACTACATCCACAATCCAAATCATGTGGGAACAACATCCACGATGATACATTACACAGTCAGAACAATACTATCCAAAATACGTGGGAATACATCCACCAAAAAGATTACAACTCAAATACAGAAGTACGAGTTGTCTATAAGTTCTAGGCTTACAATAGAAAGACTTATTACAAAATTACATCTTGCAAATAACAACGACCAGCAAAGCCACCACCAAACCACCACAACCGACAGTATCCAGATCAACCTCCCAATAGTTTCCTTCCTTCTCTAGCAACAGACATAGCCTCAGCCGCCTGATGATAAGCTCCAGTCAACGCCTGAGCTTGATTCTCTATTTTCTCTCTGGTGCAGATGAGGGAATTGTTCATCCTCGACAATTGTCGGCGATAATATTCCGACCTATCAGCTGCAGGGGCAACTGGCATAACAGTGCTTGGATTGTAGACAGGCACTCTGGAGGGACCCGCAGCATACGGATCTCCCTGAAAGAATGAAAGTCCCAGTCCACAGTTGCCCTGAACTGGTGCAGAAGGACCAGGAGCATAAGGGTCTCTAGGAGCATAAGGCAAATGAGTTTCCTCGGTAGTCCTCCTCTGATATGGAGATACCGGTGTTACAGATGATTGAACATGGATACATGTTCACTTCCAGATTCACTGGATGACGATACAAGGTTGATAGGGCGTGATTCATTGCCCGATTCCTCCATTGGTTCCTCTTCATAAGAGTCAGGAACATAAGGAATGGAGTTTGCCAAGACAGAAACTGGAGGTGTACAAGGTACAACAGCATTTGAGCTAACTCCATCCGACATGACTAGTCTGAAAAGATAGTCAAAGAATCCATATAAGTCAAATGGATAAGGCAGTACGTCTCAAATGGATGATAAGTACGCAATTTGAGTTTTAAAGAAATCTTTGTCTAGATTACACACATTTGGTTTGGGTTTCTATTACCAACATATTTGAAATGCTTATATATAGGGTCACCCGCAGCCTTCCCACCACATTTTAAATATGCTGTTAATATAATCCAAACTATCACGTATATAACCTTATGCATACACATACGATTTGAGTTTCTATTCCTAACATACCTTCAATGTTTATATATAGGGTCACCCGCAGCCTTCCCACCACATCTACAGTATGTTGTGAATATAGCTCAAATTATAACGTATATACAAAATCTAAGATATTTATTTCGAGCCTTATATTATTTTACATAATCGGGACGTAGTTGATCAAGTTAGGTCTAATTATAGACAAATAATATAACTCCTGAAATAAGTATCCTAAATCTAAATAGACTTAGATTCCCTTTTGAAACGAAATGGCTATAGATTGAGTTTTTCCAGCGGAAAACTCGGTATTAACTATAACCTTGGCTCTGATACCAATTTTTGTCACACCCCGTTGTAGCGGAAATACAGGGTTAACAAGTAATTGCGTACTAATCAGAAGGTAAATAGAGATTACATCCATTAATCCAAAAACAAGTTATTACAAGTATAATCGTTCGAATGTGGGACCCAAAACACAGATACAAACTATCCTCAAATGGAAATGGGCCCACAAAATACAAACATAACATTTGGACAGTCTAGTACAATTAGGACTAATAATACGATAGTCCTCAGAAGTCTGACGCTAATTGTACGTCCAAGTTCAAAAGATGGCTTCTAAAATGCCATATACGCTTCCAATACTTACTGTTGATTCCCTGAAAAGCATGAAATTTGAGAGGATCAACTATCGAAATAGTTGGTGAGCTTACAGTGTGTTTGACCAAATGTTTAGTCGTCATTGATACAACACAATGACCTGTAGTTATAAATGACCGGACTGTTAGAATACTACATCTAACAAAACTTTTATTTCAAGATAGTCAGAATACCACATCTGACAGCATATGACAGTCAGAATACAACATCTGACAGTATCAGCCAATATGCCTCGCACAGGTTTCCGTTCTAAATGGGTGCGGACCAACCAAGACAGTCAGAATACAACATCCGACAATTTACCAAGACAGTCAGAATACAACATCCGACAATTTAACCAAGACAGTCAGAATACAACATCTGACAATTTAACCAATAGGGGGAAACATTTTAGTTTGTCAAACACAAAGAAACATCTTAATCAGCCATCACCCGGCAATTCAACGTCATTTTACCCAACATTTAATAAATGACATGTATACACATTTTCGACAGCCGTCAACATGGCAAAATTTAAGTCAAATGATCTAAGTATCCAAGTCACATGGCATACTCACAAAACAATCATTTATTTAACAAATAGTGTATACAACAGTGCATGCTTTTCAGGCCCAAAGTAAAAGGAAAAGGGCGCCATAAACTCACCTTAGCGATCTAAATGCTAAAAGGTATAATGTAGCTCAAGAAGATCCACAGTCAATTCTCCTGGTTATCCAAAACCTATGATATCATTACCAAAATGAGGATCAAATCCCTTGACGACGGGTATCCTACGTACAACTACTTAGCTATAGACCCTAGAATGCCATAACCGAGAATGTGTTTCAACTTTCATTTTACCAACCAAAAGTAAATAAACATATTCGGACTTTCGGATTAAAAGTTATTAATGTTTTAAAAATTGATGCGCAAAAATCTTTACAGTGGGTATCCACTGCGCCGCAGTGAGCCAGAACCATGCTCACTGCGCCGCAGTGGGCTAAATCGAACCAGGGACCAGTACAATAGCACTGCGCCGCAGTGAGCCATTGCCAAGCTCACTGCGCCGCAGTGAGCTAACCTTGCACAAAACAGGCCCTAGCCACTGCGCCGCAGTGGGGCTAGCCCATGTCACTGCGCCGCAGTGGCCCAAAACTGAACCAGAAGCAGTAGCTGCAGGTTAAGCAGGAAAACCAAACCCAAAACCCTTCAAACTCGACCCAAATCAAACCCTTTTATTTCTAACAAGTGTTAACATGTTCAAAAGACCTGGAAACATACCATTTCGCCAATCATTTCGCCATTTCAATCATTTAGACCTCAAAAACCTAATTCTAAGTCAAAACCTAATTAAGTTAACCAAACCAAAACTCATTTCATTTCCATGGCTATCTAATTCATTTAAAATACTGAAATTAAACTTGAAATGGAAATTAAATCAAATCAAAAGTTCATAGAAAAGTTAACTTACTACTTTTGATGTTCTTGAAGAGATTGACTAAGATGAAGATGGTGATGATGATGATGCCAAAACCTTGATTATCCCCTAAATTATTTAACCCTTTTAATTTCCCTTTGATTCCTCCTTTATTCAGAATTTGATTTGCAAGCAAAAGAGTTTTGTGTTCTATGTGTGTGTTATTTGTGGGTGTGGGTGTGTCGACAGGAAGAAAACAGGGGGGTGGGGGTTTGTTGGTTAATTTCCCTCCATTCAAACATAATTAAGCCCATGTGGCTTCTTTTTGTGATATTTTTGTACCCTTAATTCGGAAAAATGCTTACGATTAAATACCGTTTGACTAAAAGGTTAAAATGTAAAGTAAAGGTATTTTCCCTCGTCTCATTTTAGTTAAGACAAGTAAATAAAATAATAAACTAAACTTTTAGAAATATTTAGTTTAGACAGTCTATTTACTGTGTTTAATTATAACATTTCAATCTTAATTTAACGTTATTTTAAGACTCGGCATTCGTCTAAATAGCTAATAGTCTACGTCACAAGGATACGTCTAATTGAACTATAACGAATGTTCAATTAACTAATAATTTCCACGTCATAATCTCTAAATTAGACGAAATTATAATAATGATCGAGATTAGGACTAACCCGTTGTTAATAAATTACGAGTTGTCACAGCATCCCCGACTTCTAAGGATTTCGTCCGAAATCAAGTCTTGCTTAGTAAAAAGATGAGGATACTTATCCCTCATATAGTCCTCACGTTCCCAAGTCGAGTCTGGTCCGTGTTTTGAGTCAAATTATACATACTATCATATCCATTTGTTGGCTAATATCCTTTACTTGTATTCATTTTATGTCCATTTATTGTAATTGTGGTCACTTATTGCTTTGCATAAGTATTGTGTAGGTATTTTGAGTAATCATGGCAATTTGGAACAATAATGGATGAAAATGGCTTTTTAATGATCAAATGAAGCTGCGACTTTCGAGTATGTTCCATACAAAGTCAAGTTTTGAAGAAATGCTAAATGATGATTTTATATAAAACATGAGCTCGATGAAGTGCTGCTACTAAGTCTATGCTCCATGATCTCATTTCATTTTGTGGTGATAAAGTCAAGCAACCAAAGCCCAGAATCCTTATTTTAACATTCATTTTATGTCCATTTATTGTAATTGTGGTCACTTATTGCTTTGCATAAGTATTGTGTAGGTATTTTGAGTAATCATGGCAATTTGGAACAATAATGGATGAAAATGGCTTTTTAATGATCAAATGAAGCTGCGACTTTCGAGTATGTTCCATACAAAGTCAAGTTTTGAAGAAATGCTAAATGATGATTTTATATAAAACATGAGCTCGATGAAGTGCTGCTACTAAGTCTATGCTCCATGATCTCATTTCATTTTGTGGTGATAAAGTCAAGCAACCAAAGCCCAGAATCCTTATTTTAACATTCATTTTTATGTGAGCTTTTTGTTGGTGAGTAGAGCAGATGAGCCCAGCAGCTCACTTTGAAAACAAAAGAATGATAATTCATTTTGTGACTTTTCAAGTGGAGACTACGAGCAGGAGCAGCCGGACCCCACAGTCCCACACCCCTCTTCGATTTCAATATTCAAAGTTTGCTCTTTATTGTTTGACCAGCCAATGACCACAAGCCACACAGCCAGCCTTATTTCATTTGCTCCATATTTCTCGTGGCTTTTAGAACAAGCAGCAGCAGCTCACGTGCACTTCACATTTGTAAACTAATGTGTTTTTTTGTCAAAAAGAAGATTTTTACATTTTACTAGAAGTTCAACCATGGAGGCTTAGAAGTTCAACTATGAAGGCTTTACCTACCATACATTTTAATCAAGAAACATGTGTTAAATATGTTGTAGGCTAGACTTGTTCAAATTAGATTTTTCAACTTTGTATGGACATGCAAATATGATCTATAAATAGATGCATGTAATAAGTCTCAAAATACACATCAAGTTTTACAAAAACAACTTGTCAAGTTTTATAGTTTAGGAGTATTACTTTCATTTGTAATACTACCTTTTATATATCCAAATTTTAGCCTTCCAAATTTTATTCAATCAAGTTTCATTAAGTTTTTTAAGTATTTCTATCATATTTCCAACATAAATTGGCATCAGAGCTTGTTCAATCTATATTGGGTTAAACGAGTTACAATATTTTAACAATCATGGCAAGACAAGGATTTGATCTTAGTCATGTTGTTGTCCCAATTTTCGATGGTGAAAACTACGATTATTGGTGTGTCAAAATGGAAACATTATTTCAATCTTTAGATGTGTTAGATGATGTCCATAACACATTTGAAGAGCCATCATCAACTGAAAAACAAACGGTTGAACAAATGGCTGAATTAAAAAAGAAAAGAAGCAGAAATGCAGCTGTTTTAAGTATGATCCAGCGGGGAGTCATACCATCAATTTTTCCAAAGATCATGCGGATCAAGAATGCTAAAGAAGCTTGGGAAGTTCTCAAACAAGAATTCCAAGGCGATGTAAAAGTGAGAGCTATCAAATTGCAGTCTCTCAGACGGAATTACGAAAATATGAAGATGAAAGAAAATGAGTCACTTAATGACTATTCGTCTAGATTAACTGATTTGGTTAATCAAATGAAAAGTTATGGTGATGAAATTGAAGACCAAAGAATCGTCGAGAAAATTCTCATTACAATTCCAGAAAAATTTGATCCAATTATAGCAGTCATTGAAAACACCAAAGATCTCAAAACTTTGGGTATTCAAGAACTGTTAAGTTCGTTGAAGTCTTACGAGCAACGCATGACACGTCACACAGGCAGGGCGATTGAAAGTGCATTTCAGTCCAGCTTGCAAAGTGATAAAAAGCCACCACAAAGTTACGAAAGAGGGAGTTCATCCCGTGGTGGAAGAGGAGGCAGAAATTTTAGAGGTCGAGGACGTGGCCAAAGCTATGGAACTTCAAGACCCCGATTCAACTTTGAAAGAAAATCACCCGCCGAAGCAAATTCTTACAAGTGTTCGATTTGCAAGAAAGATAATCATGAAGAAAAAGATTGTTGGAACAAAGGAAAGTTTCAATGTTCTTATTGTAATCGATTTGGACATCTTGAAAAATTTTGTCAACAAAAGAACCAACAACAACAAGCCAACTACTCCGAAGAAAAACAAGAAGATGGAAATGTCTTTTTTTGTCACTCAGCCACCGTCAACAAAAATGACATTTGGTTTCTTGACAGCGGTTGTAGTAATCATATGACCGGTGATGAAAGTATTTTGGTCAATATTGATACTACAATTAAATCTCATGTGAAAATGGGAAATGGAGCAGTGGTGCAAGTGAAAGGCAAAGGCAAGATCCCGGTGGAAACCAAAAGAGGTATCAAATATATTAATGATGTTTTGCTAGTTCCTGATCTTGACCAAAATTTGCTTAGCGTTGGACAACTTGTAGAGCATGGATACTCTATTATTTTTGAAGGAAAAGGTTGCAATATTTATGACAAAGGCAAGAACAAAAGTTTAATGCAGAATATAACAATGGGAAAGAACAGAAGTTTTCCCATCACACTCAAATATGGGAAGCACATTGCTTTAAAAGCAACAGTTGCAGATAAGTCTTTGTTATGGCACATGAGACTTGGACATCTGAATTTTCAGAGTCTAAATTTACTTCACCAGAAAAATATGGTTGGAGGTTTGCCACAAATTCAAGAAGTTGAAGGAGTTTGTGAAGGGTGTGCACTCGGAAAGCATCATCGGAAACCATTTCCGAAAGGATTTGCTTTAAGAGCCAAAGGAATTCTCGAGCTAGTACACACCGATCTTTGTGGTCCAATGAGCAATCCTTCTCATGGTAATAATATCTATTTCATTCTATTTATTGATGATTTTAGTAGAATGACATGGGTTTATTTCATGAAAGAAAAATCACAAGTTTTTGGAATTTTTAAAAAGTTTAAAAGTTTTGTTGAAAAACAAACCGGTCGTTTTATCAAAGTGTTAAGAAGTGACCAAGGCAAAGAATATAATTCAAAAGAGTTTGATAAGTTTTGTGAAGATGAAGGCATGGAAAGACAGGTTACCACAAGATATACACCTCAACAAAATGGTGTAGTCGAAAGAAAAAATCAAACCGTGGTAGAGATGGCGAAATCCATGTTGCATGAGAAAGGTTTACCAAAAAGTTTTTGGGCAGAAGCAGTTTACACGGCAGTTTACTTGTTAAACAGAAGTCCTACAAAAGCTTTAAATGACAAGACTCCACTTGAAGCGTGGAATGGAAGAAAACCCTCGGTAAGGCATCTTAAAATTTTTGGCTGTGTTTGTTATTCTCAAATACCAAAACAAAAGAGACACAAGTTAGATGAAACAAGTGAAACTTGTATTTTTGTAGGCTATAGTAGCAAATCAAAAGCTTATAGATTGTATAGCCTAAATAAGAAAAATGTCATTATTAGTAGAGATGTAGTTTTTGATGAAAATTCTTCCTGGAATTGGGAAGAAGAAAAGAAAGAGGGAACAAGTGTTTCTATGAAAAATATGCAGGATGGAGCTATTTCAGAATCTGAAGAAGATCATCAAGCAAATGATGAAATACCAAATGAACCATCCCCGAGTTCACCTCCATCAACACCAACAAACCAAAGTTCTCAAGCATCCTCACCATCTTCAAGTCCACCACCAAAATTTCGTGGGCTAACAGATTTATATGACAACACACAAAAGATTATTTGTAATTTTTGTCAGGTGGAACCAGAAAGTTTTGAAGAAGCGATTCAAAATGAATCATGGAGGAATGCAATGGAGGAAGAAATTAAAGTCATTGAAAAGAACAAGACATGGGAGCTCGCAGACAAACCGATAGACAAAGATGTTATTGGTGTCAAATGGATCTACAAGGTCAAATTCAATGCAGACGGTACGGTGCAAAGAAACAAAGCAAGACTAGTCGCAAAAGGCTACTCACAACAGCCTGGAATTGACTATGACGAAACCTTTGCTCCAGTTGCTCGAATGGATACAATCCGAGCAGTCATTGCATTAGCAGCTCAGAAAGGTTGGTCTTTATACCAACTTGATGTCAAATCAGCATTTTTGAATGGAGAACTCAAGGAAGAAGTTTATGTGCATCAACCTCAAGGATTTGAGGTTAAAGGAAAAGAAGAAAAAGTTTACAAGTTGAAGAAAGCTCTTTACGGGCTTAAACAAGCACCGCGAGCATGGTATAGCCAAATTGATGGTTATTTCAAAGAAAAAGGTTTTGATCAAAGCAAGAGTGAGCCAACCTTGTATGTCAAAAATCAAGGTAAAATTGATATTCTTATTGTGGCACTCTATGTCGATGATCTTGTGTTCACAGGAAACAATGAAAAAATGATTGAAGATTTCAAGAATGAAATGATGAAGAAATACGAGATGAGTGATTTAGGTCTTCTAAATCATTTTCTTGGAATGGAAATCTACCAAGATGATAGCGGAGTTTTTATTTGCCAAGAAAAATATGCCGAGAAGATCTTAAAAGTTTTTGACATGTCCGAATGCAAACCGAAGGACACTCCTTTGGTTGTGAATGAAAAGCTAATGAAAGAAGACGGTTCAAATAAAGTGGACGCCACACTTTATCGAAGCTTGGTCGGGAAATTGTTGTATCTCACAGCAACGAGACCTGACATCATGTTTGCTGCAAGTTTACTCTCAAGGTTTATGCACAATCCAAGTCATATTCACATGGGAGTTGGTAAAAGAATTTTAAGATATTTGCAAGGAACAAAAGATTTTGGAATCAAGTACGAGAAAAACAAGATTTTAAATTTACATGGTTTTTGTGATAGTGATTGGGGTGGATGTACAGATGACATGAAAAGTACATCCGGGTATATTTTCTCACTTGGTTCAGGTGTATTCAGCTGGTGTTCAAAGAAGCAACAAACAGTTGCACAATCATCCGCAGAGGCAGAGTACGTAGCAGCAGCTCTAGCCACATCACAAGCAATTTGGATAAGAAGAATTTTTGAAGATATTGGTGAAAAGCAAATTAAGCCAACAACAATTTTTTGTGACAGTATGTCGGCGATAGCAATCACAAAGAATCCAGTACATCACAGTCGCACAAAGCATATTGCTTTGAAGCATCATTTTATCAGAGAAGCAATTGAAGACGGAGAAGTGAGTCTTAAATTTTGTGGAACAAATGAGCAGTTAGCAGACATTTTTACAAAAGCACTTCCACGAGAAAAGTTTCAGGAGCTCAGAAAACAATTGGGAGTTCAACCAAAACACATTACGGGGAGAATGTAAACTAATGTGTTTTTTGTCAAAAAGAAGATTTTTACATTTTACTAGAAGTTCAACCATGGAGGCTTAGAAGTTCAACTATGAAGGCTTTACCTACCATACATTTTAATCAAGAAACATGTGTTAAATATGTTGTAGGCTAGACTTGTTCAAATTAGATTTTTCAACTTTGTATGGACATGCAAATATGATCTATAAATAGATGCATGTAATAAGTCTCAAAATACACATCAAGTTTTACAAAAACAACTTGTCAAGTTTTATAGTTTAGGAGTATTACTTTCATTTGTAATACTACCTTTTATATATCCAAATTTTAGCCTTCCAAATTTTATTCAATCAAGTTTCATTAAGTTTTTTAAGTATTTCTATCATATTTCCAACAACATTTCATATTTCAATTCTTTTTGAAGGTTAATTATGTTGACTCTCCAATCACTCCCAGCCACATCGACATTCATCTATTTGTTTGCTATTGATTTTTGCGGCTAGAAAGGAGTACACGCAGACATCACCATACCACTTTTATTTTATGGAAGATATTATTTTTGGTGTGTTATATATATAACGAGCAGCAGCAGATTTAGAGGGGAGGAGATCGGATATTTGGCACACCACGCTTGATATTTTTATTTCACACACACTCCATTTATCCACCATCATCCACAATAAAATCCATCATCTTCATCATTAAACAAAACCCTTACCTACTTCATCTTTATTTATAGAAGATTTGCTCATGGAGATTGAAGATTTGGGTTTGGGGCTAGTTGGAGATTGAAGAAGTGGACTTTATTTTCATCCTTCATTCCTTGCAATTGGGTTGTAATCTTAATTTTTTCATATTCATTTTAGCTTGTAATACATTGAATGATTATGTGGATTAATATGATTATTTTTGTTTATTTAGCTATTATGATTATGTGTGAGTAGTTGGATTAGTGTTTGACTAGACATTATGATGAATCCCATTTAGGGGTGACAATGTTTAATTGATGGTTGAAAAGTTGGTTACTTGTGATTTGAATTGATGTTGACTTTTTGGGTCAAACTTTGATTAATTGATAAATTTGGTTAACATGATATGTATTAGTGCTTTGCAAATGAACGTTTGATTGAACTTGTATATGTTGGTGATTTTATACCATGGTGTTTATGAACGTAAAACCATATGTTGCCTTTGGAGTCAATTGGTCAAATAAGATTTATAAACTAATAAGTTGTATTGCATTAAAAGATGACCGTCTAAATGTTTTTATAACTTGTTAGCTTGGATTGGATACATAAAGGGACACCAACTTGTATTTTGATCTAAGCCTCTTGAGTCGTTTTTCATGCCAAACGATGGGAATGCGGAATACTTATGACCGCAATACTCATTTTTATCTTTTTTAGTGATTTTAATGTCTAAATCTTTTATCGTAGATGACCGTCTAGTTAATTGAGTTGGATATTTTGTCACGCCATTTCTCAAGTAAAAGTCAATGATTTCTAAGTCACAATTAATCAACCGGCTTATATTATTTATTTTTAGTCAACCATGGTCACCATGAGATGGGAGGATTCCGTCTAGCCAAGCACTTGTGTGAAATATTGATTGTGTGTTTATTTTCCTTGCTTTAGTTTATGTTTGCATTTAGTTTTCGTAGTTTAGTTAATCAATCCAAAATCTCTCTTTTTAAATTTAACAAAGTGCATTGCATCATCATTATAATTCGCATAAGATTTTCAATTCACCTCCTCCTTGTTCGACATCCGAGTCATACTTGCCATACACTTGTGTATTTGGTCAAGTTTTTGACTTTCTTTCCATCATTTCATTTTCCACCTCCATTATTATTGACCGCGGCCCGTTGATTTCCAACGACGTCATTCGGGCCCGCGTCATGACCACTTACCAAATATGATAGCATCGTCAGCATATAGAAAATGGTTAAGTATTGGGCCATTGTTGGGCAATCTGATCGGTGAGAAAAGGCCCAAGGTGGATGCACGATGCATGACATTGGAAAAGGCTTCCATTGCAATTAAGAAAAGAAAAAGGGATAATGGATCGCCTTGAGGGACACCCCTTTCACTATTAAATTCAGCAGTGGGACAACCATTAACAAGTACAGAAGACCTGGTGGAAGCAAGAATACCTCTAATCCAGAGTAGCCAGCGAGGTGGAAAGCCCAATTGGTCCATGATGGAAATTAAAAAACCCCAATTGACCGAGTCAAAGGCCTTCTCGATGTCGATCTTGAAACAGAATGCCTCTTGCTTGGTCTTTTTAAGCCAGCCAATGATTTCATTCAACATTAACGGGCCATCTAAAATATTCTTTTCACTAAGAAAGAAAGGTTTAATCAAGGTCCTTATGTCACTATCTTAATTACAATCCACTTGAAAATATCAGTACGCGTTTGAAAAGTATTGTAAAATGCGTAATGATATATCCACTACATTTTTTATCCATCTATAACAATCACTGTTTGATAATTGTACATTATGCATATACATGTACTTGTTGTAGATAGATAAAAATTGTTGTACAATTGATTATGTCTATATTCTTTCTATTAATATATATTATACATTTGATTTCTTGTGTAAAAGAAATAAAATTTGAATATGCTCCATAAATTTTTTTGTGGTTTAAAAAGATCAAAATGCTCACACGTGTTATGTGTAATGTATATGAAAAGGGTGATGATTTGTACACCACTGATTTTTAACCGTACACCAACAAATATGCATAACATGATTGTACTGTACAATACCTTAAAACATATTTGGTGGTGTGCGGTTAAAATTTAGTGGTGTACAGATCATTGCTCATAAGAAAAATTTAACGGAGCAAATTTGAGCATATCCGATGTTTGTTTATTTTTAGACAATTCGGCCAATGATGAAATATGAATTGAACGGTAAGACTATAGACATAGTTTTTAAAATATACCAATGATAAGTTAAAAACATCTTTACTTTTATTTTAATTTAAAAGTTAAGATTTTCTCAATTTGATTAACAAAGTTAGGGAACTTGAAAGAATCTTCATCCTAATAAGTTACGGCCAAACCACATGAGCTATCCGTGTGATTAACTAAAAAGTAAAAATTGAAAAGTAAAATATTTTAATTGATTTAGTTTTGATACTTAGTGAAAGAAGTTTTATTGAATCTTTTCATTTTATGTTACTCGTACAAAATCGATGGTGGAATTTCATACGAGATTAGAATAGTTTCAATAATTACATTACATTCTAAATCACAAGTGATTAGATATTTAAAATTCCATTGATTATTACTATCAATCTAGATTATCCATTTATTTGATAAGTATTTAGGGGATGGAAACAAATCCAGAAATTTTTTGAAGAAAGGGGATATTTCTAAACAGAATTTGTAGAGCCTGGTAATCAACAAAAAGTTTTGTAGTATATATGTTCGATTGGGAAACCCGGATTAATCATATAAGACTTGTAGTGTTAAACTGAATCAAAGTTAATAGTAGTCATAAGCTCTATCTTCGACATAAACCCCTTAGTGGCTACTTAGGTTCACTCGCTATGACTCTGGGCTCGCAAAACATCGCTTTGGAATTAGTATGTTCGTAAAGAGAATAGGATATGATCACCCTAAATTTGTAAGAGAAAGGAAAAATAGTTAGAGTTAAATGCAAGAATGGTCCCCGTGGTTTCTCACTTTTTGTAACGGCAGTCCCTCTCTTGATTTTTTAGCAACGGTGATCCCTGAAGACATGTTTCAGTTGCAACGGCGGTCCCTCACTAACGAAACCGTTAGTTAGTGTCGTTAATTTTTCCATGTGAGTAGCATATGATGGGTATCAATGTCCTCCCACCTACACAAACAGAAGGGTGTTCAAAAGTATCTGCATCCGAAACCATTATCCAAAAATTCGATCCGGTTTTCTCCGAAAAGTTGGATACTGTAAATTTCGGATTCAAATTCGAATAGTGATTTTCGAAAAGTTTTAGATATTTTGGATATTTTTTTTCTTCTAAAATTCGGCTATCCGAATTTCAGATTTTCGAAATTTTGGGGGATATACAGGTTTCAGCTATCCGAATTTCGGATATTCGAAATTTCGGATAGTGGATTTGAATATCCGAACACATATCCAAATTTTGGATATCCGAATTTTAGAAAGAAAAAAAAAAGAAATATCCGAAATTTTCAAAAATCTTTATCTGAATCCGAATCTGAAATTTAGGATATCCGAAATTCGAATATTTGACGTTTCAAATAATATCGGATTAGATCAGATAACGGGTCTGGATACGGATACTATTGAACACTTCTATGTTTGTGTAGGTGGAATGACATTAATACCCTTCACGTGCTACTCACATTGGAAACTTAACGACACTAATTAACGATTCCGTTAGTGAGGGACCGCCGTTGCAACTGAAACATGTCTAGGGATTACTGTTGCAAAAAAATCAAGAGAGGGACTGCCATTGCAAAAAGTGACAAACCACGAGGAACATTCTTGCATTTAACTCAAGTAAGTTAATAATAGTCCTTTCACTTTGGATTTTGTGTTACCAAACCTAGAGGCTAGTATAGTTTTATAAGATTCGCCCATTGTTAATTTGATAAATCTTAAAAAAGACGCTATCCAATTTTATTGCTCTAGGTCTAGGTAACGTTTGTTAACGTGATTATAACCAAGTCCCTGTTTAAAACAATTTACAAAGTTCTGTAACTTCCTTATCTATTATCTCATCTTTAATTGACCTTTTTACATATAATTATCACAGTTCAAACGAATGGTGGTCGTTTTATTTGGACAGCAATGATGGCATACAAAACCATTTTTACAAATGAAATACTTTTAACATATACTTGAAATATAAAAGGAAAAAAAGCAATAATCACACCATGATACTCAAGCGAAACGGCCAAGAGAAACAGAAAGATCAACTGTGATCCCAAACAAAAGTATTGACAATGCAAGAAAGTTGATCAAATAACTTTCTCTGTTATTTGTGAGCTGCATAAATGTGAATTTCTGCATCAATCCTGTTTCAGCTGCGCATATCGCCATATATAACAAAATTCTTCCTCCAGAAACATGCCACGGTGCTAGCATTGCCCTTGTTGATACTGATGCTTTTGGAAACACAAATAAACTGAACCCGAATATCCACTGCCCGCCCACATAGGAGAGAAACAAGCAAACATGTATAAGTTTTTCCATCCCGGCCAAAACAATCTTAAACAATATGTCCTAAAAGTATATATCCATAATATTTTTTTTTGTCTATTTACCAGTTTTTATACCCTACCAAATCAATCTTAAACGCCACGATGATACTATAAAAATTAGACGGATGAAAAAGTTACTCTTAATAAACATGTTCTATATAAATGACAGGAACAAGATTACCTGCAAGATGAAAAGGCATAAAGTGCCGATGCCAATCCAAGAATGCAAGCTATACATATCAACTATATTCATCTTATCATGGAACTTGAATGCGGCATGTATTCCCACAATTTCTAGTACAAGAGCCGAAAGGTTCAAGAACATATGTAAGTACTTCTGTGTTTGTCTCGGTGCTGGAACCGTCTTGTATGCCATCATTGCTGTTCCATTAATAATATCACAAAAAAAAAAAAAAACAGAAATTTATTATTAGAAGGATAGCTAATATTTTGTAAAAGAGACTAATCACATGAATGTAGACAGAGTGACTGACTACTTTTGTGAATGAAGTTTGATATCTTGATGAAGACGACACAATGAGAAATAAAAAGTTGATTTGGATCCACATTCCCTAACATGCAAAGTTCTCGCAAGACAGGATTGATTAAACGATTTCAACTTTAACACAAACAACATTATGCAATCAACGGTAGCATGATCCTGTAAATAGATGATAATTTTTTCAAAGGTGATTCCAAAAGGTGTTACAAACGGCAGAGCTCCTAATCCTTACATATACAGCACAGATGGAAAATTAAAGTTTGGCTAAATTGATAAGCAAACCCATTATTTTGTAGATATCAGTTAATCAAATCATGTGTTCACATCCATCTGGCATATGTACGACCCATTATATGCTGAGACAAGCCCGACGATTGGGATAATTATGACCCAACCGGATACAAAATCCGGAATGAAGTTATAATCATAATATCTTACCTTCTCCGGAAAATAGAAGGAATCCTAATATCATGAGAAGCGGATGCAACTGCAAAAGGACGGTAATGAAGTTATAATCATAATATCTTACCTTCTCCGGAAAATAGAAGGAATCCTAATATCATGAGAAGCGGATGCAACTGCAAAAGGACGGTAATGAAGTTATAATCATAATATCTTACCTTCTCCGGAAAATAGAAGGAATCCTAATATCATGAGAAGCGGATGCAACTGCAAAAGGACGGTAATGAAGTTATAATCATAATATCTTACCTTCTCCGGAAAATAGAAGGAATCCTAATATCATGAGAAGCGGATGCAACTGCAAAAGGACGGTAATGAAGTTATAATCATAATATCTTACCTTCTCCGGAAAATAGAAGGAATCCTAATATCATGAGAAGCGGATGCAACTGCAAAAGGACGGTAATGAAGTTATAATCATAATATCTTACCTTCTCCGGAAAATAGAAGGAATCCTAATATCATGAGAAGCGGATGCAACTGCAAAAGGACGGTAATGAAGTTATAATCATAATATCTTACCTTCTCCGGAAAATAGAAGGAATCCTAATATCATGAGAAGCGGATGCAACTGCAAAAGGACGGTAATGAAGTTATAATCATAATATCTTACCTTCTCCGGAAAATAGAAGGAATCCTAATATCATGAGAAGCGGATGCAACTGCAAAAGGACGGTAATGAAGTTATAATCATAATATCTTACCTTCTCCGGAAAATAGAAGGAATCCTAATATCATGAGAAGCGGATGCAACTGCAAAAGGACGGTAATGAAGTTATAATCATAATATCTTACCTTCTCCGGAAAATAGAAGGAATCCTAATATCATGAGAAGCGGATGCAACTGCAAAAGGACGGTAATGAAGTTATAATCATAATATCTTACCTTCTCCGGAAAATAGAAGGAATCCTAATATCATGAGAAGCGGATGCAACTGCAAAAGGACGGTAATGAAGTTATAATCATAATATCTTACCTTCTCCGGAAAATAGAAGGAATCCTAATATCATGAGAAGCGGATGCAACTGCAAAAGGACGGTAATGAAGTTATAATCATAATATCTTACCTTCTCCGGAAAATAGAAGGAATCCTAATATCATGAGAAGCGGATGCAACTGCAAAAGGACGGTAATGAAGTTATAATCATAATATCTTACCTTCTCCGGAAAATAGAAGGAATCCTAATATCATGAGAAGCGGATGCAACTGCAAAAGGACGGTAATGAAGTTATAATCATAATATCTTACCTTCTCCGGAAAATAGAAGGAATCCTAATATCATGAGAAGCGGATGCAACTGCAAAAGGACGGTAATGAAGTTATAATCACATTAATAACCTACTAATGAAAACTGTAAACACAAAAATGTATGTGTGTACATATAGCGTGTACAAAAGTTAGTTACATTGAAAATCTTGGCTTTATTTGACCGAAGCAAAGCCTGCACGAAACTTTATAAGCCAAACCAGGGTAAGGGCTGCAATCGATATCACTAACAAATGAGCAAAAACCGTCACAGGCACTGCAGACATGTGAAAACTCGAACCACCCTTAGCCATTGAATCGCCTCTACGAGACAAAGGCAGAGGTGCAGGAGACTAATTAAATTCTCCGTGTAACTTGGTAGAAGGCCATAAAGCACATATGTACTCATAGAATTCGATGAAAACAAAAGAGATGTTCTGTTTTTATTAGTATATAAAGAATGAAATAGAAAGCTAAGCTTGTCTTTGACCAGGACGGTTCTATACGTATTCATTGTCTCATATATATACTCTCGTTTATGACAAATGATCATATGGACTGTATTGTAATGTAACAAGATATTCGAGGCATACAAGCAACGGTCTTAACAATTACAAAAAATATATGAAAGAAAGTATGTATTTTAACGCATAGTGATTAGTAAATGAGCAAAAGGAATCATATGGAGTTGTGGACCGAATATCAATCTGATTTGATCACTACAAATACTACAATCCAAGCTGCTATAACAAGGCAAGCAAAGTTGTTATAATGAGTTAAATACACGAATGGTCCTTGTGGTTTGGTCGTATAACAATAAAGATCATTTGAAATTTGTATGGATATCTAGTTTCGAATTCTGGAAAACCACATGCTTCAACTACGTCGAAATTAGTTACTACTAAAAAAATGTTGCGGGTATATGTATATTTGACATTAACATGTGCTTTCTATCGAGCAAACAATTGTGTTATCATGTATTCATCAGCGGATGACACGGACTGAATTTCACCATGCCTTTCTCCTGTGAAAAAGGCAGGTTGTTTAGGTTCAGGCAAAACGCCCTCGCTGATCAGCATCAGAATCACCGACATCATAGTTGGTCTATCTTCTGCATGATGTTGTACACATAATAGCCCAACATGTATTGATCGCAATACTTCAGATACGATGCATGAGTCACGTACAGACGCACTCGTGAGTTCAATTGACCTGTTTTCTTTGTAGAGTCTCCATGCCTAAATGAGTCCAAACATATCATGATATAAGTATACACACATACACAAAGACAATAGTTTGGTTTTTAAATCTACTACAGTTATATGTACGTACATGTCCAAGAAGGTTGTCACTGTGATCTTGGTGAGAGAATCCTGTGTTTTTTTTACCACTCACTATCTCTAATACCAAAACACCAAAGCTAAATACATCTGACTTTGTGGAGAATTTCCCGTGTACAGCATACTCTGGAGAAATGTAACCGCTGCAGCAAAGTTGCATATGGGGTTTTGTTTTATTTTTTCATTATAGAGAATTAACTGCAAAATTAATCTAATAGACAATGGTTTCAGAATCTTACTATGTTCCCACAATTTTCTTCGTTTTGGTCAAAGTAGTATCAGATCCGAAAAACTTCCTAGCAAGGCCAAAGTCAGAGATTTTTGGGTTCATGTCAGCATCTAACAGAATATTGCCTGCTTTGAGATCTCTATGAATAATTTGGAGGCGGGAATCTTGATGTAGATATAGAATAGCTCGAGCCATCCCATGGATAATTTGAAAACGGCGAGGCCAGTCAAGCATCGAACTTCTGGTTTCATCTGATCCCAAAAAGAATTACTGCTTGGTTAAGCATATAATACCACAAGTGTAAAAGTATAAATGTGAAATCATAGAGAGAGAGAGAGAGAGAGCTATACCAAACAGAAATGAGTCCAAGCTTTTGTTAACCATGTATTCATAAATCAAAATCATTTCATTTTCATGAATGCAATATCCAAGAATCTTAACAAGATTTCGGTGCTGAAGTTTGGCAATACACATGATTTCATTCTTGAATTCATCATGCCCTTGCTTGGATGATTCGGAGAGCCTTTTCACAGCTACCTCTTGTCCGCCTTCCAATACACCCTGAGGTTAAAGTTTACCTTCTGTTAAGTTTATATGAAACTTTTGATTATTCATGATACTGATAGTTGTTGCTTTTTCTAACATGGCTAATAAAGTTACCTTGTAAACAAGTCCAAAGCCACCTTCTCCAATCTTGTTATTGATACTAAAGTTATCAGTAGCCTTTGCTATTTCATACAGGCTTAAAAAGGGCAAGTCATTATAAGTATCTTCCATCTGAACACTGCTATTCTTTTTATCATGTGCATTCCAGATTCCTACAATACAAGTATACAACATGTTAATTTTTTCTTCATTAAGTTATAGTCGGTTTTTCAGCGTTGTAAAACTCACTCTACAAAAGCCTGAGTAATCATTGCTCGCTAAAAGGCTGAATCAGCCAAAATATTGGTTTGGTCAAAATTCAAACATTCTTGGTCAAAACTCGGCCTAAACTTGGTGTTACCTCGGTCAAACTTGATCAAAAACTCGGCTAAAATCCAGTTTGAAGTATTTAAATAACTTTCGAATTTTATATTTAAATACTCCTATCCAAGTACTCCCCACCTAGGCCGATAATCACTACTATGTAGCCGACCCTCTGAAGTACCGCCAACTGTGTTTTACAACCTTGATTACTATTGATTCATTTCTAGAAGCATTAAAACTAAATTTTGTTACCTCTTCGTTTCATGTAAGGTCTTTTTTTCTTCTTATAAGCATACGCAACTGCAAGCAACACTAACAGCACAGCTGAGGCAATTGAGAGCAGTACTACTGTGAGCACTTTTTTCTTCCTCTTGTAGCTAAATTGCGATATATTATTTCCTTCCAATAACGAGGAGACATGAAATTCAGTATGACTTCTCTACAAATGGATAGATGTTAAACTAACTCAAAAATTAACGTAAACTGACTCAGAAATGAGAAAACAAGAGAGATCTAAAGCTCTAATAGACTGAGATAGGAAAATAATATCAGATCAAAAGGGGAGTACCTGCAAATTCAGAGGCGGCCAATCTTATGTAAAGATTGTGCTTTACATCATATTCTCTTATGTCCATAAGCTCATCAAACCACAACAAACACCCACTTCCCCTAATATCTAAATTTGCATAAGCTGTACAATTGCATTTTCTTCTGCAAGCCATCTCGCATTCACCTAAGGTCATGTTCACATCATACCATGAATGTCGTGTGTCTGGAAGTTTCACTCCTGATATTTTCTGGAAGCCATCTCCACTTGCACAATCTAAAGGTTTTTTTCGTTGACATCCGCCTGACCAATCTGATGCTTCCCACTCATCTGGAAATCTTGGTTCAAAGCCTCTCAAACAGCTACAAAGACCACGCCTATTAATGTTATTGCTTCCATAAGGACCGCATACTGCATAACGATTAAAATTGTCTACTCCAAAATCAGTATACACAACCCACTGTTGCAGTCTCTCTATCCATTGCAGTTGCAGTAACTTCCCGTCCCATGTCAGTTGATATATGCGTTGAATAGCTGAAGTTTTAAGTTCAAATTTATAATATATTTCTTCCTGATTAACAACAAATTCCATTGTGTAAAATGGACTTGGAGTGTCACTAGGAAGGCCACTATTTCCGAGACCATTCCATGGTCCAATTCTCCATCGCAAATCCTTACCTTTCCTCCCAAACGTTTGTGGATATCCATTTGTGTCTACCCAATATACATATTGGCCCTGAGAAGGATCATCAGGGCTCTTCCAAGATGTCATGGACCACTCTAACCCTGTTATTAAATCCTTTCCAATTTTCATCCCTGCTATAAATGTGTCACCCATATAATCAAAACTCTGCCAAATCGGGTAGTTTTGATTATTATTGGTGCTACTATAATCCAGAAGAACAAGATTTCCAATGTCCATAATCCGAGCAACTGGATTATTGATAGCCAACGATGATGTCGAATTGGATGACCAGATTTTAGTGTTTCCACCATCTGCCAAAATAATCAGGTTTCCTTCATGACTGAGTATAAACATGCCTGTTTTATCAGCAATCGGCATCTCCCGGTTTGCAACCCATATGGGACTACAAACTGATATCTTGTTATACCATATCCCCAAGTACCGATACTTAGATTTTCCAGGACTAAAAAATCCTAATTTGAACATGCCATTGCCTGAAACAATTGTATTGCCATCATCTTTGATAGCTTGATTTGCGGAAATGCTGTCTACCGCTTTAGAATCTGACAAGTGAACAAGTAGAGCACCTGAGAATAGGAAAAACGTCTCCGGGCCACATAATGTTTATTGTGTGTGATATATAATAGGTAAAAGTATAATGTACTCTTTGAAACATTATACGATAACTATATTAATTCAAATAACAACACTTGAATAACAACGATGTAATGATTAATTATAAGTTTATACTAACATAATATGTAATCAAAATACAAACAACATATAAATATAATAAATAATAACAAAAGTATATATGCCTCCATAGGAATAAAGTATGAACTTCACACGTCACACGTAAAAGGCAAGAATTCCACTTTGAAATCCATCCCTATACCCAAATCTACTATATAAAATCCCTCCTCTTTTTGCACAATCTTAGGTTGACTCTCCAGAGTGATATAACGGCTCATGGTCTACGTTTCATACTCTAAAGTACGTGCAAGTTTCACTATTATACAGGAAGGTGTCCCTTGATGTCAAATACGTGTTCAAAGAAAATTATATAAAGAAAATTATATAAAAGATATAAAAATCAGTTTCATGATATTTACTTATTTAGTATTTACAGACTACCCACGTAACTTCGTAATTAACCAACCCAATCCAAATTCTAATTAAAAATTAATTTCTTTTTTTCACCTATACAACCTAACCTAACTCCAATTCACAATTATTTTTACCATATTGAAAATAACCAATTTTTTGGATGGATCCATTTAAACTTCCTAAATCCTAACCACCCCCACCCCTCTTTCCTATTTTTTACAACATATATAATATCATTATCATTATATTAACATAAATTAATAAATATTAATAATTTAATATATATTATAAGTACTATAGATACCTGAATGTAATGTTCAAAAAAATATTAAAAAATACCTGAATGAAATAGAAGTATGCAGTAACAGATAACGAGAATTGTGGCCGTCATCGATATTAACATAAATAAAAATCATATACGTCGTTAGTTTCAGTTATAAAAATATATGTAGATGTATATATACAATAATAATATACATAACAGTGTATGCACATGTAGGTGTAGATGATATTTACAGCAGTTTGAAAAAGAAGGATCTTTTGACATTTTTTTTATTTTTTTGAACGGCAATGTTGAAATATACTATATAAATGGCCAACTAAATATACTATATATTATATAATATAATAATAATATACATAACAGTGTATGCACATGTAGGTGTAGATGATTTTTAGGTCTGTGCTGATGCTAGCTTTTTGTCTGTCACGTCAGCATCACACCACTTAGGACTCCCTTCAGGACTCTCCATGCCTATAAGACAAACTTCTTAGAACTTCTTCGTCACATCATCGATTATTTTATAATTTATCTCACACACACAAATACACATATATACACCACACATATATAAAACAAAAAAAAGTGCAGCTGACCCCACATGTTACCCCACAATGGAGCATCTTGAGGAGTCCACGAGAGGACTAAATTGGAGGACGCGGTGGTTTGGACGCTCCCTGCCTACAGCGTCTGGAGTCCTCCTCTCTTTGGACGCAGCTCCAAAGACGTTATAAGCTATGGCCTTACAACAGTTTGAAAATGAAGGATCTTTTGACATGTTTATGGTTTTTGTCTTTTTGACATCAAAATCGTACAATGACGGTCCAGCTGGTCAGCTGGAGCTTTGGTCTTTTTCATCAATTAGCGTGTCATTAGTTTTTAGTAATTGAGATTGAAAATAATATATGTTAATGTGGATTTTATTAAAAAAAAATTTATAATTTTATCTATACTTCTCAAATAACATTTTAAGTTTAAACTTTCAACAATGTACACATGTTAATGTGTGATGTATAATACATCAAAACCACATTACATCAATAACCTACAATACTACTGCCGCGCGCCGCCACCACCACCACCACCATTGCAGCCGCCCACTGTGATCGCCACGCGCCACCACAACCCGTCCCCGCCACGCCCATTACATCGCCACCACCACCGCCGCCACCTCCACCACCGCCGCACGCCACCACCACCCGTCACGCCACCACCGCCTCCATTAAGTTGCTGCATCGCGTGGGTACCATTCTATTTTTTTACAAGACTTCATTGAATAATTAAAAAAAACTTCGTTTAAAAGAATTTATCATTTCTGATTGAGATACAATGGGGACGAATATTGAAGATGATGACGTTTGATTTAATTTAAAAAGGAGGAACGCTTTTCGAGTGATGTACCAATTTATGGTGTAGTATGTATCGATAAGGTAATACCGTCTCATATTAAATGTATTTGTCAAGTTTTATTTTTTAAATTTTAATCATAAATATTTTTTTTATGTATTTTATAATAGTTGATGAAATTTATATCAATGAAAAGTATACTTAAAGCTCATTCGGTTCATATATTTTATATGAAATGTTATATAATACAAACAAAAAATTTTGCGGTCAAAGTTGAAAGCAAAAGACTTGACAAGTCAAAATTAAACATTTAAGGGGGTGTTTGTTGTTGCGTTTTCAAAATAGAATTTGCCTTTTCAAATAGATTCTGCGTTTTTGAAACGCGTTCTGGAAAAGCATATATGTACATTGTTTTTCCAAAACTGCATTTTCATAGCAAATAATCATTTTTTCATCCAAACATTTTTTTAGATTATTTATGTTTTACAAACATAATAATCAAATAATCACTTCAAAACGTAATTACAAACACTCTTTAATATGGTTACACGTGTGGGAGTAAGATTTTGCGTGGATTTGGAAATCTTGTTTCTAGGAAGTAGCATTTCCTTTTGACCAAAGATAATTATATTGTTAAATTTATTCGGAAAACAACTTATACATTTAAATTAGTTAGATATGGATCGGATCATGATCTATCTATTTAAATTGGATCATTAAAATCCGATGCAATCCATATCAATCTATTGAAAGACCTTAGCATGTCATAAGTTCTAATCTCGGATCGAAATTGAGGCCAGATCGTGGATATTGCTTGCTTCGTCTTAATTTTTTTTTAAAGGAAATGATTAATCCTTAAAAAAAAAAAATAGCTTAAAAATCCTCCTAAAAACTTAAATCATGACAAGTGTAATCCACTTATTTCTTTCCTAAACTTCTCCCTTAGTTTTTCCATGTGCATAATTAGGAGAATTTTTAGGCAATTTTGTTAAGAGGATTAATCATTTTTTTTCTTTAAATGTTTTGCTAAACAAAGCCCTAAGGGCTTTCGTTAAGATGCATTAAATAGTTGTATATTTACCATAAAATTCAGGGGGTGGGCTTTTGATATGAAAATGTACAAATTTTTTATCATGTTAAATATAGCCTTAAAAGCTATAATTAGCTTTTCTTTTTTTATAATTATAGTAGTGGATGATCTTCATTTTGGTTCACTCATATTCCTAGTAAGTGCAAACCAATTGAAAATTCAAACAAGGGTTGTTTGAAAAAAACACTAACAACACATACATCTTGGGCCACCTTTAGTTTCATCCAATCAAAAAACCAAAATTATTGATATCATTATTACGAAGTAAAACAAAAGACTCTACAATATTTAATAAATAGATGGGCCTACAAATTACTACAACAAACAAGCTTTATGCATGTCGCACATCGGCGAGTTAACAAAGAATCTTGACGATTCTTGATCTAGTGCCCGGTAAAGAACATAGGAGGAATGGACTTGTGCTCGACGACGACTGCTAAGTCATCATTTGGGGTCGGCATGTTTCTTTCATACCCTATGCTCTTAAAACATCTCCAATAGTTAGTTTTTAAAACATCTCCAATAGTTAGTTTTTCAAAATCTTTGAAATCAAGGTTCTTATGTCACTAGGCATGAGCACGGTCAAAAGACCAACCGGACTGCTGTAGCTAAGCTGCTACTGTAGCAGCACTGTAGCATATTTTTTTTTTACCGCTCACTTCCTTACCAATTTTAATAGACATTGTACAAATTCTTATGCATGGGTCTGGTACAAGCTTACATACACTAGGTAAAATTCCATCTTTATTCCTCATCAGACAATAACAAAACTAAAATAAAAAAAATGAAACTTAAATTATTGTCATCATCATCAACATATGCTTGCTGGAGCAAAAGAAAAAAGGAAAAATAGCTGAAAGATACAAATTTATAAGCACAAAAAAAAAATAGTAGGTATAATTTCACATGATACTTCATTAACATTACACTATTACAGTAGCCCAAAAGAAATGATCAAAGTTCACATTAGAAGATACAACCCTTTTTTTTAGTCATGGATTGTGGAGTGTGGAGCCGTGGAGACTGGAGAGGGAGGCTGGACCAAAAAAAACATCTCCTCAAAGCCCATTACCAATACATTCATAAGCCCATTATACACAAAAGCCCCAAATGAATTCGGTTCTCGGGTTATCGGGTCTGGACCGATTTCTGCCGGGTTTTGGACCGAACCGGACCGAACCCGAGATAACATGGAAATCCAGGACCGAAGACCGGACCGTTTGTGGCTCGGTCGGGCCGGTCCGGTTCGGTTTCGGGTCAGTCAATGTCGGGTCTCGGGTTTCAGGTCCAAATGCTCATGCCTATATGTCACTATCTTAATTACAATCCACTTGAAAAATTTAGTTTGTGTTTAGAAAAGTATTTGTACTACTTTTTATAAATATAAAAAAATAATTGTTTCTTGTCGACCAATTACATTTTTAATTTTTCTCCAAATTGACTTTTGCTTTTAATTATGATTTGAATTTACATTTTTTGTTATCCCTAACCAATTTATATTTTTTAACGAATAACTTCAATATATTAAATAAAGAATAATAAACATATATCCAATTAAATAATTTTTATCATTAATATATATAAAAATTCACAAAAGCCAACCATGTGAGAGCTTTTACTGTAGCCAAGCCGAGCCGCACTGTAGCTAAGCCGCTGCTGTAGCTAAGCTGCTACTGTAGCAGCACTGTAGCATATTTTTTTTTTACCGCTCACTTCCTTACCAATTTTAATAGACATTGTACAAATTCTTATGCATGGGTCTGGTACAAGCTTACATACACTAGGTAAAATTCCATCTTTATTCCTCATCAGACAATAACAAAACTAAAATAAAAAAAATGAAACTTAAATTATTGTCATCATCATCAACATATGCTTGCTGGAGCAAAAGAAAAAAGGAAAAATAGCTGAAAGATACAAATTTATAAGCACAAAAAAAAAATAGTAGGTACAATTTTTATGTGGTACAAAAAAGGATGGAATACAATTCCGGCCACCGCTATTAACTTCCGACGACGAGTGTTGCCAACTTCCGGAAAGTACAATCATGTGGCTGCATAATTAATCCACGGAACACACCCTTTTTTTTAATCGGTTTTTGTTTTTGACATCAGTACTTTTTAGTTTGTTAACCATCAGTCCATCAACAACTTTTGTTTTCATTTTTTTGGAGAAGGAAAGAGACTGAGAAAAATTAAAGAACGAGAAACTGAATCATACCTCCAAACAAAACATGTCGTTTATCTGATATATCAATGGAAAAATAGAAGCTTTGAGGTTCTCATCCTTATTTTCTAATTTCTTTCTCCTTTTTCCTATGATTATTATATTTACTAAAATATATAAAAAGATGAGCGAAATAATAGTAGACACAAAGACTATGGATACATAAGATAACCTCATTTGTAGGCGGCACCATCTTCTTAATGTGCTTTTTTCAATCTTGATGAATACAACAACAACAACAACAAGGTACTCAATCCCGACATAAGTCGGGCTATGAGGGAGGTATGATGTAGACAGACCTTACCCCTACACAAAGGTAGGGAGGCTGCTTCCAGATCCACCGAGGTGGAAGGGACCTCCGGCCCGGGTGAAAAAAATAGGGTTAGATCCACCGGAGTGGAAGCCTTAACCGGATGGTGATAATCTCGATCTCGAACTCTCAATCTCTAGCTCGATCCCAATCTCCGGTGCACAAGTTCCGATCTCAGATCTGGAAAATGTGACCGTTAGAGAGGGAGAGGTAGAGAGAGAGGGCAGAGAGAGAAACAGCATTTTTCAATCTTGATGAATGAATGAGATAAAATAAATATTCC
>CM067168.1:25237630-25516915 GCA_034093135.1 Erigeron breviscapus
AAGGTGAGTTTCGTATCTCCCTACCCGCTTGGGATTCGGGCTGAAAAGTGTAAACCTGGCGTGTTTACTTGTATTTATTGATGTATTGTTTGTTTGACTTGATTGTTGGATTGATGTGACGTATTTGTTTGCTTGATTGACTTGGGTTGTGTTTTCGTTAAGTATTACTTATACATTAGGATAGACGTACATACATGGAAGTCGGTTATGCCTTCCTTTGGGTTTTAGATGTGGTAGGAAGGCTGCGGGTGACCCTATACATAAGCATCTGGACTTGAAGAAAGTAGAATCCTCTGAAGTATATGTACGTATAGTTGGTTTAAATTGATTGTTGGCTTATGTCTTGTCTATTATTGATGCGTCGTTATTAGCTCGGATAAGAGTCGTTATATGACGTGCTGCTTTAATTTGCTACTTTTAATTTTTGGTGTATATATGAAAATGGATAATGGGAAACACCAACATCTTAAATTAACAACCGAGAACATGACGTTTGTGCTTTAATGTTCAACTATAAAAAGCTCCTCCTATATATGATGTAATAAGATAAGAATTTGACGTGTATTGTTATAGTAAAGAGGACGAAAAGTAGAAAACAAAGTTATGGGTAACCTTTTAAAAGGTAGATTTGTCTTTGATTATATTCAAATCAACTAAAGTTGTATTGTTATTTATTTTTAATTATATGATGCAAATAAATTTGTGAGGCCTACAAAGGATGTGTAAAGATTGCAAAGTGACGATCTCTACCTAGTCAACATATTAATTAGCCCCACATAATATGTGTAAAGATATGATAAATCAAACGATCGACAAGTAGTAATTCAAGTTGGTCCTAAAGTAGTTACCAAATAACACTTTATGAACCATCTATAAAATCTACACTTAATCTATTCAAACTGCATATACCATTCTTATTTTTTCCCAACATACAAAAAACTCATATATTTCATTTCAATTATCGACTCAATCTAGACTTCAAATGGCAACTACTACAACTTATAACCTTAGCTTCACCACTACCACCACCGAAGGTCGGCTATCTAACATCTCTGAGTGTTCGTCATCCACATCATCCAACTCCGACCATGAAGACTACTCATCCATTGACAGTGGTGTAGTCAGGAGCCGAAAGTGGAAGAAGTTGTTGAAGAAATTGGTTAAAGGAAGCAAGATCAAAAACTTCTACGGGTCATCACAGCCTTTGACATTTCAATACGATGCTGTTAGTTACTCTTTGAATTTTGATGAGGGAAATTATAACGATGATTTATTATATGTATGGATCTCGATGCTCTCAAGTGTTAGAAGATTGTTGATGATCATAAAATCAAGTGAAATGCTATATATGTCGTTGTACGTTGTACATAAATATTAACTATTGTTTGTTTTGATAATTTAATTAAGGAGGTTTTATATTCAATTCAAACGAACCAGGAACATGAAAATTTACATTCAATATGGTTAATTTTCCAATTGCAGTTTGTAATATTTGTTTGTGTTTATGTTGTAACTCTAATATTTTCCACCAATCCCATTACGTCATATCATTTTACTTTTTTTCAACCCACATCATTTAATTTTGTGGGACATCATCAACTCACATCACATTTTTCAAATCTAAGATATAAAGTAGTACAAGTTTCTCACCAACTCATCACAACCCATGGATATACAACCCATGTCAATGGCGACGGGGTCCCACATGGGTTGAGTGCAACCCACATTCCAATCTACATGCATTGTCATCACCTTTAATACTAGTTATAACAAGAAAATTAACCCTATTAATTTATAATATTGTGGTGTAATGATCGGTAGTACAATTATTTGTTTTTATTTTTATAAGATAACATTTGATACGGTACTTATCTCAAAAGAGTGTAAAACGTCTCACTTTTGACACAATTCATACCAATTCACCGTGTAAAAAGTGAATTTTTACTCGGAAATGTGTAAAATGGTCTAATAACCATTTTCATAATTTTTTTAAAGTCTTTAATTTTGTATGGTTTTAAAACCGGTTAAGATATCATATATTGTAGTAGCAACATGTTCTTTTCCACATGTATTATTATTGGAAGATTAATGAGATAAAATTTTGAACCATGCCTTCCAACAAAAGCTCCGGCGTTGGTGAGTTATCATCTTCGATGGAACGTCAGCCATCTGAGCACGACCTTGCACCTTATACATCACAAAAGTCCTATCTCCACTCGACCCAATTGCTTCATTTGCCTTCATTGCTGCCAACAAATTTAATAATTTTGAAACTTCTTTTTAGAGTATTAAATAACAAAAAAGAAAGCCATTTAAAAAGGATCAAAATGGAAGAAAATATTCAACACAATTGTCTATAACAGTGAAACAAGCTACGTACCTTACTCAAATGGCATATATTGTTATACACACATGTCTGATGTTATTAGGCAAAATCAACCAGTGAAAGTTTGTAAAATGGGTATGAGAACAAAAAGTAAGTTCTTAAACTTACTACAAATGTCTTACTTTTTTGTTTTTTAAACAACAAATGTTAGTTATTAGTTTTTTATCATGTTAGTGGTTAAACGACTGTGTCCATGTTTTAACCCAAAACCTAAGACCGAGTGGTGTGAGGCTTCCCCCCCACGCGTTTCCCCCCAAAACGCGGTCCGAACGCCTTCCACATGGTCCCGAGGTCGCGTTCCAGCTAGTCAAAGGGGGATGACCGGACCAAAACAAACGCCTAAAATGGTGACTTGATTTTTGTGTTTTCCTCCTCCCTATGTTCCAATTTTACCATTATCCCTTTTTTCCTATATAAACCCACCATTTTCACCATTTTCTTCCACACTCTAAATCATATCTCATCCAAAAAAAACACATTTTATTCTTTAGATTTCCATGGATCTCAACAATCCATTGTCGTCAAGCGAGAGTTCGACCGATAGCTCATCCGATAGTTCGAGTGGTTCATCCGAGGTAGACGCGGCCATATCGAAGGCGGCCATTTTGGCCGTGAATGCTATGTTGGACGCCGTTCGCGGCGATGATGATGATGATGATGGCGATGATGACGATGAAGTTGTAAGACCGCGGTTTAAGAGACGTGTTACTATTGTGCGTAGGCGTCAAGAAGACGAAGCTCGACTCATGCGTAACTATTTTGTTGACGAACCGATTTACAATGCAAAGATGTTTAGGAGGCGTTATCGTATGAGTAAGCGGTTATTTCTCCAAATATGTGATGATTTGGCAGAGCCGAGTATCCATTTTTCCAACAAAGATACGATGGCAGTTGCGTCTTATGATTTGTGGATTTGGAATGCATACTTTGGGATGCAGGGGTCCAACAACGACATTAATGTTTTTGAAGCCTCGCCTGTTCTTGAGGAGCTTATATCCGGTTTGGCTCCTACAGGTTTGTTTTAAACTATATTATTTAAATTCGTTCCTTTATTATATTAAACGTACTTTCTATAATTGGTTCATTTATTATTATTTTGTAGCCTCTTTTTATGCAAATGACAACTTTTACAAGACCGGATACTATTTGGGAGATGGCATCTACCCGGAGTATGCAATTTTCGTTAAGACTTTTACCGACCCGATTGACAACAAAAGAAAGTTGTTTAAGAAGAAACAGGAATCGGCAAGAAAGGACATTGAAAGAGCGTTTGGTGTACTGAAGAAGAGGTGGAAGGTTATTAGTAATCCTGCACGGTATTGGGACAAATAACGGATGCAATCCGTGATCTATACTTGTATCATCCTACATAACATGATTTTACAGGACGAGGACAAAGCTTTCTGTCAAGACTACGACCCGGAAGACCCTTCTTTGGACCCGGAGTACTGGACACAAGAAACTCCCATGGAGCAACGGATCGAGAACTTGCATGCGATCAAAAGTAGAGAAACCCACAACATGCTCATGGCGGATTTAGTGGATCAAGTATGGACGACCCGTTCGCGACAAGATGAACCTGTGCCCGACCTTAATGAATACGTTAGCGATGATGAGGCTTAGTCTTTTATATTTGTGTAATGGACCTTAATTTGTATTTTATATGTATGAACTTGTTTTAATGTTTTTTAATATGTAGTTTATAAAATATATATAATAATAATAATAATAATAATAATAATAATAATAATAATAAACTATATATTATATGACACATGGCAAAAGACCCCACTAACCCAAGATGCCTCACACCCCTATTTTTTAAGAATGTCCACCATGATGACATGGAGCCATGTGGCCAAAGACCCCCCTCCATGAGAAGGCCTCATACCATTTAGTCTAACATCCTTGATTCCTTGAACCACTAGAGCATATTTTATAATTTAACTTGTTATGTAAAAATCTTGTTATTTTTGCTATTGAATTTCCGGAAGGGTTAATAGCATTCTTATAATGGTTCATATCTATGAACTCAAAAAAGTTATTGTAACATATTAGCACATATAACAATGGAGAAACAAGTTGAGTGATGATAGATTCTCCTAATATAAGCCTATTTATCCTCCTAACTATAAGATCAAGCCACATGGAAAAATCAAGAGGGGTGATGAAGAAAGATAATGAGTGGATTACACATGTCAAGATTTGATGATATTAGGAGGATTATTAGGCTAAAATTTTATGAGGATCTAACATTTCAAAAGTTAAACATCAACTTGACCTACTTGATATGTCTAAGATGTGATTTTTGTAAGCCTAAAAGTCTAAAACTATATAGGGTCATTATGATGAATTCAGTTTTATATTATTTTCATGATCATTATCTCATAAGTTACAACTTAATCTATCTATGTTGATTCTTTATTTGAAAAGATCATCATCCTACGATACCCTATATTATATATGAGACCTTACATAATACTCATATCTCACAATCCCTACATAATACTCAAATAAAATAAAATATAAAACTAACAAAAAGACACAACATGAATACGATATATCACGTTACAGACCATGAAACAAAAGAAAATTTTGAATCTTTTAATCACTAAACAAGCAAAAAAAAATCCAAAAACCTTAACAACGTTAGTCTAATCAGCTAGAAATAACCGTGCTTACCTTCACATGCTGCATTTGATGGATAAAGCAAAAACTTGTTAAAATCAGTACCAAGAATAGGAAGCCGTCCACCACGAGCATATATCTTCAAAGACGAATCAATAACTTCCGAAACTTTGTCATCATCATTCACCACAAATCGTAACGGTCCTGGACTTCCAAGCACATTTACAGTGATCAGAAACCGCTTATTCTTCATGTTCTGGTTATCATGAATTTTCTTATTCTTCATCGATCTTCTCAGTTATTGTTCAAACTTTAGTTTAGCGAAAAAAGATCAAATATTGTAATTCGAGTACATCAATTGATCAATTGAGTTTGGCTAAAAAGGATGATGGAATTCTTAGATTATGGGTCACAATGGAAATACCAAGAATCCATAGAAGAATAAGGGCAACATAAAAGAAGCATGAAACAGCAATTCATGTGAATCATCCAAAATCATGCTTCGGATGGTCATAGAGAAAAAGAGAGAGACCTAACTTATACTACTACTCCTATTCTAATTTACATAATTATGTAGACCATCCCTAACTTATTCTACACAAATGCAAATGCATCCTAATTTACAAAACTCAATGCAACAGATTTTGAAGTAATGAATATTTTTGTAAAAAAGTTTTATTGATTTATTTGGTGTTAATCTATTTATGGTACATCGTACGGGTATAAAGACTAGTTTGTTTATATATAACACATAATTTTTTTTTTGTAGGACTTGATCCTTGGCCGAACCTTACAAATCCCTTTAAAACCGTTGCTTTAACTTTTGTATGATTCCAGCGAATGTTTGAGTTGAAAACACAAAGAAGAGTTGACGTTTCACGAATAAAAATCCGGTTTTAGGAATGGTCATAGCAAATAACTTTAGATATCATATTTCAAAAAATTATGCAATTAATAGCAATTCTTTATGGACAAGAATCTATCTATTTTTCAGCCATATCACAACAAGCGTGATGTTACTAGCTTTATTTGTTGATGTCCAAATGTTTGGTGTCCATAACACAAGGACTTGTAGAAACCCTTTTAAGCCCAAATCCTTTCAAAGCCTCCAAATAGGCATCCATATCTTTTGACTGAGCACAAACACCAAAACTACAACTCATACTTAAATACTAGAATTGCAACTACACGATAATAATGAAGTATTCTTCAAATTTTCAGTAAAGACACGTGGCTAATAGTGATCAGATCTTAAGAAATGAAAGTGAATAATATTGATAATTAAAATCTATAAAAGGCTGGATTGATGTTCCTGGGCTCTACTGTCAAATTTTCTTTAGTGGTTGCCTGGTTGGTGCTAGAAAATTGGAAATGTAAATAGGGAAGATAGATATGGTGATATATGTTACGTTAATTCACTTCATTTTTTAAAATTAATTATGTACTTTCATTTAAATTAGTATCTTAAAGGACTATGCAACAACATACCCGTTCACCAGAAATCTCAATAGCCCAGAACTCCCGACCACATTCACAGTAATCAAAATCCGGTTATTCTTCACATACGCATCAGCCTTGTCGTTATTCTTCCTCTTCTTCCCGGTGTTAGCTTTAATTATTTAGTTAGTGCGTTTTGTAATTATGTAATAGAATAGTCCTTGTTTAAATGTATTAAGTATGGAAGGATTTGTTGTAATTAGATAAGGACTTATTTGTAATTAAGGAGGGGGTTTAGAGCAAATGTCAAGCCTATATAAACCCCTCTCCACAACCATTGTAAGGTTACCACTTTTAATCATATTTCCTTACTTTCCCATTTTCTCTCTACTTTCTCTCTCACACACTTAAGCCTTATAACTTATATCACGATTTAGCATTGTTTACAATTGGTATCAGAGCAAAATCACAACTTGTGTTAGATCCATGGCTTGATTTTGTTCCTTTTGTGCTAAATTGTGTTTTTCCCATTTTTACCGAAAGTTCCAATCTTTACCCTCTAAACATGTTAAAGTTTCCTCCTTTTTAGTTTCATTCCACTCATAATCTTCCTATAATCATCCTTGAAAAGTTTCAAATCCTAATTCTAAACCAAATGGCTTAAAATTGAATTTTTAGCTTTCTGTTCTGAAAACCGGTTTTCCTTCCGGTTTTCATTTTCCTTCGAATTTCTGTTGTAAAACCGGCTTTCCTTCCGGTTTTCCTACCAGCTTTCCTTCCGGTTTTCCTTCCGGTTTTCCTACCAGCTTTCCTACCGGTTTTCATACCAGCTTTCGTATCTTTATTTCATAATACCTGGTTTACACCAAAACCGGTATTAGTGCTTAATTTCTTCATTTTCTAAGCCAAACTCCGCCCAAATTTCTTCACGAAAACCGGTTTTTCAAAGGATTTCATGAAAACCTGATTTAGTGAAGAATTTCTTGAAAACCTGATTTAGTGAAGAATTTCTTGAAAACCTGATTTAGTGAAGAATTTCTTGAAAACCTGTTTTAGTGAAGAATTTCTTGAAAACCTGATTTAGTGAAAAATTTCTTGAAAACCTGTTTTAGTGAAGAATTTCTTGAAAACCTGTTTTAGTGAATAATTTCTTGAAAACGATTTAGTGAAGAATTTCTTGAAAACCGATTTTAGTTGAGAATTTGTGTGGTTGAGTTCATTTGCATATTATAATACCTGGTTTACTCCAAAACCGGTATTAATTCTTTAATTCTTCATTTTAGGAAAAGGGACTCTGCCCAAATTTCGAGCCGAAAACCGGATTTAGTACACAATTTCTGAAAACCGGTTTTAGTACTAAATTTACCAAAACCTGTTTTAGTACTACAATTCGAAAACCTGTTTTAGTACTAAATTTCTGAAACCCTGTTTTAGTACTACATTTTTGAAACCCTGTTTTAGTACTAAATTTCTGAAACCTGTTTTAGTACTAAATTTCTGAAACCCTGTTTTAGTACTAAATTTCTGAAACCATGTTTTAGTACTAAATTTCTGAAACCCTGTTTTAGTACTACATTTCTGAAACCCTGTTTTAGTACTACATTTCTGAAACCCTGTTTTAGTACTAAATTTCTGAAACCCTGTTTTAGTACTAAATTTCTGAAACCCTGTTTTAGTACTACAATTCGAAAACCTGTTTTAGTACTACATTTCTGAAACCCTGTTTTAGTACTACATTTCTGAAACCCTGTTTTAGTACTAAATTTCTGAAACCCTGTTTTAGTACTAAATTTCTGAAACCCTGTTTTAGTACTAAATTTCTGAAACCCTGTTTTAGTACTAAATTTCTGAAACCCTGTTTTAGTACTAAATTTCTGAAACCCTGTTTTAGTACTACAATTCGAAAACCTGTTTTAGTACTTCAATTCGAAAACCTGTTTGAGTACTAAATGTCAACTGTTATACCTAATGAGTTTGTTGAGACGGTGTTAGATTTTTTAATGGGTGAACAGCCAAGTTGGGAGAAATACGTCGTCATGATAATCACATTTGTATGTGTTGTACCAGTTCGTTTCCATGTGGAGTGGTTATTTTTGAGGAAAAACAAGTCAATGTGAAATATTTAAGACAATTATGACACAACACAACAGTTTTCAACTTGAAATTAAGCAACTCAAATCTGAGAACAAAGAGCTCAAATCTGCTAATAATTTCAGTTTGTCTGCCATGGAAAGTCTTCAATCTGAAGTTGATCGAATCAAATCTGAGAACAAAGAGCTCAAATCTGCTAATGATCTCATTTTGCCAAACATGGAAAGTCTTCGAAAAGACAATGATCATTTGCAGTCAAAGATTATCAATTTAACCAATGAGTTGGATATTTCTTACAAAGAGCTCATTGAAACCATCCTCGAAACCCAAGTTAAAGAACTTGTTTTGCAACAACAACTTTCTAAGCTCAATCGTGAATTGCAAAACAAGTCCATTTCTTCGAAGAAGAATGAGCAAACATGTCTGAAGTTAATCCATAAACTTCAAGCTCATTCCTTGTCAGGAAACTCAACTTTCAACCAAGTCAAATCAAGTGAGTTCTCTTTCGACTCGTGCTCCAGAATCACCTCTTCCCAACCAAACCACTCCATCTCCAACTAAAACAAAATCCATTCCTTCAAATGCCCAACCAAACCACAATCACCCAAAATTATCAACCAATACCAAGCAACACCCTTCCTCCAAAATCAAAACAAATCTTCATAACACCAAACCATCTCACCAAAACAATAAACAACCACAGCCATCTTCCAAACCAGCTCATACCACTCCCAAATTCTCAAAAGAACCTCACTTCACCAACACAAAAACTCTTCCACATAAACCTCATCCTACTCTCAAACAAATAAACCCATATTACACACCTCGCAAGACCAGACCTCCCCTCAAGCCTATAAACAGCCATTGCCAGATATTCAAGGATTCCACCACCGGAATCATTCGTTATAGAGATCAATATGGCTGGTTCTCTCATACTAAACCCAAACCAAAACCTAAAAGCACTCCCATTAAATACTCTCTCTCTGAGCTGTTTAAGTTGGCACCACGAGTCATTCACCCTCGTGTGCAAAAAGTGTTTTACTATGCACAACCTTCTACTTCTCTCTTCAAATATCCAGTTGGACCCACCCTTACATGGGTTCCAACGTCTGGATCCAAGTAGGTGGTTGTGATTTGGCTTGTACACATATCAGTGTACAACCCGTTCAAAACATGTGTAATTGAGACGTTACTTCATAGTTATACCTTTCATTTACCGTTATTGTCATCAATCATTGTGCATGATGAACACGTTACATGTGTTCATCATGAGGGGGAGAAAAGCGTCAGAGATTGATTATCCTTTTGAGGGGGAGCACATTGCCTTGTCTAATTCTTTGCTCCAAAAATTATGCCCGGGTTGAGGGGAAGCTAAAAGGAAAATTAGTCTTGGATCTTTTAGTATGTTTTTATTGTATATTTTGAAAGGAGTGATTGAGTGAGGGGGCAAGATTTAGAGAAATTTCGCTCATACGACAAGTTGAGGGGGAGCTAAAGCGACAAACCATTTTCTGGATTAATTATCTGTTATTGAGAAACTTGTGTGTTTGAGGGGGAGCAAGAGACAGACAATCAACGACTGTAATGTAAGAACCAAGTCAAGTTCTACACTCAACACTAAGCCAAGCTTCCGCACTTCATTCCAAGCTTCCACTTTCCACAAGAAACCCAAGTCTTCGCCTTCGCTTTCACAGAATGCTTGAGAATTCAAAAAGTCAAAGTTGCTCGAAGACGATGAAGATAAAGAGAAAGCTACAAAGTCTACTCAACATTGAAGATTTTCAACAAATGGGCTCATCACGTTTATTTAAAGATCCATATCATAGAACCCTCAACCGACCATCTGATCCGAAATTTCATTTCATTCCCAAGCGCCTCTGGAAAGAGAAGTTCAGTGAATACAAGAAAAGGGCCTTCAATGATCAAAGGACTCATCAAGACAAACCCGAATCGTCAACCAAGAAAAGAAACAGAAGACAAAGAAAGAAGAAAAGGACTAGACGATGAACCTTCACAAAACGCACTAAAGGGGGAGATTGTTAGCTTTAATTATTTAGTTAGTGCGTGTTTTGTAATTATGTAATAGAATAGTCCTTGTTTAAATGTATTAAGTATGGAAGGATTTTGTTGTAATTAGATAAGGACTTATTTGTAATTAAGGAGGGGGTTTAGAGCAAATGTTGTGCCTATATAAACCTCTCTCCACATCCATTGTAAGGTAACCACTTTTAATCATATTTCCTTACTTTCCCATTTTCTCTCTACTTTCTCTCTCACACACTTAAGCCTTATATTCTTATTTCACGATTTAGCATTGTTTACATGCAATATCATTCTCAAAGAAACGCTTCCTTTCGAGTTCATTTCATTTTCCATGATCAAATCTTAGGAAATGAAGGTGAATGATGTTGATAATTAAAATCTATAAAAGGCTGGAAAATATGAGATATATTCTAGTGATCCAAGAATCTAAAAATGATACTACAAGGTTGGAACATATGTTTGTTTTAAGCGACTACAATAAATGATTTGTTTTAAGCTTTATTAGCTGGTGTCAAGAATTCCTAAGCTAAACTTAGCTGTGAAGAACAATGTAGTGAGTATGGTGTACGGATATATGTATCCATTTAGGAAACAAATAATTACAGCTAATTCGATATATCACCATCGAATCAAATATATAGCATCGTCCCTTTCTCTTTATAACTATTTTCATCAAATTACACCACTAATCAACTGCTACCTATATTAACAAAAGGATGTGAATTAAGTAAGTTCACATATCCTCAACTGTTACCTATATTAGCAAAAAGAAGTCAAGTTCTTTCTGTTCATAATTGAATTTGTGTATCCATCAAAGATTATAGAACCTTGTTTGGCATAGCTTTCGATTGCTGTTTTTGTAGTTACATGGAAAACTTGACACAAGTTTGGGAAATGTTTACGCTTTCAATAAACCAGAATGTGTTTGCACTTTGCAGAACTTTGCAAATGGCAGTCAAAATTTAAGACAGGTCTTGGCTTTTTCACGGTTGATCGAGCCAATTAATGGAAAAGAACTTTTGTCAACTATTTTAAATTTTGATAAGGCTGAGTCTTATACAGCTTGATAAAGAAGATCCTATAACTTGATTTCTTATAACAAAAACATCATTAGGTACATTACCTTGCACATGACTATCTCTCAAGTTGGTCCAGTGGTGGTAGGTGCGCCAGGTGACTTTCACGTCCCTGGTTCGATTCTCCCCATGGCAAATTGTGAGATATTTTCCAAGTCCTCCTATGATGTCTTGTCTTCAAGACTGAGGGGGCGAGGTTTTCCCCCAATTTAGCGTCGTGCCTTCTGTAGCGGCTAAATTGGTGTGGTTTTCCCTCCCCTGTGGTTCCCTGACTTCGTGGATCGGTCGCTAGTGACTGCCTGCCCATTGGATGTAACGGCTAGCCGTCCCGTGACACGAACGTTCAAAAAAAAAGTTTAAGAGCACCTCCAATGGAGGTTGATGAAAAGCTTTTTTTGAAGAAAAAAAGTCTTTGAAAAGCTTGATACCATTGGGTACAAAGGCTTTTTTTATCAAAAGGTTGATAATCCTCAACCCTTTGAAGAAAAGCTTTTTTTCAATTCACACACAAAAAAAGTTTTAGAAAAAGCTTTTGCATTGGAGTGAATGACTTTTTCTTATTTTTAATTAATAGATTGGTTGGTTGGAAAAATAAAAAGCTTTTAAAAGTTTTGTCTCATTGGAGATGCCCTTAGTGCAGTTTCAGAACATGGTTCATGACTTCATTCCATATTGAATTTGCACTTTTCACCATACAAACTATAATTTAACATACTTTTCCAAATTCCAATAACTTTTCTTTTACATGCTACCTTAGCTTTATAATCACACATAATATCCATAAAAGTTATAAAGATAATAGAAAAGTGGAATATAGAAAATGATATGTCGTTACGCACCTCTGCCATGCCAGACCATAATAACAACACCTTTTTCGACTATGGAAGTTCTACGTCCTTTATTTGTTTCTTTAACTTCTCTTGGATGCCCTACTGTACGCATTAAGACATTAGTTAGAAATATACTCTTGTTAGAAAGGTCAACTATTGAACTTCCATTGTTCACTTCCCAGGACAAACTTGTAACATATCATCACCATACCGTGTAATTGCAAAAAAAGAAGAAACTGAATGTATTCCCATTTACTTTTCTTGACCCTGCTGGGATTCTATAGCTAGCAATTTCTTTTGCCATATTTACCAATGCCTGCAGGGAAATCAACAAAACCAAGATTTATAAGAAGCTATCTCGTGCGAGGTAGCATGCCGGTAAGTTTGAACTTTGAACAGGTAAAAATTCAGTGAATTCTACTCACAACACATAGCTTATTTTTGGCACTGGAGATACTAACCAATATTTACCGGACCAATAGTACGTAAGATGGAAATCACGTAAATCTGATTTAACTATTTCAAATAGAAGTCTACTTCCGAATGCAAAGACACAAACTTTAGACTAAATTGAACATATAAAGTCACACCATCTGTTGAAGTAAACCTATTTATAGAAATCCAGTCATCATATGCAAGAACATATTGCGTTAAGAAGATGACCTGGATCTCAACTTCAGTGACAGCAAGTTTACTTTTTAAACTGAGCAAAAGTATCCTCCCTTACAAGCATCCACAGATAACGTATATTCAACTATCAGTCAAAATCTACTAGATGTCTTTGATCTTATCACGTAAAGATAGTTTATGTACTGGAATATAATCACATAGCAATAGATTTGAGTTAAAGAACACAAGATACAGTAGCTATTCCTGTAAAATAGTTGTAACAGACCTGGCGTTTGAGATAGCAGTTGTGCTGATTATAGTGATATCCATGTGTATTTGCCAGACTTGAAATTCTATTTGGCAATAAAAACCATGATATGTGTTTGTAGCCATATTGACTGTCACAGGAAAAACAGAATATAATTAATCAAGATAAGAAGCTTGTTACAGTTTCCAACTAAAAAAATACGAAAACTTACCCAGATAATAGCCCTTGTGCTAGACTGGTGCACTGATCTGTACATCTATATACCAAAATCCTCATCGCCAACAGTAATTATATATGTATATACTACTTAGTTGTCACTTTACGATCTAAGCAACTTGTCGGATCACTTTGTTTAATACATAACCGCAGTTAAAAAAAAAAAGGTTACATGTTGCAGCTTGGCCCTATTGACCTCCCAAATACACAAGGTAGTCATAGAAATCCAATTAGTGAAATTAAATTAGCCAGATTAAAGTGACCCGTATAAAGGATTTGTCAAGAAATAACAGTAGATGAATAAAACAAGAAAAAAGTGTGATATGATTGTTAAAGTGTGTGATCTCTCACTCATGGAGTCATGGGTGCCTCTAGCGCTTTAGGGGCCTAAAGCGAACTTCTAAAAAGGGGGGCCTTATCGAATATAAATTTTACACCCATGTCTCACTCACTGGATCAGTTGTATGAAGCAAAATACGTAAGAAAACTTACCCGCCCACTGAATCCAGAGATATGAATGCCAGATAAACTGCCTTCAGCAGTTAAAGCACCCCCCTACTTGTTCACTCTATGCAACTCTTCTATAAGTTGTATCTCGTGATGATGAAAAGCTGCTGCTGCAAAGCTTCTTTTCTGTCTACACACATCAGATGGTTAACGATACTGCGGGCGGTAAGGTTTGAGTTAGTAATCTATCTAGCCGAGTCACCAAGTGTTCAGATTAAGTTAGAATCAATGAGGGTTTGGATTGTGTTTGCAGTGAAAGAAGATTTGGAAGGGCAGGTGAAGATCCAATGATCGGTTTTGTCAGATCCAATTAATAATGGAATAAGATAAACCCAAAACGTCTTGAAACATAAGGAAAACTTGAAGGGTTTTACTCAGATTGTACTCTCCTAGTATGTTTAATGAGATAAAACATCATCTAGTATACCATAATTGAAAAAACGGACATAACAAAACATATATACTATACGTCTCTGGCAAAGTGAGCATGGCAACTGGAAAAGAGTTGAAGCACAGATACTAAACATAACGATTAAATGTCAACAAAGTAATAGTGCATAATAGTTACAATGAAGTGAGATTCAACAACACTAATGCTAAATATAGATCTCACGGATAACAAAAGCATGAAGCTATAGGTAAAGAGTTTGAACTTTTAATATGCATAAAAGTTGTACTCGAATCTCCAGAACTTTGCTTGAGTCTTTCTTTGAGAAGTCTTCTATTCAAATGCACACTTTGCAATGTGGTCATTATCTCTGTCCTATATCTTGATGATCAAGCAAAAGTAGTGTTTCCATGTAAGAATGCACAGAAAAGCTACCATATAATCCATAAATTCCGATGTTAGTGTTGCTTTTTGACTCTGGATCGTACACAGCAAGTGCACGTTCATGTGGATAATAATGTTTCTTGTCGTTATCCACTTCGATTATGGGTGCAGCAGTGTTCCGGAATCCCAGTATTGGATGTATCGATGCAGCATCAGGAGATGCATATTAATCCTATCCCAGGCAAACCAATAAATAAACTCGTCTACAACTACCTGACCATATCCAAACTCAATCAATCTATCAGGAACATTGCTACCTAGTGGACTTCTCCATCTCCCTCCCAAACTTAACGAAAATACCTCAACTTGGGTGCCAACATTTACATCATCAACATGTGTAATCTTGACAAGCTTAGGGTCAAGATTCCGAGGAGAAACTCCAAACCCAACATCAGTATTACACGGGTCTACATTGGGTACTGGAATGACAACAGTTTTTCTTAGGGAAGGATTCCAGATAACAGCGGTATCCTTTCCATATTCATACAAGCAAAACAAGCCATACGAACCACCGAGTACACTTAGATTACGACTAAATAATTTGTCAACTGAATCGGAAACCAAGACACTAACCTTTTGATGTGGGAAAGTGACGTCATCATCGAAAATGGAAACATATTTTACAGGTGTATAATTGCAATATTATCTTTATCTTTATATATACTAAAAGATATTTGAACTAATGACTTCTTGATCATTACATCGCTCAATTTCATCAAATTGACTCTCGCTTATGTCATTATTTAGTTTAATTATCTATACTTCTATACTATCTAATAAACAAATCACCTCTTTTTTCCTTAAACTTTCTCTTTGAAAAACCAAAAAAAATACCTCTCTCCTTTATTAACTAATTTAAACATCTCCATCTAATTTATCTATAATACCCTAAATGAAATAATTTACAATATAGATCCCTCAACACTTAAAATAACTACACTGCCACCTTTAACATCAATTATTTTTACATTCACCACCAGCGTCGCCCCCACCCGTCCCACAGTCGTCCCCACTGCCCCACCACCGTCACCACCACCTCCGCCATCACTACCCCCACCGCCGCCGCATTACGTGGACATAAGTCTAGTAGTTAAAATTTCTAATAATCATTATCAAATTAAATATTAGTATTTACCAATCTACATGTGGGGCTTTATTTAACCGACACATATCCTTTTAAATCTATTTTCAAAATCATCTCTTAGATACCTAATATAAATAAAACTTTTATACTAAAAAATTATATTATATTCATAGTTACCATAAATATAAATTTTCATATCATTTTTATTGATGGTGGTAATCTTTATTTTTATCTTTATATATACTAAAAGACAGTTGAACTAATGACTTATTGACCAATCACATTGCTCGATTTCATCAAATTGACTCTCGCTTATGTCATCATTTAGTTTAATTATAAATTAAAAATTAAAATTTCTAATAATATTATATTGAAATAGTTTAGCCCCGTGCGATACACGGCTTTGATAAATCATTGCTTTATTTTAGCGTATGGATGTGAACATCGTAAGAGATTAAAAAGAAGTGTGCTAAGCTCATTCTTCGGAAATTAGTCTCTTTGTATTTGCGTTATATGCAATCCATGTTTATATAAAATAAAAGGGGATTGGAATTTTGGCATCCTACATAGCACTTACGCTTTGCAGCATGGCTTTAATATATGAAAATGAGAGACACACAAATAAAGAATATGGAAATGAGTGTACATAACATCCCACATAACGAACACTCGGTTGTTGAAATCAAAATTTCTAGTGCCGTAAAACAAAAATGATAAAATAACATTTTCAACCACAAACAACAAATACCAACACACTACATTAAAAACTTTAGTCAGTGCAACAAAAAAAATCATCAGGCCAGTAACACCCTTCGTTTAAAAATACGGGTTTCCAAAAATTTTCGCCTAACGGCGTCAAATAAAGCGGAAGAAACATTAAAAGTCCAAACCAATTAAAATCTGTTTGGTTTACTTATTCAATGGTGTTACTAATCGCATCATCAAAACAAGTTTAATAGAAACCCGTCGGCTGCTCAACACAAAACAACCGACTACATAATAATCCAACTCCATTAAAGACAAACATAAACAAATGTCTATAAAAGTTCAGCATCTATGGGTAGCTAAGGACTTCATCACGCATTCTACCCATTCCTCACTCATCTTCATCAACAACCTCAGCTACGCTAAACCTGAGGGAGCAACACATTTCAAAAGACAAGTGTTAGCTAACGAATTAGCTAAGTAAGATAACACTCAGGTTATAAAACATTTGTCCATTTCAAACATTATGGATTTAAATACTTCATTAAGGCACAACACACATCAAACACACAATACTTTATATTAGGATGAACCACCCTAAATGTGCCTATCCTGCTTTACTTCATTACACACATATAACCACATAACTGCTTTCTACTTTAACTGCTTTACTACGTTTTAACTGCTTTACTACATTTTAACTGCGTCAATGTGCAACATAAGTTACACCGGACTAGATGACAACCATTCAGTTGAACATCAAACGTCGTTAAGGAATGGCAAGCCAATCCCCGAGTAATCCGTATGTACAAGACAAATGAGGGCGGGTCAGACCCCTCGTATTACTCAACTGCATCTCAATGACCATGTTGCAAGGAGCCACCCAAGCAACCTACGTCAACGCACTTAGCCGGGCTAGGGCAAGTACGGGTTAAGCTTAACACTTTCCTGCATCAAAGTTTTACGAGCTCGAAACTGCATTATTTAGTTTAGGTGACTGCATTACCTAAACATTTACTACGTTACTGCTTTTACGTTTTGGGCCCTTAAACGTGCACGTGACATGGCAACTTAGCAAGTCTAGTGTTCTAGATGAGCAAGCCATACATACATGCACATAACAACATAAACTACATCACACTGCATTTCAAGATACTACATACTACTTCATATAATAACACTACATTATCCTTCATACATAACACTACATCATACATCATATCATAACATGCACTACATTACATATCATGAGGGACTGCATTTCAGGTCTCAAAGGTCAACTACATAACCCATATCACCTCCCGTGTAACCCCATATACCCATAAACAACATAAGTTACCAATTGGAAGTTATTATTATGAAACCATCCTTTGTTGAACCCTCAGCGTGTCAAAAGTAGTGTATCTTACCTCAAAGAAGCGCACGACAATAGGCAACTACGTTACCGTGTAAAGCAAATAGTCTCGTCTACCTATATATAGTAAACGACCATTAGACACGCTAATACTCACGTTATTAAAGTCATATCTCAGACCTCAACACCTACAAACAAGACCCACGACAACGACTACGCATTGGAGGTTCAAAAGTTAAACTCATTTCAAAACTGACACTGTTGCGCCGCAACATACCACGTTGCGCCGCAACTTATTTGTCTGCATTAGAGTTGCGCCGCAACCATACGTTGCGCCGCAGTTCAAACCTTCAGTTGCGCCGCAACTTATGTTTCTGGAAACTGGTTGCGCCGCAACTAGCCCCGATTCTGCACAAGTTCGATCGATTAAACCCCAAACCAGATCCAAACGACTCCAAATCAAATACATGACTTTCATACATCAAAATCCTTCATTTTCAAACCATTATAATGCAAGTAACTCCTTTATTAAACCACTCATGATTTGCATTATTAAAACAAACGTTATTTCGACATCAATTGACCCTCCAATGGTCTAGATCTGATTTCTAATGACTCATATGATCAAAAAGACATAAAATCAAAATCAATATACCTCTAATACCTGAAGATCACAATGGGGATGCAAAATACTCGATCAATCACTCCTAAATCACACGTTTGAAGGATTTTCGGCTTAGAATTTTGATAGGGGATCAAAGGGGTGGCTAGGGCTTGAGAGAAAAGTGATAATATCAGTAAAAAGAAACTAATGGCTCCCTCCAAGACCCTAAACCCGTTTTTGACTTTCACACCATGTCAAAATTGGTCCCTAAGCTTCATAAAGTCATATTTCTTGCCCAAAACACCTCTATGGACTATATACAACTCATTAAACTTTGAACACCTCAAAAAGGCATTTAACTACATCTTAACCACATTACTACGTCAATCAATACTACATTCAAGTCCCACACGCATAACACATTAACTACATATAAGCATAAAATCTATCAAAGACTTAACGGCACATTATGTTGACTTAACGACTCTAGTCAACCGTTAAATAAAAGATTGGGATGTTAGTCCATCTTTAGACCATTTCCATATATTCATGGTTTACGGGAAAAAATGGTGTGATAATTATTTCAAGAACATAATAGATAAGCATAACATGCTCTATGCAAGAAGCAACTATTTAGATCTCGTGAAGCTATTTACTTTGTGTGGTCTGCATATAGAACAACAAATGACATATCAGTAGCAGACCAAAGTTGGAATTTGCTTCAGACAGTGAAAGCAGTTTTGTTAGGAGTCTTTCCATGTAAACCTGAAATGGTTTTAGTGTGGAAAACCATAAACAATTAGAGAGGTGAGAAAATGTGTGGTATGTCAAATATGTAAGCTGGATAGTACTATAGTAGTTATAACCAGGCCAGAGCCCGTAGATGCTCTCTTTTTAGAACTTATTTGTTGCTTAGGGTGACTATTACTTGTTGTCGCGTTAGGCGCATCATTGTGGCTCTTGGCAATAATGGTGTTCCTGCATATTTGCGTAATATACCACTTTAATTTTTATAATTCCAGAAAACATCTAATGACAAACCTGGTTGTATTTATATTTAGGGAAAAGGGAGTAGTTTACTATCTTGAGATATAGTGATCAAGTTTTCTTAACGACAAAATGATATGCATAAACCTAATGTTTTCTTAACCACGTAACGATATGCAGTTTACTGTCTTGAGAATAGATACCCGTTTCAGTGCATAAACGCAAGATGGAGTATTGTGCCAATTCATTCAACTTTATATAAACACAAGAAATGTTTGATATTAACCAAGACAGAAGTATGGTGTACCTAACGCTCTTTCTAATCCTGGCCTCTTGCATGTTGAAGTTACTAATATAATATTATAGTGTATCCCTTGTAATTATATATCATGTTTAGAGGTAACAACATAAGGGGACAGAGTAGGTTGTTTAAAGACAATATGGGCAAGTTTTCGTATGGGCTAGTTTGGGTCCCATACAACATTTGTCCTATACTAATAATTTAGCGTGTCAAACATGGTTGCGGATCTTATATAAATTCAATACAAATCCACATAATATGGTTTGAAGATATTTGTGTATTAAAAATAAACTTCAGGCGACTTTAACCCATTTGACCCATTTGCTTTTGAAATACCCTTTTACTGGTTTGGTTTATATAAGATGCCCCACATACCCAAATAAGCCCTCATGAACAGAATACAAACTATTTATACAAATATATCACGATAAGTTACCTCGAGTATGGAAGTGAAAAAGAAGGCTTGTATGTGATCCTTTGCACCAAAGATACATCGGCTTGCACAAGATTCTGATTTTTAGCAATCCGAAACAAAAAATTCACAAACTAACCCAAAATCAAGTTTTTCATTTATAGGGTATTTGTCAAAACTACTAAGTACTAACATAACAACTTGTTACATGTACCAATAAAACTTTTGTTTTAAAAAAGAAAAAGAAAGAAAAGGTGACCCTAGTACACCAACGCTCTTTTTGACTCGAACTCATGAAACTTTTTCTACAAAGACATTAAATAGATTTATGCATATACCCACTATACTTGTTCATGTTGAACAGGCCCATTAAGCTAATCCAATTCCTATACCAGGATCCTTAATTGGGTCAAGTACAGATCAAAATTAAGATATCAAACCTTTTGGTAAAAGAAACCAACAACAGATGGCTTTAAGAAGTCTCTAACTCCCTTAGTGTATCCTCCTCCGGTTAATGTAGCTCCATCTGTACCAGTGCAGTAACTGTTAACTGAATCCTCTTTAATGATTAAGTCAGAGAATAAATGTTGAGGCTTTTAGCTCATGAAATTCACCTGTTTGGATCAAAGTTAAATCATTATCCAGTTTTTGTAGAAGTTCTTCGATTGTCCATTCCTTTAGTTGATCTAACTACACGTGAAGTTTATAATGAAGTTTTTGTGTTAGCTATCTGTAGATAGCTTACTGCATTATCCAGTATTTAATTTAATATTTATGTATAATTTTAAACCACTTTTAAATTATGTGTCACAAATAAAAAAAAAATACAAAGATATCGGTTGTAGTATTTAGGTCCAATCAGACCTTATATTGGGGTAAGGGCCGAGCTTTGGCCACCTCAAACACTGTATGATGTTTTCATCTATAAATTCTCTTCTAGGCTAACGTCACCTTTAGATACCTACACACTGTAAGGCGTTATCCCCTTTAAACTTCCAGCTTGATAAACACAGACGAACCCCTACTGAAGAGTTAAACACTTTCATCCTAACCCTCTTTCACCCATTACCCAACTTGCCCATTTAGTCGCCTTTAGAATATATCTAATTTGCATAAAAAAATTCAAATAGTCTATGATTTTACTTACCATATACTTCTGCTATTTCATTCAATATTTCTTCATTAAAGATCCCTCTCTTGCAAAATTGACCAAATGTTTCACCCGACTTTTGCTTCACTCTGAGATCCATTCCTGATGGTAGGTCATTAAACAATGGGTGTGTTCACCAAACTTTTAATACTAAGGATCAAGCCCACAATCGCACGGCTTAGATATGACCAGAAACACAAATTCCATTCTAAAAGCAAACACAAATGATGAGAAGAATTAAACTAGTTTTCAAAATCACATTCGTGGTATAATTTTCATATAAATATGCAGATAAAACATCAGAACCAGAATGTGTCATATTAGCAGTCATTGCATATGTGTATATTATGCGGAAGAATCACAATTACGAATATAATTAATGGTCAGCCATGTATTAGTAATGGATCACCTTAGAATTTTTTTACAAAATTCATACCTGTAGTGCCTTTTTATTAATAGAGATTTTACCAATGAAAAACCGCCTTACTAACCCACCAGCAAGCCACATAACGTTTCTCCGAATCCCTTATGTACCTGTATTCACACAACAATAAGAAAAAAAAACAGAAAATGGAATGGTATTGACATGGGATGGGCTGAATATGGGCAACTTTGATCAGGAGAAACCTCTGATCATACGTGTCCTCAGAATTTAAGCATGGCCCAAACATCTAGTTTGATAATTACTCCATTCAAGTGGTAACCTGATCTAAGATATAAAACACCATTATTAATTTCATGTTTGCAAACGTTGTTTATAAACTCTACAAATAACCAGAATTGTCATACACGTAGATATGTGCTAAGAATATGAGAACGTGGTTGAAACATAAACATCAAATATACAAGACAGAAACAAATTTGTTGGCATATAGTAAGCACTTTCAAACAAAAAAATGAAAAATTGAAAAGGGCACCTTAATCTGCTTGGGTTTTTAATACCATCTGAATTAGCGATGCTCCATTTGAGTAACCCGTCCCAGTTTGGTCCTTTAGCCATTCAATGCAAACAAAATCATAACTTATAGGCAGCATAAACAAAAGTCCGAACAAAGATGAGTTAAATGAGATAATGACTTACTGTAGCACACACAATAAAGCATGTGACGTAGAGAAGAACAGAAAAGTTGTTACTGTTGTCCTTTTGTAGCATGTAAATTCCACCACCAGAAATCATTCGTAGCTGCTATGCATCCTTACTATCAGGATCTAACTTCTCGGATGCACAAGATATCTCTATTGTGTCAGAAGGGCGGTCGCCTATAGAATCTATGAATATTTCTAGCTTTTCGGTCCCAGAAAATGCAAGGTGGCTTTGACATTTTGCTGAATAACTATTTTGGATGTTTTCATCCGAATCAAGAGAAGAATTATGCTGTTCATTTGAATCGGAAGAAAGTTCTGTAAAACAATAAAAAAAAGTTAACAGCTTATGGTATTTCACGTTATACATATTATCCTGTGCTTTGGTTCTGCATTTATCTTTAGAATTGTTCATAAGAAAGGTCACTTTTATTATGAATTTTAAAAATTGTTCCCTTATGAAGCCTGAGTTGACCTTTAATAATTTAATGGTTATTCATTTTAGTTGAAATGAGCATTTTGACCCCGGGCATTGCCCCGGGAGGGCGTTGCCCGGGATCGACGTTGTGTTATGCAAAGATATTTTGGACACTTGAAGTTTATTATGGTGGTTAAAACCAAGAGTTTGATGGTAAAAGTTATAAGCCTTAAAATAAAGATAATTTCAAGAAGTTAGACTAAAGTGATAAAACGTAAAAGTTAAGTGGTAAAAATAAGAAACTCTAAAAGTATACTATCGTTAAAAAAAAAAAAACAGAAAAAGACAAAATAGGAAAAAGACAAAATAGCTGACGTCATCATCAGGATCAAGAGCTTAACTAACCTGCATTCTTTCGATCATTAGGCTGACCAACCGTTATGCACCTCAAGATCAAGAAGGCTAAGAGACATGAATCCAAGGGTTAGACCCGACATAAGTCCAGCAAAAGCTACGAACTCAACAGCTGAGGCTAAATATATAAATCAATATCAAAGAATATGACAAACATGATACCAAAAATTCAAATAGCTGCTCTTCGAGGCATTTCATCAAACATCTAAAGTGTAAACTTAGAAAAGTTTCACAACAAAATCGTTTCAATGAAAAAATGAAGTTCACAATTTTTAATTAACCAAATCATATAAAGAGAGATGAAATAGACATAGATAATGAGTTTTAAACAAAAATTTCTTCATATTTCAATCAAAAAATTGATCATAACCAAAAAAATTAATTATAAATCAAACTTTTGTAATGTTATATTCTTACCAAATTTTTGTTGTAGACCTCACGTTAGGAGGCATAAAGGATACCCTTCTGCTAGGAACTTGTTGCATGATTATATAAACAAATAAAAGTCAGAATCAATTAGATAATAATTCTCGAATTAACAAAAACAAAAACACCCATACACACAAAAAAAATATCAAACTTTCGATTTTTAAAAAAATTATGGTAAAGCACTTAAAATGTACCAATGATCAAAAAGCTGTTAGATTTTTTAATACCCTGATAAAATAAAAAAATTCAAAACATTAGACATTTAATATTGTAACTAAATTTATCAAAAAACATTCAAAGAACCTGCTTTTCACTGGCTCGAAGATCTTCATGATAAATTTGACCTGTTTGGATAGAACAGCTACGATCATAGATTCATAGATGATAAGTAAGAAACACAATTGAAAGAAACCTTACTTCACCCTAGCAATCCACTTCATTGATCCTCATTATCATCAACAACAGGTAAACACGGAATTTATATAAAACAATTAAATCAAAAATGAACCTAATAAAAGATGGGATAAAAAGGAAACGGTTGTTACCAAAGCCCTAATCATTAAGAAAAATAATAACTTCAGGGGCATCAAACAAAACGATTAGAAAAGGCAGATGAGTGGAAGAAGATGACATGTGTTGCGATCGACATCGGTAAAGCTTGCACAGTTTATAGAAGGAAGTTGATTAGAGTGTACGGTAAAGAACGAAGATGGTTGGATTTTTTCTTTAATTGGGTAAAGATTGGTAACTGATAGGAGTTGAAAAGCTTTTCACACCATAATATAATTATCCATATAATTATTATACCTTCAGTCATGAGAAGACAAATAATGTAACAACCGTGACTTTTGACCCGTTGACTATTTGTGCCATTTGGCTAACAATTTAGTTAGTAATATAAATTTAAGTCTTTTGGGGTCCATTTAAGTGCAATGTGTACATATAGATCAATTTGTCGTGCAATTTGGGACTTATGCGCTAGTCGAGTTCATTAGTCGTGCTAATCGATGCTTACAATTTAAAAACAACTAAATGTAAATAAACTTTGTAATGTAAAGGTAAGCATGTGAATAGTCATTAGAAGCGTAATTCCAAAATATGTTTGATTTTGTCAACGAACAACTTGAACGAGTCTCGTGTTAGAAGTCTTAACGAAACGAATCATTTCTCAGGAGAAACCGAACTAGTTGCGAGAGTGCAAGAGGGGAACAAAATCCATCCCCACCTCTCATTTCTCCCTTATCTCTTCACACACAAAAAAAAAAAAAAAAAAAAAAAGGGGGGGGGGGGTGGGGGGGGAGGAATATTTTTCTTCCTCCTTCTTCTTGGATCCGAAAATTAAGGGTTTGGTAGCATCAAATTGTTAATTAATCATTGTATAATAATAATCTCTTGCAAAACTTCAAGATTTTTGGTTATAAAAGTGTTCATCCTCCTCCTAGCTCCAATTTCGGATTTCATGCTTGTAGGATGAATTGGTAAGTGTTCTATAGCTCAAAATGTTCCCTTTAACTAGTAGAATATTTCCTTGTTATAGATCTAAGCGATTTGTGGTCGATCCGAGTGTAAAATGGTGGTTTTTGCTTAAAAACGGGTTTTGAATTAGATCTTGAAATTAAGGAAGTGGGTTTTGCTTAAGAGTTGATTTTTACACTTGTTTATACTTGAAATATGTTGTGTTAAAGTTAGAAGCTTTGATCTTGACGTTTGGTGGGTCGATTTGAGGTCTAAAACGCGTTTTTTCTGCAAACTGAAGCATATCGCGCCGCGAGGGTGGTGTCTCGCGTCGCGAGTCTTGCATAAACTTGGGAAATCTCGTTCAGGTCAAAATATCGCGCCGCGATACCAAAATATCGCGCCGCGAGGTCATTATATCGCGCCGTGAAGTCAAAATCTCGCGCCGCGATTTACTGCAGGAAAGTCATTTTTCAAACGTCAATAACTTTTAAACCGTAAGTCCGTTTTTGACGATTCAAGCGGCCACGGATGCGTAAATGAGTATACTTTCTAATGGTATAGGCCACTGAGTCCAAAACATAATTTGATCATACCAAAAGCTTTGGTTAAGCAACAGTGGTCATGTCCTGACTAGTCATTGTGAAACGAAACGTAATGATTCCACCTTGGTTGGATCAAAGCCTTATAAAATGGACATAATAAAGCTTTTATAGTAATATTAGGTCAATATTGATAGAACCTTCCCTTTTGAGATACTTTAGGATTAATGTGATACGTGTATGATAGGTTTCAGCTATCGTGGACGTCGGTTCTACTTCCTATCATCTTTGGCTTGTCATTTGCTCGTCACAGGTGAGTTTCGTAGCTCCCTACTCAATCGAGATTCGGGCTGAAAAGTGTACAACTGTTGTGTGCTTACGTGTTGATTGTGCATTTATATGTTTGCCTTGGTTTATGACATAGTTCAATTGTGCATACGTTTGATTTCTTGATTGATGACATGACTTGATTGTGCATATGTTTGAGTGTCTTGGGTGGTGACATTGTTTATTTGATGGACTTGATGACGTGCAAATACGTGATTGTTATATGACTATTGTATGTGCGTGTTGGTTGATTATTAGGTTAGTTGTGTATATATGGAAGACGGTAATACCTTTGAAAGGTTGGAGATGTGGTGGGAAGGCTGCGGGTGACCCTATATATAAGCATCAAAGGCCTTTCAAAAGTAGTATCGTATGAAGTATATACACATGGTGTTTGGTTATATGTGGACATTGATGGTCATGAATGAAGTACATTACGTGCAATTGAGTACAATGAAGTACATTACGTGCAATTGAGTACAATGAAGTACATTACGTGCAATTGAGTACAATGAAGTACATTACGTGCAATTGGGTACAATGAAGTACATTACGTGCAATTGAGTACAATGAAGTACATTACGTGCAATTGAGTACAATGAAGTACATTACGTGCAATTGAGTACAATGAAGTACATTACGTGCAATTGAGTACAATGAAGTACATAACGTGCAATTGAGTACAATGAAGTACATTAAGTGCAATTGAGTACAATGAAGTACATTACGTGCAATTGAGTACAATGAAGTACATGACGTGCATTTGAGCACAATGAGGTACATGACGTGCAATTGAGTACATTTGAGGGACATTGATAGACATGTTTGGCATCATAGAACTTGTTAGATACTTATTGATATCCTTTTTACTTGTTCTTGTTTACCACGCGTATTCTGACTATCTTGAGTAGTTCATTTTGTGAATACACGTGTGAGGGTCATTAATGGACATTGATTGGCTATGGTTTGATTGAGTATGATTGACTTATCTATGATTAGGATAGTTGTACATACATGGAAGACGATATTACATTTAATGAGTTGCGGATGTGGTGGGAAGGCTGCGGGTGACCCTATATATAAGCATCCAAGATTCCTTAAATGTAAAGTCGTATGAAATGTAGGTGCATGGTGTTTTGGTTGAGTTGGTGGTCAATTGAGGTGCAATGTGGGCATGTGCATTATGGACATGTTTGACGTCATAGTTCTTGTTTGATACTTATTGTTATCGACATCAATCGTTCTTGCTCATTATACGTATTCTAGTATTGTATTTTGCGATCAATGAATGCATGTGTGATTAGGTTGTGTTATGAGCCAACCTAAATTGAGTACTTGTGCCTTTTAAGGACTACGGTAAGTGTGTTCCTTGCTCCTTATGCTTGTTCATATTGTGATTAACCTTGGCATTAGATCCTTGTCATTCGCTCCTACGAACTCACCAACCTAGTGTTGACCTTGTTTAGTACACTTTTCAGGTATTCAAGATAATCCAAGATGTGTCGGTTGATTGATGCTTGTGCTAGAGCTTGGGTTTGGACTTACATGGATCCAGGATTCATTTGCCCTTATTTTTTTGCATTATGCATGATGTACTTGTTTGTAGATGTTGGATTCACCGAATCCCCTTTGTTTCATATAGATCATGTTCTACGATAATCCCATGCATATGCTATATCTTTTCGGTAGTATTTCGAGCCTAGCTCGGGGTGTTACAGAATGGTGGCCCATGCGTGGTCGTAGAGAATTAGGCGGTTTGACCTAGACTACGGCTTAAGTAAAAACTCTTCATATAGCATGCATGGTTAGGAATTTTGAATGCAACGTGAATTGTATGAACCTTGTAAGTGTACACTAAGAGTTCGTAGGCAGGATCGTTATACATAATGATATGAGTACAATTGGACAATGTGTTGGTTTGAGATAGTGCTATGTGATCAACGTGTTGTTTTGTGACGAGTACAATGTGAACAATGTGTTATGTGGGACAAGTATAATGTGATTAATGTGATAACATGAGTACAATTGGGTTGATGTGGACAATGTGTTGTTGTGTGATGGTCAAGTGCATGAGGTCAATGTGGTTATTGAAGTAAATGAGGTCATGTGCATATTGTTGGATTGAGATGATTGAATTGATATGTTTGATGAATTAGGGCAAGATGAAGTTATGGCATTAACATGATATAATATTGTGGCAACCCTAAAAGAGCCCGATCAACTCTTTTATGGTTACCCGGTATTATAACAAGTTAATGACATCACGGATTGCACACGTTTGGCTTGGAGTATAATAAGGAACCGATATGCTTAATGGGAGTTGATTGGGTGGAGGGTTAGCCGCTGGTACACCCTGTATACATACCCGGTCAATAACTAGGGAGCATATCGGATTCGGATTATACTTTGGACCACTTGTTTTAGTTGCTTGTGATGTGATGTGTTGAATATGAGTACTTGACTATGTTGGTGGACAATTGTTGTGAACTTGGCACAAGAACATGATAGATAACGATTACTTGAGAACTTTGATATATTGTCCTTAGCATAGTGATATGAGACACGTATGATATGTTGGTATGATAGCATGATAGATGACAGTTACTTGAGAACATTTATATATTGGCCTTAGTGTAAAGACATTAAACATGTGTAGTGTGTTGGCATGAAAGCACTAACTACTATTGTGGTTTGATGATGAACAATTAGTGTGAACTTGATATGATGGCATGATACATAACGATTTCCCTAGAACATTAGTACTTTTGCCTTAGTGTAAAGATATCATTTATGTGTGACATGTCGGTATGAGAGCATTGACTACTAGTGCGACTAACACGAGAACAACTGTGAAACTACTCCCCGGGTCATAAACTATAGGGCTATTACTATGGTTGGAGATTTGATGATGGAATGACATGTTATTTCGTATGATTGAGTAACATATATGTTATGCATGCGTGGGTATGTTAATCGGTAAGTACTTGCGAGAATGGATTGGTGTACTAGTTTGCTAGTCTTAGCATGTATAAATTATGTTGTTAAGCTAACTTGTGTACATGAGATAAGCGAATACGGTGATGCATGTATAAACATTTACTAGATGGACAATTCTATGAATAAGAGTGGTAGGCACGCTTAATAATCCGAGTATGCCCAAAATCCTATTGCTTAACTTGTTTATAAGAACGAATCGGTAATGATTGATACTTCATGCATAGTTGTACTTAACGTATGAGAAACCGTAAGTATGACTTGGTTTGTGCGATTAATTGATAGAACATACAAGAATCTTACCTCCTAACTTGATTATGTGGATGAATTGTTAGAATATACGGTAGAGCAAATATGGTTGTCATGATATTCTAATGGTCGAATATGCTTAAATTTTGTTGCCTAACTAATTTGAGTGAAATAAATCGTTAGGACTTGGTAATACATGCGTGAAGATTTTGGTAAGCTAAATTCGTCCTATAATCTTCATTTCATGTTTATTTACATACTTCTAGTTGACTTCAAGTGAATTTCGGGTCACAAATCGGGTCAAATGCAGATTAGGGTTTCTTGTTAATGAAATTAGGTCATGAGGTGATTTTTGTAAGCAATTAGTGATTTGAAATGGATTTATGATATGGGTTATGTTTATATATGTTCCTTGAGGTCAAAGATGAGTATTTGCAACTATAAAATCGATTTGGATGTCAAAAATGGGGTTTGGGTCGAGTTTGGTTCGTGTTTGAATCAGAAAATCTGCAGGTCTCAAGAGGCTCGCGCCGCGAGCCTCGCGTTCTCGGTCAGTTGGTCTCGCGATCTCGGTAACTCGCGTCGCGACCTCGGACACTCCTCGCGCCGCGATCTAAACAACTCGCGCCGCGAGTTTTGTTCAGTTTTCCGTCAGATTTTCGAACGTGCATAACTTTTGATCCGCGAGTCCGATCGAGTCATATGACCTATCGTTGGAATCGTGTGAGAGTATATTTTCTCATGGTATAGCCCTTTTGGCCTGCTATATAGAATACATGACTAAGTTGGTATGTAAATTATAAGTATAGTTGTATTATGATCTTGAGGACGTCGTGGTATTATACTCCTCTAATATTAAACCTTAGGACAGTGCTTGAATTAACTAAGGTGACATGACAATAATCGAACGGCAATGAACTCGACCATTGTGTAAATAACGAGGGCGGCATCGAGACTTAAATGATTTACGTTGAGCATCTATGCAACTATAAACTTTACTATGCGTGAGAAGGGACGACCTGGGCTACACTAACCATAAATTCGAACGAATAAATTGAAATCGAAAAGTCTACCTAACACGTAAAATTGCGCGAACACGAACGTCGCAGGAATGGAGTTGAAGTGTAAACGATATTGAGTGGTACATATATACGAATCCGATTGGTGAAAGTTGATCTAATTGAACGCCTAGCTTAATGCGCAATCGAGAGCTCATAAACAGGGGAACGATGAGCCAATTGAGTGCTATAGTGCGAGTCACACGTGAGATGCGAGAAGCTCGAGTCCTTATAGTGTGCGATTCTCAAATCTTCTCGAAATTTAAACGGATTGCTAGATCGTTGTCTACACGAATGGGGTACCGTCAGGATTGGATGCCGTGGACATGAACCCTTCCATTGTCAAAGGGAAGACCGATAAATTTGACACCATGGCACATTTGTACATTGAAGAAGTGGTGTCTAAGGAGTTACGGGTTCTATCATTGTTGAAGGAAATATCCGGTATAACTCAAATTTTTGGAAATCTTTTCGACGAGCAATGGGTACTCAATTTGACCTGAGTACGGCGTTTCATCCACGAACGGAGGGACAAAACGAGAGGACCATTCAATGCTTGAAGACATGTTGAGGGCTTGTGCTATTGACATTGGTGGAACTTGGGAAGATCATTTACGTTAATTGGGTTCTCGTATAATGATAGTTACCATGCGAGTGTTCAAATGGCTCAATCTAGGGCACTTTATGGTAGAAAGTGTCGTTCTCCACTTGCTTGAGTGGAGATTGACGGAAGCCAATTTATCGGGCCAATAATAGCAGTCGAGACAACAAAGGCGATTTTCTCAAATCAAGGAGAGATTACAATTGGTCGTGAGAGACAAAGGAAATACGCCTATACGTGGCGTAGACCATTGGAGTTCAATGTGGGTGGTTATGTGCTTTTGAAAGTCTCCCCTTAGGAAAGCGTCGTTCGTTTTGTAAAGAGAGGCAAGCTTAGACCAAGGTACATTGGACCTTTGAGATCGTTGAACGAGTGGGCAAGTGGCTTACCGATTGAGGCTACCTCGAGAACATAACGGTGTGCATGACGTGTTCCATATTTGTAACCTAGGGAAGTGCTTGGCGGATCCTACATTACATGTGCCTATGAATGAGATTCAAGTGGACAAGAAGCTCAATTTTGTGGAAGAGCCGGTAGAGATCTTAGACCGGGAGACCAAGAGGCTAAAGAACAAACATCATACGATTGTCAAAGTTAGATGGAGTGCAAGACGTGAAACCGAGTTCATTTGTGAACAAGAGGACCATATGAGATCTAAGTAACCACATATGTTCATTAACTAGGGTTTTGTCGAATTTCGGGACGAAATTCCTTTAACGGGGGAATGATGTAACAACCGTGACTTTTGACCCGTTGACTATTTGTGCCATTTGGCTAACAATTTAGTTAGTAATATAAATTTAAGTCTTTTGGGGTTCATTTAAGTGCAATGTGTACAATAGATCAATTTGTCGTGCAATTTGGGACTTATGCGCTAGTCGAGTTCATTAGTCGTGCTAATCGATGCTTACAATTTAAAAACAACTAAATGTAAATAAACTTGTGTAATGTAAAGGTAAGCATGTGAATAGTCATTAGAAGCGTAATTCCAAAATATGTTTGATTTTGTCAACGAACAACTTGAACGAGTCTCGTGTTAGAAGTCTTAACGAACGAATCATTTCTCAGGAGAAACCGGAACTAGTTGCGAGAGTGCAAGAGGGGAACAAAACCCCTCCCCACCTCTCATTTCTCCCTTATCTCTTCACACACAAGAACACACACACAAACACCATTTTCTTCCTCCTTCTTCTTGGATCCGAAAATTAAGGGTTTGGTAGCATCAAATTGTTAATTAATCATTGTATAATAATAATCTCTTGCAAAACTTCAAGATTTTTGGGTTATAAAAGTGTTCATCCTCCTCCTAGCTCCAATTTCGGATTTCATGCTTGTAGGATGAATTGGTAAGTGTTCTATAGCTCAAAATGTTCCCTTTAACTAGTAGAATATTTCCTTGTTATAGATCTAAGCGATTTGTGGTCGATCCGAGTGTAAAATGGTGGTTTTTGCTTAAAAACGGGTTTTGAATTAGATCTTGAAATTAAGGAAGTGGGTTTTGCTTAAGAGTTGATTTTTACACTTGTTTATACTTGAAATATGTTGTGTTAAAGTTAGAAGCTTTGATCTTGACGTTTGGTGGGTCGATTTGAGGTCTAAAACGCGTTTTTTCTGCAAACTGAAGCATATCGCGCCGCGAGGGTGGTGTCTCGCGCCGCGAGTTTTGCATAAACTTGGGAAATCTCGTTCAGGTCAAAATATCGCGCCGCGATACCAAAATATCGCGCCGCGAGGTCATTATATCGCGCCGTGAAGTCAAAATCTCGCGCCGCGATTTACTGCAGGAAAGTCATTTTTCAAACGTCAATAACTTTTAAACCGTAAGTCCGTTTTTGACGATTCAAGCGGCCACGGATGCGTAAATGAGTATACTTTCTAATGGTATAGGCCACTGAGTCCAAAACATAATTTGATCATACCAAAAGCTTTGGTTAAGCAACAGTGGTCATGTCCTGACTAGTCATTGTGAAACGAAACGTAATGATTCCACCTTGGTTGGATCAAAGCCTTATAAAATGGACATAATAAAGCTTTTATAGTAATATTAGGTCAATATTGATAGAACCTTCCCTTTTGAGATACTTTAGGATTAATGTGATACGTGTATGATAGGTTTCAGCTATCGTGGACGTCGGTTCTACTTCCTATCATCTTTGGCTTGTCATTTGCTCGTCACAGGTGAGTTTCGTAGCTCCCTACTCAATCGAGATTCGGGCTGAAAAGTGTACAACTGTTGTGTGCTTACGTGTTGATTGTGCATTTATATGTTTGCCTTGGTTTATGACATAGTTCAATTGTGCATACGTTTGATTTCTTGATTGATGACATGACTTGATTGTGCATATGTTTGAGTGTCTTGGGTGGTGACATTGTTTATTTGATGGACTTGATGACGTGCAAATACGTGATTGTTATATGACTATTGTATGTGCGTGTTGGTTGATTATTAGGTTAGTTGTGTATATATGGAAGACGGTAATACCTTTGAAAGGTTGGAGATGTGGTGGGAAGGCTGCGGGTGACCCTATATATAAGCATCAAAGGCCTTTCAAAAGTAGTATCGTATGAAGTATATACACATGGTGTTTTGATTATATGTGGACATTGATGGTCATGAATGAAGTACATTACGTGCAATTGAGTACAATGAAGTACATAACGTGCAATTGAGTACAATGAAGTACATTACGTGCAATTGAGTACAATGAAGTACATTACGTGCAATTGAGTACAATGAAGTACATTACGTGCAGTTGAGTACAATGAAGTACATATACGTGCAATTGAGTACAATGAAGTACATTACGTGCAATTGAGTACAATGAAGTACATTACGTGCAATTGAGTACAATGAAGTACATTACGTGCAATTGAGTACAATGAAGTACATTACGTGCAATTGAGTACAATGAAGTACATTACGTGCAATTGAGTACAATGAAGTACATGACGTGCATTTGAGCACAATGAGGTACATGACGTGCAATTGAGTACATTTGAGGGACATTGATAGACATGTTTGGCATCATAGAACTTGTTAGATACTTATTGATATCCTTTTTACTTGTTCTTGTTTACCACGCGTATTCTGACTATCTTGAGTAGTTCATTTTGTGAATACACGTGTGAGGGTCATTAATGGACATTGATTGGCTATGGTTTGATTGAGTATGATTGACTTATCTATGATTAGGATAGTTGTACATACATGGAAGACGATATTACATTTAATGAGTTGCGGATGTGGTGGGAAGGCTGCGGGTGACCCTATATATAAGCATCCAAGATTCCTTAAATGTAAAGTCGTATGAAATGTAGGTGCATGGTGTTTTGGTTGAGTTGGTGGTCAATTGAGGTGCAATGTGGGCATGTGCATTATGGACATGTTTGACGTCATAGTTCTTGTTTGATACTTATTGTTATCGACATCAATCGTTCTTGCTCATTATACGTATTCTAGTATTGTATTTTGCGATCAATGAATGCATGTGTGATTAGGTTGTGTTATGAGCCAACCTAAATTGAGTACTTGTGCCTTTTAAGGACTACGGTAAGTGTGTTCCTTGCTCCTTATGCTTGTTCATATTGTGATTAACCTTGGCATTAGATCCTTGTCATTCGCTCCTACGAACTCACCAACCTAGTGTTGACCTTGTTTAGTACACTTTTCAGGTATTCAAGATAATCCAAGATGTGTCGGTTGATTGATGCTTGTGCTAGAGCTTGGGTTTGGACTTACATGGATCCAGGATTCATTTGCCCTTATTTTTTTGCATTATGCATGATGTACTTGTTTGTAGATGTTGGATTCACCGAATCCCCTTTGTTTCATATAGATCATGTTCTACGATAATCCCATGCATATGCTATATCTTTTCGGTAGTATTTCGAGCCTAGCTCGGGGTGTTACAGAAAACAAAGTAGTAACATGATTTATAAGTTCGGTTATGAGCCCATAGCATTGAAATCATTAATAAAAGATTAATATCCCATATTATTAAATCAACCCCATATTATTAACTCATCTAATATCCCATATTATCATTTAACCATGAATTAACAACGAAATTAACCTTAATGCAATAAATTTCAGCAATCAATACAGTGCCAAAAACTCAACTTGATCTTTTCTTTATAGTATATATATATATATATATTATATATAAAATATATATATATATAATACATAACTACTTGTATATATATATATATATATATATATATATATATATATATATATATATATATATATATATATATATATATATATATATATATATATATATATATATATATATATATATATATATATATATATATATATATATATATATATATATATATATATATATATATATATATATATATATATATATATATATATATATATATATATATATATATATATATATATATATATATATATATATATATATATATATATATATATATATATATATATATATATATATATATATATATATATATATATATATATATATATATATATATATATATATATATATATCTAGTATATATTCTCTTATATATATATATATATATATATATATATATTTATAATATATAAAGATAAAAACTAACCTTATTTATTCTTACTATAAAATTCTTTAAATTAGTTATTTATATTTCTAACTTATTGATTACTTATCCATCTACTGATACAACGAAACGTGGTTAAAAATTATCGAATGTTACGGACCATGTTTTAGCATCATCACTTTAGATTAGATGATATAGTTACCAATATCAAAAGTAATATTAGATATTGGTTAATACTTTTATGATTTACTATTAGGTCTGTGTTGAAAGACCAAATGCATATGATGGGACGTATTCAAAAAAAAAAAATCTTTATAAAAGATTAGTCGTACAATATATCGATATATATTGTGAATCATTACAATCAATCATATAATATATAGGCAATTCGTACATTGTACGAGTATTAATACTAGTCTTACAATATACATCTTTCAACCTTTAAAATAACTACATCCATTACTTTTACATTAATAACCACATCACCGCCTCTGTCGCCGCCGCCAACGCCATCACCATTCGTCGCCAACGCCGAATACTCAATAACTGTTAAAAAAATGATGACGGGTCGAAAAATATTATATCAAATGTCGTCCTTCAAAAGTTATTACAAAGATGTATAGAATTACGCTTTCAATTTCCGATATCACATTCTTTTAATTTGATTTTTTTTACATTCTTTACATATGAATGTACCAATTCGTTTTTTCATATGTTTATACATTGAACTTTTGAAGTGTTTTGGTTCAAATATATTAATAAATCATCTTAACTTGAAAATATCGTAAATATTTCGTGTATTTACCAATCCATCTATTTATGGCAGCCTCCACATGTATTATCTATAACTAACTTTACACCATTATACAATAATATAACATACATATCTTATTAATCATCTTCGATACCCAAAAAAAATTCGAATAATAATATCACCATATTTCAACATGTATTAACTATTGATCATGTATCATGAAAACTTAATATATTCATACCGCATATTACACGTGAAAATAATCTAATTTATTTAAAAGTACTAGAAGAACTACATATATCTCTAAAAGTAAAATTAATACTGATGTAATACAAATATAAAAGGTATTATAAAACTAACACGATTAATCGAACATCAATAATCTACACTATTTGCCACCGCTTTCACAACCACCGGTCACCGCCGTCAACAGTATACTGTCGCTTCTACCACCTCCGCCATATGCCGTGGATAATTTATTTATTAATTATCAATCTTTTATAATGGTTGGTGATAGAAAAAGTTATTGTATCTTTACATATATGTTAACCTATTAACTGATAATACTCTCTTCGTTTCAAAAAAGTTGTATGCACAACTACACGATTAAAACTATATTGAACACTTAACTCGATCCATATGATATATATATTTACTTCAAGTTTACTGAAATCAAAATCTTTTGTTATCACGTTGTTGGGAACTCCATTGATTATACCAAACTTAGGATAATCTTGGATGATCTTGAAATCTAGATTCATAAGTTACAACTTCCAATTAACATGCCACGAATCCAATGATCGATCATTGAGCTATGCATAAGATACACGACTTCCAGCGTCCACTCTGTTGTCGTGCAATCATCCGTGACCTAGCTTCTTCGGGTACTTGATTCTTCTTTTTACATAACATGAAATTCCTCCCGCCATAAGACCCAATTTCTTCACTTGAATTCAATGCAACTAGGAAAGCAAAAGAAAAACATTGTGTTTAACAGATTAGGAACCAACATAAGATTGGTGTTTTTGTCACATTAGATGTCCAATCATTAGAAAGAAAGAAAGAATGAAACGCATTGCAAGGATTGAAATCCCTAGCTAGCTACCTGATCCTGCATCCGATGCATGGAGTATAAAACTCTTGAAATTGGACCCAAGAATGGGGAAGCGACCACCACGAGCATAAAACTTTAATGACGACTCAATAACTTTTGACACTTTGTCGTCTTCGTTCACCAGAAATCTCAATGGACCAGAACTCCCAACCACATTCACGGTAATCAAAATCCGGTTATTCTTCACATACGCAATACCCTTTTCATTATTCTTCTTCTTCTTCCCGGGTAATATCATTCTCAACGAAACGCTTCCTTTCAAGTTCTTTTCCATTTCCATGACCAAATCTTAGGAAATGAAGGTGAAGAATATTGATAATTAAAAAGTATAAAAGGCTGGAAAATATGAGATTCAGGATCCAAAAAAGATACTACAAGGTTAAAACATATGTTTGTTTTAAGTGACTACGATAAATGTTTTGGTTTAGGCTTATTAGCTGGTGTCAAGAATTCCTAAGCTAAACTTAGCTGTGAAGAACAATGTAGTGAGTATGGTGTACGGATATATGTATCCATTTAGGAAACAAATAAATTTACAGCTAATTCGATATCACCATGGAATCAAATATATATAGCATCGTCCCTTTCTCTTTATAATTAATTACTCCGTACATCAGATGTCTATAGTATATTAACGTCATTATCCATTACAGTTATACCATTAATCAACCCCTTCCCATGAAAAACTAATGATATCACTATGTGATAAGTATCCTGGAATGTAACAAACTTTGGACGAATGTCTATAGTGTGAAAAAACTAAAGTTGTGTTCATTGTATGTAATAACTTTCAAATCATGTCTATTGTATGTATTCGGGTATATGTGGCAACCATATAAGCCGTCACTTGTAAGTTTTTGATTGGTCGGATACATACAATAGACAAGATTTGAAAGTTATTACATACAATGAACACAACTTTAGTTATTTCTCACTATAGACATTCGTCCAAAGTTTGTTAATTCCAAGATACTTATCCCTATCACAAATTGGTAAATACATCCTCAATTTTAACCTGATGTCTTAGGTTCAACTCTTTGGAATAACAAGTCCGCACATCTCATGTACCTTATGAGAATAAGTAGAATAGCATAGCCTCACCCTTGTAAAGTGAGGTGTTCGGTGATGTCGTTAGTCAACTAGCCGTTAAAAAAAATCCATGAAAAAATATATTTTTATTCTTAAGAAGCAAATTACATTTCCTATTGATTTGGCCGATGGCTGGATACTCCACTTAGACTGTGTACATCCCCTTTGTATCCAATAAAACTAATATGCACCTTTAACCTTTCTATCACTTTGCACCAATGAGTTATAAGCCTTAAAATAAAGATAATTTCAAGAAGTTAGACTAAAGTGATAAAACGTAAAAGTTAAGTGGTAAAAATAAGAAACTCTAAAAGTATACTATCGTTTAAAAAAAAAAACAGAAAAAGACAAAATAGCTGACGTCATCATGAGCCGGTACTGTTCATCGGCTAAGCCGCCGAGCTGAGCCGCCAAGTCGGCCACTGTTCACAAGCCAACCCTTAATTAGAGTTAACGGCCGTTAACGACAGGGACCATTTGTGCATATTTTTTAACGACAGGGACCTTTGCTGCCAAAAAGGGACCCCGGCACGGAAATCTATGCACGGGTTTTAATATAAATCAGAAATGGTTATTAATTAATACTGTATTCATGAGCTTCGTAAGAAAATGATATCCTAGACTTCTTCATGCCAATCAATCATGAAACAACAATGTTAGTGAGAAGCAAAACAAGAAGTTGGGAAAGTGGGCAGATATACCAAAATATATGGTAGAATGTTCAACTTTCATTTATATATACACTGTTCGCAAGAAAGTAGTACAAAATGGCTAAAAACCGAAGCATTCATACCCATTAAGGAAGTTCAAACACTTAGCACGTTATCTATAATTAGCTTCACACGCTCAAGTGCTACTCAACGATTAACAAGTTGTTCTCCATTAAGCCCTCTCCAACAGTTGGGTAATCCTGTGATAGTAGCCACTCACCATCCACCAAGAACTTGATTTCATACCTTCATTATACATATATTAATGTGTCAAAGGAGATGACTGAATAAGGAAATAATGTAAACACCTGCCAATCTCAAAAGAAATGCCACAATTTGTTTGATTGTTGCTTGGAGTATTGCACAATAAAACTAGCTTCTCTTTGTGACTGTTTAGATATATAGTCCATATTTAGCCATCAATAATCATTTTGGTCTGTCATTTTTAACAGATATTTGACTGATAGTTTCATTAACGTACATGTCAAGCTAAACTTTGCACTTATCTTGAGATGGGTATTTGTCTGTTAGAGGGTACCTTCCAGGTCTAAGCATTATTGACGTGGAAAACCGAGTGTAAGAACCGGTATACTCTGCTGATAAGTATTCTCCATGACTCCAGCCATCAAATGAGCCCATTACTTGCACACTCTGAAACCAATAATGTGGATATTTGTTATTATGTTGAGAATTAAAGTGATATCTGTTTACACATCCTCAACTGCTACCTATAATAACAAAAAGAAGGCGAGTTCTTTCAGTTCATAATTGAATGTTGTGTATTCATCAAAGATTAGTGAGTTTACATGATTACTGATTATCACCGCTTCAAAGATGTGGGCTGAAATGAGAATCCTTTTATACAATTACGAAGGTTCAAATTAAAGGACTTAACTACAAGAAAAATATCTACAAAAATCTTAAACCTTGTTTGCAATAGCTTTCTATTGCTGTTATTGTATTTACATGGAAAACTTGACACGAATTTGGGAAATGTTTACGCTTTCAAAAGACCAGAATGTATTTGACGGTTGATTGAGCTAATTAACGGCAAAGAAATTTTATCAGCTATTTTAAATTTAATAAGGTTGAGTCCTAAAAAGGATAATAAAGGAGATCCAATAACTTGATATCCTATAACTTTTTTTAAAATAGTCTAAGTTATTAATGGAATTTCACTACATGGTTCATGACTTCATTCCATATTGAATTTACACTTTTCACCATACAAACTATAATTTAAATTACTTTTCCAACTTCCAATAACTTTTCTTTTATATGCTACCTTAGCTTTATAATTTCCACAAGGTTCAGGGATGTAAGTATCTAACTGACAAAAGAATCACACATAATATTCATAAAAGTTATAAAGATAATAGAAAGGAAAACTTTTCAAAGGTGGAATTCAGAAGATTATATATCGTAACGCACCTCTGCCATGCCAGACCAGAATAATGACACCTCTTTCGACTGTGCAAGTTCTACATCCTTTATATGTTTCTTTAATTTCTCTTGGATGCCTTATTGTACGCATTAAGAAAACAAATAGAAACATACTCTTGTTAGAGAGGTCAATGATTGAACATACATTGTTCATTTCCCAGTAAAAACTTGTAACATATCATTATACCTTGTAATTGCAAAAGAAGAAGAGACTGAATGTATTTCCCATTAATTTTTCTTGACCCTGCTGGGATTCCATAGCTAGCAATTTCTTTTGCCATATTTACCAATGCCTGCAGGGATATCAACAAAACCGAGATTTCTAAGAATCTATCTGGTGCGAGGTAGCATGCAAGTAAGTTTAAACAGGTAAAGATTCAGGGAATTCTAATCACAATACATAGCTTCTTTTTGGTACTGGAGATTCTAACCAACTATTTACCGGGTCAACAGCCCGTAAGATGGAAATCACATAAATATGATTCAACTATTTCAAATAGAAGTCTACTTCGGAATGACAAAGACACAAAGTTATACGAAAGGTTAGACTAAATTGAACATATAAAGCCACACCATCTATTGATAACCTGATATAACTAGAAATCCATTTATCATACTCGAGAACATTTTGCGTTAAGGAGATGACCTGGATCTCGAGTTCAGTGACAGCAAGTTCACTTTTAAACTGAGCAAAAGCATCCTCCCTTACAAGCATCTACAGATAACATATATTCAACTATCAGTCAAAAGAATTCCTCTTGCATCAACATCTACTAGATGTCTTTGATCTAATATCGTAAAGATAGTTTCTGTACTGAAAAATAATCACATGGCAATAGATTTGAGTTAAAGAACACAAGATACAGTAGTTATCCCTGTAAAATAGTTGTTACAGACCTGGCGCTTGAGATAGCGATTGTGCTGATTAGCCTCACTCAGCTTCTTTAAGAGCTTTGACCTCTCAGCATCAGCAAGAAGTGACTTTAACTATCCATCCAAATTATATGTAGCATTGATGGGGAAAAAACACCATATTGCAAGCAAAATGGAATAAAGGTAAACCACTAAACACGTATAATGTATGATATGATATTTGAGTGTTTCTAAACCTGATCATTATCAATTGGTTGTTCATGAAGGTCTTCGGAGGATGCCTTTAAACCGTGTTCACCACCTTTTGAGTAATTTTTTGACTGCATTGCCGAAAATTCTTCCTCAAGAGTAGTGGGCAAACAAAATACTCTCAAATGGGCATAGCGCATACCATGTTTCAGACAATCTGGATCTATATAAGATAACCTCCGCATATCCTTCCTCGAACACCAAGGAACCAAATTATACTGATATCCATGTGTATTTGCAGACTTGAAATTCTATTTGGCCATAAAAACCATGATATGTGTTTGTAACCAAATTGACTGTCACACGAAAAACAGAATATAAATCAGTCTTAATTAAAATAGATGTTAAACTGAAAATAAGAAGCTTGCTACAGTTGCCAAGTGGTACAACCGTACAAATATAAAGACTTGCCCAGATAACAGCCCTTGAGTTGAAGTGCTCATAGTATGGCAGTCCATGGTGTTGGTATCCTAATATACACAAAGATCAGAACAATTATACATATTAGAACACACAGAATGCATATCTTATGGAGCAATGAATCAATACTTTCAGAAATGAACGTAGCTATATGAATGTATAACACTTGGTCTATAAAGACTAATCAAATCTAGAAATCTAACACCCATCAATTAAGAATTAAGGAAAGAAAATCATTGAGATCATCTAAAAATGCTATTAAACTTGGTGCAAAGATATTCATGTGTACTTCAGAAGCTACTCTGAAAGTCAAATATTACACACTTCTCCACAGATTCCCATATATGTCCTCAATGAAACTCGAACCCACAACCTCAAGAGGCTATAAGTGGTTGGGTCACCTCCATACCACCAAGGGGGTGTTTGGGATTGCTCATTTGAGGGTTTATCTGCTTGTTGCTTATTTTTCCAATACATAAGCAATACAAACACTCCTTCAAAACTGCAAATCTGCAGATAAGCACAAAACACTAAAAATAAGAAATCCTAAATGGCCCCTAAGTCAAATGCCCTTTGATTTATCTAAACTTCTGCTAATCTAAAAGAGAACACTTTCTCAAAGGCATCCCTAGTGTAACTTGATTATAAACCATCTTAAGTGTTACAATATCTAACGGTCAAATGGCCAAAGCCCAATTGGCTGTAGGGTTAAAACTTAGCATTATACATGTAGCATTATACTTAGAAATACACCAGAACAATATGTCGGTAATATATACAAATTCGTTCCTGTATGCAGTATGCTTGTCTATATTTTCAATAATTAAGGTGGCGTAATGTAACTGGAGTAAAAGGAAGATATGTGTAATATTATTGATCTTCATTATAAGTGAGCAAGTCAAAGTAATTGTCGTGCTAGAAATAGTAAGCAAGGAAACAGAAGCAAAGGTTCTTTAAAGAACTCTCGAGTTAAAAAATAGAAATCAGCTTTGCAACTGATTGCTTTGATTAGGCTTCTTTTCTGTGTGTGATAGAAAGTGGGATTCGAAAAGTTATTGTAGATGCCATATTTAATCACTTCTCCACTAACATTAGTCATTAAAAAGATAGCAATATGAGCCTTGAACGAGATTGTAAGTACTGAGTATTGCTGTGAAAGAAACTGACTTACATACAAAGACACGAACAATTAGTATATGCTCATCATTCAGATCATTAGCTAGTTGATGTAGACTAACAAACCAAACAACAAAATAAACATGATTATGGGTTAAATCTATTCTTAGGTTAATAGAATGTGTTGATAGAATGATCAGTCAAAAGAATATCCTACTTTGTCGGTTCACCAACAAGACATTGTCCATAGGATGCAATACCATGGCACTGGACAGGGAGTCTTAACCGCTTTCGGGGCCTATATAGAACTTGTGAGACGAGGACTTAGATACATTTTCTGCTCATTTCTTTACATATTAATTCTATAGAACTTGTGAGACGAGGACTTAGATACATTTTCTGCTCATTTCTTTACAACTCATATTAAGAGCAAAAAAAAGAGACCTTCAAAAATAAATGCATACTTGTTTTTGGATTCAAAAAGCGAACTTCTATATAGACATACATGTATATAAAAGTGGGGACTCAAAAAATCAGTGGCCTAAAGGCCTTGCCTTAGCATCTTTACCCTTGAGACACCCCTCTAGAAAAGTGGGAACTGAACGAATTATACGGCACGATAGGAACCGGGCAGCAAAATGGTGCATTTTCGTGTTCTTATCGATAAACATGCTAATAGGAAGCAATTATAATAATCTATACATTGTTGTTGTCAAGATGAATTGGCTAATTAACCCTCTCAAGTAGCTCACTTTTAGGCATTTTATCAAACAAGTTGAATGCATTCTTATTTCATAATATATAAAGTTATAATGAGATATAGAACAAACAAACAAACTCACCTAGGAGCAAACAAAGATCCGGCAACTCTGGCTGCTGTGACCACCAGTCGTATGATTTTTCCGGTATATATAATTATAATTATAATTATAAAGATTATTATGTTTGCCCTTATTTATAAATTTATAATGTGTGGCACAGAAATGGAGGGAAGCGGAGCATTGTGAGACACGTGTCAATCTGTTTATGGGTCGTCTCCTGGTTATATCCTTTTCTTTTAGCACATGTGTAATAACAAAAATCATCGATACTCGTAAGTCTAAGTCCTTAGTAATAATCCTTCACACAACAACATAATTACACATTATAATATCAAGTGATTAATATGTACAAATAAAAATAGTGTCATCTGATAGTATTATATATTATATATATATATGGCTACCACTACAAAGAGAAAAAAATCAAGTTCACAAAATGATCTAAGCCATCTAAATTCACAATCAAATTAATCTTGACCCTTTAAACTCAAAATCAAATTATTTTAACTAAACAAGTCAAACTATATATTCCATATCAGTTAACCAAATGTTCGTATGGTATATATTATTCAAACATAAGTCAAACTTTATAACAAATTGGTATATACTCAACACAGCTATTTCGAATTATACCTACAAAAATATCATACCATATTACCTAATTTTTTGTACCTAACACATATAAACAAATTTCAAAATTTATAATTAATAAGAAATCTTTACAAATATTAGTAAGATTTTACTATACCATTATAAATATCACAAACATTTTCTTTTCATAAGACATCACAATTTTCAGACGAAAAAATGAAAAGGAAGTTTATAGATATAATTTCCCATGTTTTCTCTGTATCCATATTGTTTCATTCCATGCAAATTGTATATATGCATTTGCTTTATATTACTCTATTTTACGACTTAACTAATAGTAGTTTTTATTCTTTATATTCTTTTTTAATATTGTAAAGATTAATTATTTATATGTTTACTTAAAAAAGTGTCTAAATTTATTTCATCTCATTTTGTTCTATAAGATATTTTGATTGAGATTCGCTTTTAGATGATGATGACTTTGGAGAAAATGTTATTCCTTACCAATGAGCATGTATGTATCCATATACTATATATACTGTAAAGTCCCTCACACGATGGTTTAACCCACGAGTGTAAAATAACAAGACAAGTATGAACTAGAATCGGACTAGTATTACTTCAATATAAATATGCAAGAATATAAACAAAGTAATAAATGACTTAAGCAATATTTAAACAAGTAAATAAATGGTGGAACACAAATGTAGTTTTCAAGTGTATTTTCTTTATTGATGTATAAACAAAATACAGGATCGTTGCGGAACCTAGATATTACACGTATGTAAGTATCTAAACAATCTTTGAATTACAAGTGATCTATACTTGCTAAATAAACTCCTTTGATCGATATACTTAGAGTTGTGAAGTATAACTGTTTAGATCGAGAGTATTTTAGCAAGTTCACCAATTTGCTAAAAAGTGATTTTCTCAAAGAAATGACTTTGTATTTATAGGCAACAAAATTCACCAGTGAATTTTGTGCCGTACAAATATGGTTGCATGCATTTAATGAACCGACAAGAACATTAAATGCATTGGTTAAAGGTACAAGGATAAAGTCACATCAATATGACTTTTATTCCTTTAACCAACCACCTTTACACACGTATGCACTTTGGTAAAGAACAAGTGGATTGTTCTTTGGAAAGTGTGTAAAGGCTAAAGTCAAGTCCTCGATATCAGTGTTCAGACTTGTAAGGTCTAGAACACTGACAATCCTCCAATGTGCAGATCTGGTAAGACTTCCAGTGGACTCCGCCATTTGTAAGTCTTCTTTATTCTGACTTCAGTCTTTGACTTCAGTGAACGTCTTCAGTAGAGTAGATCTGGACTGGGGTGAAGTCCAGTGAGCTAATCTGGAGAATACTCCAGATTTCCTATACAAGTATTTGCTCACTAGTCTTCCATTATTTCTGGACAAATCTTCAGAGGGACTCCAGATTCCAAGTCTGGAGTAGGTCCAGTAAAACGTATTTCTGGACAGATCTTCAGTAATGCTCCAGTCGTCGAGTCTGGAGCGAGTCCAGTAAATCTGGACCTAACATTACATGTAATATTAAATTTTTTTTTAAATGTATACTGTGTTATAGGAAATTTTTGATGATGACATCACATTGATCAAATGTAAGAACAAGACTCAATTGAAGCCCAAGAGCACTACTAGGTTTCGCCAATAGATAAAGATGAATCCAATATATTTTGATACTTTTTAATAAAGCGTGTTATTTTTTATTTCAATGGAGCTCAAGGTTTAAATCTTTTACTTTATTTTTATTGTTAATGGATTGAAATTTTGACTTTTCAAGATCTTAATTTGTTATATTCCAATGTTTTTTGTTTCATTCATGGTGTATATGTGTTGTTTCTTTTTGTAACATCCTTTAATTATAAGGACACATTTAACTAAGATTAAAGGAACATCTTTTAGAAATAACTCATGACTAATTATCATCTAAAATAAAATAAAATCATCATTTACACCACAAAATTAAACAAATACTTATTCATACCACAAAATTTAGACGAATATAATTAGAAAATGCATGTTTAATTTAAAAGCAAATCGGCATCCAATAGTAAAATTACTAAAAATTGTCTTCTAAAAAATATTTTACTATCAATAAAGACTATCCTATCAAAAATTACTTTCAGACTATCCTACAAAAATTACTTTCAGGTTTAAATATTTAAATCTTATTATTTTCGATGGAATTAAATTTTGATGTTTTAACATTTTAATTTTTATATTATATTCCAATGTTTTTTCTTTCATTTATTTTTTGTACATGTGTTATTTTTTTGGAAGCCTCCTTAAATTAGGACACATTTGATTAACATTTTATTTGGTTAAACCTTTAATAAAAGAGAATCTTCTAAAAACTAATTAATGACACGTTTATATTAATCATTTAATAAAAACTCATGACTAATTGTATCTTAAAGGATGATTAATTGTCATTTAAAGAATAATCAATGATGACTAGTCCAACTGGTCAGAGGCATCTCATGTTTTACCCAAGGTCTTGAGTTCGATCCTTAGGGATGGCAAGTCTTGGGGTTTTTTCCTCCGAATACTTGTAACGGCCTATGGTCAACATCTCGTTGTCTAGGGTACGTGCAAGGCTTCACCATTATACGGTGAGGTTTCCCTGATGTCGCATACCGACTGAATGTTCGGAAAAAAAAACAAAGTTTATTGTCATTAAAAATCTGGGTTATACAATAGGTCAAGGAAGTCTCTCCATGAGGGCTTGAATTTGGGGAGACCCGTGTTTAAGTCTTAGAATGCAAGATTTCCCTCTAATATGTTGTCATGTCTTTTAGTGACTATTAAGGGGTTTCCTCCTATTAGGTATTGGGAGGGGGTTCTACGTGACGATTAAGACAACATAGTCTAGACCTCCTCCGTTGTGATATTCGATCCGCACCTGTAAAAAAAAATTGAATAAAATAAATCGGCATTTACACCACTTATACTTAATTATACCACAAGATTTAGACAAATATAAATATATAACTAGCACGGTATCCGCGTAATGCGGCGGTATTCGTGCGGCGATGGTGTGGTGGTGGCGGACGACTGTTGGTGGTAGAGGCAGCGTCGAGTGGTGTAGATAATTGATGTAAAAGTAATTGATGTAAAGGGTTAATGGAGTATTTTTAAAAGATAAAAGACTGATAGTGTAATATAATCATTAAGAGTACTAGCATGGTGCCCGCGCAATGCGGAGGCGGTGGTGACGGTGGCGGCGGCGACTGATGGTGGGGACAACGAGTAGTGTAGGCTATTGATGTAAATGTAATTAATATAGTGGTTAGTGAAGTTATTTTAAGAGTTGAAGGACTGACGGTGTAATTTATTTCATTAAGGGTATTTTAGGTATATTAGTGGAGATAATTAAATTAGTGAATAAAGAAGATTGATTTAGAAGAAGAGTAGGGGTATTATTGTCATATTGCATAGAGTAATTTCAACATTTCCATAAATAAATGGCTATTCTTTTTATATGTAGGTATAGATTATTAATAATTTAAACATATTTTTTTAGAGTTAATTGCAAGATTGGTCCCTGTGGTTTGTACCTTTTTGCAATGGGGGTCCCTTTTCGACTATCGTTGCAATGGGGGTCCCTATTTTGACTATTTTTCGCAAAATTGGTCCATTTTTAACGGATCCGTTATGAGGAGTCGTTAACTGTGCACGTGATGGACACGTGCATGGGCATTTACGTATTTTCTCACTCCCCTTTTTCCCCCTTTTTACACCCTAAAATTCTTAATAAAATCTAGAGCTAATTAGCCATTTCCATTTCTGCCTTTCTTTCTCACAATCTTAATCAAGATTTATGCCTTTCTTTCTCGTAATCCCAAAAAGAAAACCCAGTTCAGAATCAATTTCACTATCACAAGACAATATATAAAGAAAAGTGAAAACATATATATAGATCTATACACGATTACACACACATATATATATATACTTTTCCGGTTGTAATGGTGGTGGGGATGGCCACCTGGCACCACTTCAGTCCAAAGGCATCATCGGGTTAAAACGAAAGGGTTCACCGTTGCCATCCTTAAATATAACACCGACCGATCACATCAACCGCACCTTTGTAAACGCTTTGTCCCATAAATTGATTTTGATTTATATTGGATAGTGAATCTGATTAATAGTGTGATTGTTGAATGAATGATGGTTGAAGGGGGTGTTGTTTCTTATTCAAAAGGTAATGTTTTTGGTCTGTTTAAACATTAACATGCTTATACAAATCTAGTTTATATAGTTTATGTCTATAGCAAGTTGTAAGTGTTTGACGTTTACGGTGGTGTAGTCGCGGCTGTAATGGCGTCTTCGTGGCGGCAGTGGTTGTTTGGTTACTGGATCTTTCAGGGTTTGCTAAATACAACCCTTAGGGCTGTATTTAAGGTGCATAAATTATTTGTACATTTATCATAAAATTCAGGGGGTGGGCTTTTAATATGGAAGGTACAAGTTTTTTATGCACGTTAAATACAGCCCTTAGGGCTGCATTTAGCATTTCCCTTTTATCTTCCGTTTTATTCATAGAGTAACACAAGTGAGTTATCTGGACTTTGAGTATTGAATTGTTAGAAGAGATATGGATGACTCCGTATTCTTAGGATTTGTTGGAATCAATTGATTTGATGATTTTATTGTAATCATACTGTGGATCTAGAAAATGTGTTCTACGGTTTTTCCAAGTAGAAAAAGACAAGAATATTAAAGATTTGAGTAAGTTTGCAAAAATGGTCCTTGTTTCGTATGAAAAGACATATTCCATCCGATGTGGGCACATGGGCACTTGACAACCTTTATTAACGGATCCGTTAATTTGGACCAAGAGCAAAAATTCTTGATTTAGGGACCCCCATTGCAACGATTCTCGAAAAGGGACCCCCTTGCTAAAACGTACAAACCACAGGGACCAATTGCAATTAACTCTTCTTTTTATTTACAATATAATTAAATATATAATTACAAAATTCATGGTATATTTAAAAACAAACCGACATTTGCATTAAATAAAAGTCAAAGTTATAATATTGAATGCAAAAAGTCAAATTACATTAATAACGATTACCAAGTTTAAAAATTTGACAGTAAAAGGTAATTTAATGTCTCAAAGTATTATGAGATACTAAACTAGATGTCCAATACAACGTCATTGAATTCAAAAGGCACAAATAAGGAACTTCTTAATAAGATCAGTGAATGTAACATGATTAATGATGCTACCATGGAAGGAGAATATTCCAATTTTGAGCTACTTGGGAAGATGAAGACAAGATAATTGATGTTAATGATTCCATGGTTAGAGCTACAATGAAAGTTGGCGGATCTAAGGGTATGCTTGAAAGTAAATAGTTTTATATCTTTACCATGAACTTCTTGCACCGTCAATTTATTTATTTGAACATCTAGAACTTAATTGTTATTCACTTATCTTACGTGTTGGTTTGCAACATTTTATGTTACGAGTTACTAATAAAAGTTGGATGTTTTCACTTTTGTTAATTCATTGTAACTTTATAAGTTTGAACATGTTTCGTGTCCTCTTAATTTTATTGTGTGTAACCCGGTCAACGACCGGGTATTGATCTAGTTATATGTGTTTGGAGAAATTTAACTTTTTATCTTGTTATATTATATCATCTTGGTTTGTAAATGATATATAGTACAGTAAAGTAGTAAACTCGATGTCTCGATGATTAACAAATAAAGTTCTATGGATTTATATGTTTTTTTCTGAATATTCATTTATTGATTTTTATATATGTCAATTTAAAAATTTTAGCTCATTTTTAAACCTTCGTTTTATTATTTTTGCCATTATTATATATACAAGGCATGAATGTCGGTGCACACTCACAAACCACTGTAGCTGCTACTGTAGCGGCTACAGTGGTTAACGGTCGTTAAGTGTCGTCAAAAAAATGTTCAATTTAGGTCCTTTTTTCTAACGGTCGTTAAGTGTCGTCAAAAAAAGTTCAAGTTAGGTCCTTTTTCAACGGAAGTTGACGGTGGTTAATGGTCATTAAGTGTCGTCAAAAAAAACTTCAAGTTAGGCCCTTTTTACTAACAGTCGTTAGGTGTCGTCAAAAAAAAAGTTCAAGTTACAGCTAGAATCATCAAACTCTTGGTTTTCACCACTTATCTCTTTAGTTTCTACCCCTTATAGTAAACTTTTACTTTCCAGACTTTTAGGTAATGTTGTATCTATATATGTTTGCATGCCGCAGCGTCGATCCCGGGCAACGCCCGGGGTCAAAAAAACTAGTTCTAATAAATAATAAAATAATAATATAATAAAATTAACATCATTAGGATCGATGGTTCGGCTGGTGGCTTGTTTTTGAATGTGGACAAGACTGAACTTTTTTGGCCCGTGGAGGATCCCAGAAGTAAAGTAGGGGTTGTTTTCCTATAACATATCACGCCCGTTCAATGGTGTCAAGCTTCTCGGTGGTTCGGTTAGTTTGGACGAAGGGTTCTGTAGGGATTTGGTTTCAAAGAGGGTCTCTAAAACCATCTCTTTGATGGAGGCAATCCACAAACTACATGATCCCCAGTGTGAGCTTCTTCTTTTACGCTATTGTGCTGGGGTCGGGAAATTATCTTACTCTTTGAGGACTTCATCTCCCTTATATTTATCAGAGGCCCAAGTTCAGTTTGATCAGGCATTACGTGCCTCCTTGGAAAAAGTGGTTACCGCCTCAGGGTCGGGGTTTGGTGATTGGCAGTGGCGGTTGGCCACTCTTCCAATCAAGTTGGGTGGTCTCGGTATCCTTTCAGCAGGGGACATTATTCATTATGTTTTCCTCGCCTCTCGTATGCAAACGAGCACTCTGCAAGCTAAGATATTGGTGAAGACTGGTATTGACTCACTTGGTTCTTCTTTTCAGCATGCTCTTGATGTTTTTAACTCGAGATGTAATGGTGACATGATCTCTGTCACCTCAAGCACTTGTGCCCCCCAAATGATGAAGACCTTGGCAAAGTGTTACTTTGGTGTCATTGACAAAGACCTAGTTTCTCAGTACTCACTAAGTCCTCGCCAGGTAGCTATTCTCAACAACATTCGAGCCCCACATGCTCAGGATTTTCTATTCACCATCCCTATTGACGGCTTGGGTCAGAGGATGAACCATCGTCAATTCCGTTGTGTTTTGAGCTATAGGCTTTCTATACCGATGTTTTCTGAAGGTAGCATGTGCCCGAGTTGTAATGTGCATCAGATGGACCAATGGGGAGATCATGTTGTTCACTGTTCTAGTGAAGTGGGTGTAAAGTTCAGGCATAACTTGGTGCGCGATATCCTTGTTGACATATGTTCTAAGGCGGGAATTATGGTGCGTAAAGAGGCTCCAATGGGTTTTCTATCAGAAGTTGGGAAGGATCTACGCCCAGCAGACCTTTTGATATTTAATTGGGTACAAGGTAAAGACGCATGTCTGGATGTGACATGCATTTCTCCTTTTGCTGGTACGGGGGCGACTTCTTTTGCACCCGGGGTAGCCTTGCACAATGCTGTGGAGAAGAAAAAGAGGAAGTATGCGTCCAAATGTGAGGACAACGGATACAAATTCATACCATTCGCTTTCTCCACTTTCGGAGAATTTGATAAGGATGCTTTGGACACACTTTCACGTATTAAGTCTATTTCTAGTAGCCACTCAAATAATGCTAGGAGTGGTACTTTTATCTTTCATAGATTATGTTTTTGCATTCAGAAAGGGGTGGGAGCACAACTTGTGTCTAGACTCCCATCCAACTTTATGTAAAAGCTTCTTTTTAATATATAGAATGATATTTTTATAATAATAATAAAAAAATAATAATAATAAAATAATAATAAAAATAATAATAATAAAAATAATAATAATAATAATAATAAAATAACAAACACTAGATACATCGATCAATATGTATCTAACAAGTTGGACGGCCCATACTACCTAACTTGTTACAACATTTACCCAACCCATCCAACCCATCCGACTCGATCGTAAGAGTCGACTCGTGACTCGTAAGAGTTTAACAACTATGGTTAAGAACTAAAAATAAGCTCCCCGTATGCTGATATGCACATACAAATTCATAGTTTATCCGAAGTTTGTTATTGTGTGCTAGAAAAATTTAGTAGGTAGGGAATGTCATAATGATAACCATGTTTAACTGAAAAATATGATATATGTCATAATGATAACCATGTTTAACTGATAAGTTATTAGTTATGATGATGGGGACCTTGACAATGGACTTGTTTATAGTCCAACATGCGTTCATCAACTCTTGTGACTTCAATGATATACAACAAACAATAATAATATATATTATTACGATTTGTTTTAGTTGACACCTCAAAAATATGAGCATCTTATTTTTATCTCTCGTACGTTCTGTCATCATATTTGTAGTAATCGTCTTTCTATTGTCTTAATGATAAAATTATAAAAAATGTTAAATACAACTTTAAGGATTATACCTAACACGCATAAAAAAAATATACGTTTCATATCAAAAGTTCACGCTGAATTTTATAATAAGTGTATAACTATTTTATGTATCTTAACTACAGCCCCTAAAGTTGTATTTTTTTTTAGATGATGATGTTTAAACTTATGTAGTGTTAGAGTTGAAGTGTTTTTAAGTACTATGATAAAATTTAAATTTGGGTCTTGTTAGAGAAAAACAGATTTCATATAGATATAGATATAGATAAAGGAGATAATGAACAGGAAACACAAACATAGTCGAATGATTTAGGGTTTAATTACAAATAAGCAATACCCAAAAGTGGTATGCATCAGAGAGAATAATTGATTTTAACATGAGATTCATCAAAACAATCATCAAGGAGGAATAACGGCTACATTGAAGACAAACGGCTAGAATGAATGAAAGAGATTTTGTTGTCTATTATCCTAGGTTGTGGAAGGTGAACATATATATAAGCAGCAATAATTATCTTCACATCCCTCATCTTCTTCTTTCTTCACAACCAGTCCCTCTTCTTCTCTTTATGAATTGTCCAGAATGAATCCCTCTATTTTATTTCTGCATAAAACAAACTAAGTTAATTTACACACCAAGATGTAAAACATATTTCAACACCCCTTCTCAGCTTGGTAGTGTAAAGATGTTAAACAGTCCAAGCTTCTTGCATAAAAGATTATGATCAGTAATGCTAAGGCCTTTTGTGAAAATATCAGCAACATTATCCTCAGATTTCACTTTCACAGTTTCAATAATTCCATAAATAATTTTCTCTCTAACAAAGAAAAGATCTATTTCAAAGTGCTTGGTTTTCTCATGGAAAACAGGGTTTGCAGCAATTTGCAATGCTGCTTTGCTATCACAAAAGACCTTAACAGGGACTTGGTCTTTTAAACCAAGTTCCTTTAGAATTTTAAGACCCAAATTACTTCACATGTAACAGAAGCTAGAGCTCTAAATTCTGCCTCAGCAGAAGACCTAGAGATAGTGGACTGTTTTTTACTTTTCCAAGAAATGGGAGAACCACCTAGAAAGAGATTGAAACCAGTAACACTCTTTCTGGCAGTAATATTCTTGGCCCAATCAGAATCTACAAAGGCAGTAAGAGAGAGATCAGAATTCTCTTTAAAGAGAATTCCTTTACCTGGTGACCCCTTTAGATACCTTAACACTCTTAGTGCAAGTTTAAGGTGGCAATCATAGGGGTCATGCATGAACTGACTTAGCACTTGAACTGCATATGCAATGTCTGGCCTGGTCAAAGTTAGATAAATAAGCTTTCCAACCAATTTTTGATAACCAGTGATGTTATCCAAAGGTTGATCCTTTACAGGATCCTTAGTAAGTACAAGATTATAATCAATGGGTGTTTTGGAAGGTTTACATCCTAACAACCCAAATTCAGAAATCAAGTCAAGACAGTACTTTCTTTGTGATAAACAAACATCATTACCATTGTTAATGACCTCAATTCCAAGGAAGTATTTAAGTTTTCCAAGGTCCTTAATAGAAAACTTTGAACTAAGAAACTTGACTTTATTAATTTCATCAACAGAATTCCCAGTTATAACAATGTCATCAACATAAACTAAAAGAGCAACAAACACAGAATCAACAGTCTTAACAAACAAGGAGTAGTCACTTTTACTTTGACTAAAACCATTTTCAATAAGGGCAGAGGAGAGTTTTTCATTCCACTTTCTGGGTGCCTGTTTCAGGCCATAAAGAGACTTATTCAACCTACAAACTCTATTGTCAGAATTAGAATGGTATCCAGGAGGTGGTCTCATGTAAACCACCTCATCAAGATCACCATAGAGAAATGCATTGTTGATGTCCATTTGATAGATTGGCCATTTTTCCTTAACAGCAATGGCCAAAAGACATCTAATAGTGACCATTTTAACAACAGGGGAAAAGGTCTCTTCAAAGTCTATCCCAGCCCTTTGACTATACCCTTTGGCAACTAACCTAGCCTTGTATCTATCAACATCTCCATTAGACTTATACTTAACTTTGTAAACCCATTTATACCCAATTGGTTCTCTATTGGGTGGAAGCAGTTAGGTTGATATCGCCTATTTTATATATATTTATTTTACGCGATATCGTTTTTATTATTTTATGTTTGATTATTTATTTTTATAGACTTTTATACTTAATATATGTTTTATTTATTATAGGTCTATGAGATGGAATTATGAAAGTGAGCTAAATAAGATTAATAAAATGAAGATTTGAGTATGTGGGTTCGACAGTGGCTATCTCACGTGAGCATCAAGAGTAACAAAGACTATATTATTAATATTGCTTGAATGAATATGGGCTAATCATTATAGAATGAATGAGGATAAGAAGAAAGGCAGCCCACATGTTGAAGATCCACGTGAACATTAAGCCCAAATTAGTTTGTGGTCGAGAGAGGTGAAGTCAGTTCACCCACATTAAATTGCTTTGTTTTTGTGAGTCGGCTGGAATGGACATAAGTCCATACGTAGGCAACAAGTCATGGACAATCTATATATATCATCTAATAAATCACAATTAGGGGGTTGGAGGTGTCGGCTAGGAGTGGAGTTCGGTGGGGCTTTTCACAGCCGCCACTTTTTGGCAGGTGGGGTGCGAAATTTAGAGGGATATCTTCCTTTTGGTTTCGAATTCGAGCTGCAGCAGAAGTCAATTCAGCCGCAACAATTCTCGTTCGATTCTTTTCTTTTTAGTATTATTAATTGTTTATTGTGAGACTATATTACTATACAATTATTATTATGGATTCTATTTATATGATGATTGTTAGTTTTATTTATCTTGCCATGAGTAGCTAAATCTTTTATCATCTACTTAGATGACGTGAAATAATTATGTGACGGTTGTGATGTTTAGTTGGTACACTTAATGTTTTGTCGTGATCTTGATGAATTAATTCCTTGTCATTTGTTATTATTATTGTTGGTGACATGTGTGTGCTTCGTTGGTGGTACCAGTTGTATGCATATGTGATTTTAATTGTTTGTCTATGAACAATTAGCACTAGTTCATGGTATGATAGTGAACAATATAATAGTAATAGGAATTAATCTGTCAAGTGGGATTAGCGGTTGGTGGTACCACGTTACCCCACATTAGGCAAAACTATTATTTAAATAACCAAACAAACTAACTAATTAGGAAAACTATAAACGGAAAGGGTGGTACTCACGGTTATAGTGGAACTCGTTGGTTAGGGGTTTTAGGTAGAGGATACGGACTTGCTAGCGGTTGGTGGTACCACGTGAACTTGTCTAGTGATTTGCTTGATGCCCGGTTATTGTATCAACTATTTTAAATGCAACCTGAATTGTTATGGATCTTATTCGAAGTAGATGATGTTTTTAATCTTTCTGTTTGATACAAAAACTCTTTTCGATTAATTCCTCGGAATTACTAACTAGCTTTCATTTTTGCAAACTAACTATTTAAAGCAAGTGGCAATTCGGCCATAAAACCCCCTATTTTCTGTATCATTGTATTTAACAATTGCTTATAAAAGTCCTTGTGTTCGACCTCGTACTTACCAAGTAACTATATTGCATACGAACGGGTACACTGCCCGCAAGTGTGTAGTAGACAGTAGCTAGGTAGTTCGTGTTATAAATTTAAGACTCGAAATTAAACATCATCCCAAGTATTATTATTATAAAGAGCAGTCATTTCACAGTTCATGGCTTCCACCCATAGAGGATCTTTGGATGCTTCAAGATAAGAACTAGGTTCATGATGCTTATTCAAGTTGGACACAAAACACATATATTCAGAATTAAGCTTAGAATAATTCACAAAGTTAGCAATACTATGCTTGGTTTTGATTCCTAAGATAAAGTCATTAAGATTCTTGGGAGTCTACTAATTCTGTTAGACCTTCTAAGAGGGACATGATTATCACCATTATGAACTTGAGAGTTGGAATCAATATTTCCCTCAGAATTGACAGTTCCATCATGAAGAGTTGCAGTTTCTTCATGATCATCAGTAATCCCAAATGGACTGCCAGGATGATCATGTTCACCACCATCTCCTTCACTGGTTTCTCTCCTTTCATCATTGGGATTGTTTTTAGAGTCTTTGAATGTGTTATTTTCTTCAAACAAGTCAAAAAAGTTTAAGTGAGAAATGTCATCATGTAAGATGACTTTATTTTGAGATTGCATTTTAAAAGGAAAGATGTTTTCATGAAACTTAACATCCCTGGAATACAAGATGGTTTTATTATCAAGACTGAAGAGCTTGTATCCCTTTTTGGCATCAGCATAGCCAATAAGGACACATTTTTCAGACCTACTGCTGAACTTATCAAAGTTATTTAAAGTAGTAGCAAAACAGAGACAGCCAAAGACTCTAAGATAGGAGAGATTAGGTTGTGAATTAAAAAACAGTTCATAAGGTGACTTTCCATTTAAGACAGAGCTGGGTAACCTGTTAATGAGATAGGTAGCAGTTAGCACACATTCATTCCACATATTCAAAGGTAATCCCCCCTGAAACATAAGGGCCCTTGCTACATTTAGCAAGTGCCTATGTTTCCTCTCAACAACACCATTTTGTTGAGGTGTATGCACACAAGAGGTCTGATGGATAATTCCATGTTGTTTAACAAAATCATTCATTTTGTGATTGATAAATTCACTTCCATTGTCACTTCTAAAGATTTTAACACTTCTTTTAAACTGGTTTTGCAACAGATTATGAAAAGTAACAATATTTTCAAAGGTTTCAGTTTTGGATCTCAAAAGAAAACCCACACAGCTCTTGTGTAATCATCCACAACAGTAAGGAAGTATTTGAATCCTTCCTTACTTGGTATTCTATAAGGTCCCCAAAGGTCAAGGTGAACAAGTTCACCAATGACTTTGGTTTTGTGGTCACTCAAGGGAAAGGGCTCCCTAGTTTGTTTGGCCTTGTGGCACACTTCACATAAAGAAGGTGAGGATTGTTTTCCAAGATTTAGTTTGGGCCTTAAAATGTTTATGACCTGGTCTGCAGGGTGGCCAAGCCTGCAGTGCCACAAGTGTTGAGAGACATTGTAAACAGAAACAGAATTGTGACACCTAGCAGTCATCTTACTGATGTGTGAAATCTAGTTTAAAATTTATAACAAGATCTACCGCTAACTGACTACAACACACTTACGGACAGTGTACCCGTTCGTATGTAATATAGCTAACTGGCAAGACCAGGATCGAACACAAGGACTGATTGTTGTACTAAAGGTTGTAAAAATGTGAAACAAGTAAAAGGTTTGGTGTGACCGAATTGTCACTTTGCGTTTCTGAAAGCTATGTAATTAACAAGTAAATAAAGTACTCAACCGGTATTAGCGAGAGCACACGAAAAGAGTTTGAGTTGTAAACAAATAATTAAAAAGCCATATATGTCGAATCCGCTCCACAAAAAGTCTAGGTTGCATATAGGTTAAGCTCAAAATTCATATATGTTGGTGATAATAATCGTGATAAGACAAAAGCACAAACGGGTGCACCTAGTTTGTAAAATCGACTCAATCACCTAATCAAATCAATTTCTTGCAACAAGTGGTACCACCAACCCTATTACAATTCCTTGAACTAACTAGTTTGTTTGATTATTTAAATAACAATTTTATCTATGTGAAAGAAACGTGGTACCACCAACCGTTAATCCACTTAACAAAGTAATTTCTATTTAACTTGTATCTTTACTATCATACCATGACCTAGCAAGAGTTGTTCATAGACAAACAACTAAAATAATACTTGTATTCAACTAGTACCACTATCGAAAAACACAAATACCACCAAGAACACAAGATTAAGTAAAAGAAATCACTTCATTAAGATCTTGACAAAATGTTAAGTAAAACCAACTTGAATTCAAAATATTATGCAACCATAACTAATTGTTTCACTTCATCTTCATAGATGTATATAGATTTAGCTACTCATAATGAAAAGAGCTAAAGATTCAAATAAAAAGGAGAACATAGTGTACCAAATATGAAGTAATAATCCAAATCGAGGTTACAACCGAGCTACAATAAGTAACAAGAGCCAAAATTAATCTTCAAGTCTTCAAAATAGTTGGAATGATGAAAAACCCTTGAAAACCCTTCAAAATCGGCACCTTTAACCTTTCTATCACTTTGCACCAATGAGTTGTGAGACATTAAATCTCTAAGCTTATCAAATCACAACCCAACGTAACTTCAAATCTTTAAACAAATAAAAAAATCTAACTTTAGCATTAACAACTAATAAAAAAATCTCTAGAGTCTAACCAAGAAAATGATTACAAATCTCACCTACACCAGCTCCATTCATCTCCAAATGAGAATTGATTCACTTTGGTAATGATAGTCTATTCTTCTGTGGGTCAACCTTCATGACTCAAAAAAATAGTTTGCAAATGAAATGGTTATTAACGAGCATTTTGACCCCGGGCGTTGCCCCGGGAGGGCGTTGCTCGGGATCGACGTTGTGTTATGCAAAGATATTTTACACTTGTGTATAGATTTAGCTACTCATAATGAAAAGAGCTAAAGATTCAAATAAAAAGGAGAACATAGTGTACCAAATATGAAATAATAATCCAAATCGAGGTTACAACCGAGCTACAATAAGTAACAAGAGCCAAAATTAATCTTCAAGTCTTCAAAATAGTTGGAATGATGAAAAACCCTTGAAAACCCTTCAAAATCGGCTTTAACCTTTCTATCACTTTGCACCAATGAGTTGTGAGACATTAAATCTCTAAGCTTATCAAATCACAACCCAACGTAACTTCAAATCTTTAAACAAATAAAAAAATCTAACTTTAGCATTAACAACTAATAAAAAAATCTCTAGAGTCTAACCAAGAAAATGATTACAAATCTCACCTACACCAGCTCCATTCATCTCCAAATGAGAATTGATTCACTTTGGTAATGATAGTCTATTCTTCTGTGGGTCAACCTTCATGACTCAGAGAAATGGTTTGCAAATGAAATGCAGAAATGGTTATTAACGAGCATTTTGACCCCGGGCGTTGCCCCGGGAGGGCGTTGCTCGGGATCGACGTTGTGTTATGCAAAGATATTTTACACTTGGTATAGATTTAGCTACTCATAATGAAAAGAGCTAAAGATTCAAATAAAAAGGAGAACATAGTGTACCAAATATGAAGTAATAATCCAAATCGAGGTTACAACCGAGCTACAATAAGTAACAAGAGCCAAAATTAATCTTCAAGTCTTCAAAATAGTTGGAATGATGAAAAACCCTTGAAAACCCTTCAAAATCGGCTGGAAACAAAGTGTGTGTGCTGGGGTATCCAAGATTAGGTTTAGGGTTGAGTAGTGGTTGGTATTTATACCCCAGGAGAGAGAAAAACGTGTTGTCAGACAGAAATCGCGCGCGACCCCCCTTTCTCGCGCCGCGAGTAGTGCCAAAATTCGACCAGATGATTGCAGACCAAAACTCGCGCCGCGAGGTCCAAATCTCGCGCCGCGACTGGAGTTGTTTGCTGGCCCCCGCTGCGACTTCTCCTCCTCGCGCCGCGAGTTTACTCTGGGTTCGCCATTTCAGTTTCGTTTTCGACCATTCTTCATCAGTTAGTGCCTTTGGACCATTCCTAAGTCGTTTTCTACCATTTGTGAGTGAAATACCTGCTTTAGACCTGAAATCACTAGCAAATACCATAAAGCACCACAAAACATGTATAAACGGCTATCAAACGTGCATAAAAACGTCCAAATAAGATGTGAGAAATATGTATATATTGAGGCACATCAAACCTCCCCACACTTAAACCTTGCTTGCCCTCAAGCAAGTATGCACTTAAATCAATCTCAATAACCAAACAAATCACGATTTCTCAAAACAAAACAATGGTTATATGTGAAGTTTCCAACCAAGCGGTGTTGAATACCAAAAGCAAATGCATTTAAAAACTAATGAGCAAAGTTTAGGACGAAATCAGAAAATTCGACTAATCTAGGGCAAAACCATCTTTCGGTTACAATTAGAATCCTCCCTATGCTTGTGTTCACCTCTTTAACACTTCTATCATTCCAATTGACCTTAAGCTCGTTCCTACTAAGCATACAATCTACTAGCAAGCTTCACAATTATTATTGGCAACATAAGCAATATTCCACAATGATTATTGGTATATTTGTCCACTTAAACACTCACGCCATTGGTTTTCCATGAGGTTTTCATTTCGTTATACTTATGAGTCCCTTGACAAAACATACTCCTACGGTCTAGAATTGCAACTCTATCCACACATCAGGTGATCATACGAAAGTGTACTTTAAGCGTCCGGCCAGCGGTTCGCTACGGATACGTAAGTATCGTTAAGAGACATACGCCAGAACTCAAGGTTGGGTTGCATATCCAGAGACCATGCTCTAAACACAAACACATGTGAGAATAAAAGTTTTATAATTTAACACCCGTGATTTTCGATGAGACCCGTGTAGAAACTTTCTGACAACCCATCCCAAGTTGGAAGCTTTAGGTGAGCTAGGTAAAACGAAGTTACCCCAAGGACTTACTTGTTCGAATCTCAAAGACCACATTAGCGTTAGACTATTGGAAAAAGATTATGCGCATTCCCACATGTGCCACCCGTTTGATGCCGAAGCACCCCAGACACCCCGATATAAAGACCAAACATAATGACTAGAGCTACAACCTATAACATAAGAATTAAGGACGGACATCCGGTGTGCAAACCATATGTTAAGTCAAATTACCACAAGCATATTTAATACATTTCAAGCTTTTCATGCACACAAGTTGCAAAATTCAAATGGAAAACCTCAAGCGGTGCCTACCAATACATCATCTAGTGAAGCTATTATTCACATTAGATTCATCATTAAGGTACAATTCGCAAGCAACCTAGATTATTTGAAGTTCGGAACAAGCCTATGACCCCTTGGAACGATGAAATGCCACAAGCACTAGGAAAGGAAAGCTAAAGGTAAACAATCTCAAGTTTTATCCTAGATTAGCAAAATTCAAAGTCCTCATTTCTCGTCTTTGCACAAAACCTATAGCCTCAAAAATTTAAAAACATAACCAAAATGCTAGTAAAGGAAAGAAACTTCAAATTTTTTCATTTTTCCAATTTACCATCCCCCTCCCCACACTTAAGTTGTACATTGTCCTCAATGGACGAATAACTAAGGCAAATAATGGGAAAAAGGGGAAAATGCAAAATGTAGAAAGGAACAATGAAAAACCTCCGGGTGAAAGCACGAATTCACCATTGCAAAGTTGAAGCCAAAAATTAAGTGGGTGCTGAACTGACTGCCAGCATAAACCCGCTTGTTTGTTCCAAAAATCCCAAAAGCAATCTTCCACAATTCAACTTGCAAACTCAAAATAATCACCTGACAATAACCATAAGCAAAATACCAAAACACTACATAGTTCATAATTAAGGAAAATACAGGAAACAACCAAACAAAAGTCTCATCGCCTAAACGGCGAATTACAACCAAATTTAAAGAAATAAAGTGCAAATGTCTCATAGTTGCAGAAAATAGAAGGAAGAGAGAAAAGATCAATTCTCATCCATGTCATGAGAAAAGGGGACACCATCACCAGCATCAGGATCGGCCGGCTCACCAAATATACCCCTGTAGAAATCAAAAGCAGGCCCTGAGTAGCGCTCCCCACTAGTATGTCTATATGTCCCAAATTGGGGCATCTCCTGAGCGCTCCCACTAGTGCCTTTGGTGCTCGAACTAGGACCTGCCCAACCGGGCTGCCGCTGTGGGTGCTGCTGACCTGGGTGTGGACTGAAAAACCCAAAAGTGGTGCTGGCAGGCATGAAGATGGGAGGAGGACTAAAGGCCTGAGTAGGCGGTGGTGGAGGTGGAGACTGCGGTCGGATCCAATGGTTGATGTAGGGAGACCAATGCTCGCACTGGAAGCCCAGGCGGTTCACCTGGCTCCACATAGTCCTCTGCCCGTCAAGAATCAAGTCCTGGATGTCTCGGATCTCCCGCTGCTCGGCTAAGATCTCGTCAAGCGAATTTCCCCAGCCTGCAAAATCATAAGAAGGATAAGGGTGAGGAAGTGGCTGCTGCTCCTGGGGTGGCGAGTCCACCCTCTGTCTCTGTGCAGGCGGCTCCTGCTCCTCATCCGACTGTAACTCCCTCGGGTTAGTACCCTTCATCAGCTTCGCCTTCTTCATCTCCTTGGCGTCAATAAGAGAGGTGTCCAAACTAAGAGTAATCCCCGACCTACCCTCGGGTGTCACAACCAAGCCTCTCCACCATCTGGGTCACAAAATGACCACACAAATACCTCTGCTCCCGAGACTTATACATATGTCTAGCCAATATATATGGAGCACACCCGAACCAACCAGAAGAAGGGAGCTCCTGAAACTGTCTCAGCAGCCACAGATCATCAGAAGTGACCTTATCGGTCGCATTTCCCCGATGGAGGAATGAATAGGTGATCATCTTATGGAGAATCCTCAGTCTCTTGGACCTAATGTCCGACACCTTACTCACCCCAGAATAGAACTTCTCCTTCCCGGATATGCTAAACCAAAATGTGTCAAACGACACATCATCCTCAAAGTAGGAGGTATCAAAAGCACTTCGCTCTAAAAACTTATACACCACCCCAATCTCAAACTCATCTTTCTCGAACATTCCACATAGATATCCAAACTCAGGAAAAGTACAGTGGCGCTGCTTACCCCCCAACCGAAAATGGATCACCCGATCCTCTGTAAAATCCTCAATAGGTAAGCCCTGTACCTGAAGAGTAGAGTAAAACTCTTGACACCACTCTTTCACCACTGCCTTTCTCAACTCAAAAATTCTATTCCAGATTGGTATACGTACCACCCCACCCTTCGTATCATTCACAAACTCGGTCAAGAATCTTTGCTCAAAATAACCCATGAGATCCGCCTCCCTAATCATCTGCCAATCAATGGTCCGAGGGGCGATCAATGCATAATCCTGAATTTCACACAACTTATTTGTGTAAGCTTGCTTTTCCCCTTTTTGAGCATTCGGAAATTTCAGCCAAGGGTGGGTTGGTGGTTTCAATGACCTAATGTTTTTGCTCGGTTTTTCAGAAGGAGCATTGTAGGTTTCATCCACGTAGTCGAACTGATAATTTTGTGGCCAAATGCTGCCCTCATACCTTTGAACAACCTGTTGTCTCTGCAAAAACAACCAAAAATATACTAAATAAGTAAAAGGGAACACTACGGGGCGATAACGAAAGGCTAAGACAAAGAAACGACAAACACTGGGCGATCAACACAGAAATCGCGCCGCGACCAGCCCACCTCGCGCCGCGAGACAGTGTGATTTTCCAGAAATTTTTTGTTTTGTTTTTTGTTTTGGATTTTTTGAATGGGTTTTATCACTAATTAACAATGCTTTAACTAATTTGAATTAAAATAAATTAAGGGTGACTAAATCTAGAAAAGCCCCAAATTAAAATGGATGAACCCTAATTGGATTTTTCTAAGATTATCGCAAAATTAGCCAACTCCCAGTGAATTAAACAACAATGCAAACCTATCTAAGCAATTAACAGGCATCAATTGAAAGAAAATTAAAGAAAACTCTATACTTCAGCAGGACCCAGATCCAGGCATAACATTATCAACAGATCCAGCAGATATAGAGGAGTTTGAGTCAGATACAGGAGAGACTGCCCAGTTCATGAAGGGTGATATATAGACTAGCTTTATTTACATTCTTGTTAATTAGATTGCTAGTCATAGTTTCATTTGATAGATTCATGTGTTCTTGATATAGTTGGGTGATCTGAGCCTGTCCAGTCACCTAGCTGGTTCATTTCCTGCATCATGGGTCTCCTTTATTTACTATGAGGGGGCCCATGAGGGCATTTCTTTTGAATTGGTTGACACTCTGTCAATCCACTTGTACCTAAACTTCTTGTAATAATCCTTTTGGGTGATTTATAAAAGCTTACCGGGGTTTAAATTCCCCTTTACCCAAAAAATAATTGAAATAAAAATTAAAAAGAAAAGGTTGAGAAACTTCCCCCTCTTGACATGATGATGGAAGAATGGAGATGGAGGAATGAAGAACTTGAAGAGAAGAAAGGAGAAATCACAAATATTCAAGTGTGTGTGTGTGAGTGAACCGTGTGTGTGTGTGTTGAGAAGAAAAGAGGGTTTGAGAGGAAAAAGTGTAAGAAAAAGATGAAAAGATAGATGGAATCGGCCCCTGTGGTGTTATCTTATCCCTATTTTATTTTATTTTCGATTTTAATTAAAAGGGAAAAGAAAACTTACCTGGCACCAAAACTCGCGCCGCGAGATAAGCGGCTCGCGCCGCGCATCCTGGATGATCGCACGCTGCAATTTGATCATCTCGTGCCCGCGAGTTTTTCTTCTGACCTCGACACCTCCAATCTCGCGCCGCGACCTAACCACCTCGCGTCGCGACTATGCAGATTGGGTCCCTCGCGCCGCGACTTGCCCTGCTCGTGCCCGTGAGTTTTTGCTCTGACCCTGAAGCGATCGTGCCGCGACCTCCTTCCCTCGCGCCGCGACTTTTCTGTTTTCTTCCAGTCGCGCCGCGAATGTCCTTTCTCGCCCGCGAGATTTTTCTCTGATCGAAATTGGCCCAAGACCTCACAACTCGCGCCGTGATGTTCTTTTCTCGCGCCGCGAGGTACTGCTTCGTGACAGATTTTTGAACTTTTTGACACACATAACACTTAACGGTTTTCCAAGATCATTCTCACCTGGAATTCTCAACGAAACGAACAAAAATAGAAAGAAAAATACTAAAAACAAATAAAATAATAAAAACACACGGGTTGCCTCCCGAGAAGCGCTTTGTTTATTAACGAGTCATTAGCTTGACTCGATCAAACCTTGTTTTCAAGCAAAAAGCTGGAGCTTCTCGATCAAGGCTCCCTCCCCAACTTCTTCTTCATGGTAGAACTTTAACCGATGTCCATTTACAATGAACGAGCTTCCATCCTTAATAGGTGGGAAGCAATCATCTTTTATCTTTGTCCGAATCCAATCATTTGCTCGACCAAAAGCATCCACCTCCAACATCAACTCCTCTTTCTCCTTGGTTGACAAACTTGAACAAAGTTCTCCGGATAACTTCACATTACAATCCGAAACCGCAGATTTGACACGATTGTACAATTTACGGATCTTGGCACTCCGGCTACTCGTTGGCCGAGAATTAATCACTAGTGTTATCTTCCCCTCATTTCCCTTTTTCTCCCACTTATCGTCTAACCATTCATCAATCTGAGAGTCACTAGAACTAACACAAGCAGTCTCAACAGAATTAACAACATTAGGTGAAGAAAAAGAAGAAGTGTTCAAGAATTCTACTGACTCATCCCCCGTTCTCAATGTAAGCTTACCACGCCCAACCTCGATGTTAGCATCGGCCGTAGCAAGAAATGGTCTTCCTAGAATAAGGGGCACGTTTAATGCTTCATCCACATCAATAATGACAAAATCCACAGGAAAGACCAAACCACCCACTTTGACCAACACGTCTTCTAAAATACCCATAGGTCTTATAACGGATTTATCGGCCAATTGAATTTTCATGTTGATGGGTTTAGGTTTTCCTAAGTTCAGTTAGCATAAATAGATGAAGGCATTAAATCAATACTTGCACCTGAATCTGTCAATGCCTTACTCACAGTTAAATCACCAATCTTGCAAGTAACAGTAAAACTACCTGGATCTTTACGCTTTTCGGGCAACTTACCCGCCACTGCCGCTGAGCAAACATTTTCCAAAACTGTAGTCTCCACCTCAGCCAACTTTTTCTTGTTCATAAAAATTTGCTTCAAACATTTTGCATACCCTGGCATCTGCACAATTGCATCTAAAAACGGAATATTGATATGCAACTTCCTTAGATCACTTACAAATTTATCCATTCGCTCCTTAATCTTTTCTTTCACCAATCTCTGTGGAAAAGGAATCTTTGGTTTATAAGGCTTCAATACGGGTTCCTTAGGTGGTGCGGCTTTAGGAACCGAAGTGCTCTCCATCGGCGGTGACTCCATCTCTAGTTCGTCATCCAATCTTTCATCAAATTGCTCAACCTGTGGAGAAACGTTAGAAGCACAAGAGTTATCACTAGGAGGAACAATTACCTTGCCGGACCGCGTAGTTATGGCATTGACGGTTTCATTCCGGTGTTGAGGTCCTTTGTACTTGTCATCCCCATTCTTCCATGAGCCTTTGTCTTGATTCGGGTTTTGTTGGGTGTTGCTTGGAAGAGTTCCCGGCTGCCTTTGATGATTTCCCATCCTATCAATCCTCTTTTCCAAGTTGGAGATCAAAGCTTGATTGTTACGATTGCTTATGTCAATCTTGTCATGCAAGCCTCCGATCTTGTCATTCAAAAGCTTAGAATAATTCTCCATTGAGATATTCCTTTTCTCTTGGGCCTCCTCTCGTTTGTCTTGTTTGTCAAGGAACTTGGCCATCATGGCCATGAGAGGTGATCCTTCGCCCTCGTCTTCTTCTCGCCTTGGAGGTGATGGTGGTGCTTGTTGTTGTTGAGGTGCTCCATGATAATCATCCTTTTGCCACCTATTATGAAAATTTCCACCACGATTGTTAGAATAAAAATTAGAAGAGTTAGAAGGGTTACCTTGGTGTCGGCCTTGAAAATTTCCACCAAGTTGGAAGAGAGGTTGATATTGGCCCTGACGTTGGTTTTGAACAAAATTTACATCTTCATTAACTACCGAATCACACTCATCGGGATGGTGTGGTCCGCCACAATGAGTACATCCCCCGGCCATAATCTTCACATCCCGCTCTAGCCCACCAAAGTTGTTCTCCACCATAGAGAACCTTTCATCCATTCGGTTTGAAAGTGCCTGAATTTCAGAAATTACTTCGGATGTTTCACCTTCCTCGACTCTAGCCACTACCCTACGTGACCTCCTATCTCTATTCGATGACCTAGATACTTGAGCTTTTGCCATATCCTCAAACATTTTCCAAAGCTCACTTGAGGTCTTGTAACTAATACTACCTCCACAAGTCATCACCATCTTCTCATAACTTTCCCTATTCATCCCATCCAAGAAGATCCCCACAATTTCGGTGTCACTCACCCCATGCCCGGGACATTCCCACAAAAGATCTTTCATTCTTAACCATGCTTCAACAATAGACTCATCCTCATCTTGCCTAAAAGATCGAATTACAAGTATAAGCTCTCTTTCCCGATTAGCCGGAAAGAATCTCTCAATCAAAGCTTCCCTAACCGCACCCCAAGTAGTCAAGCTATCCGGTGCCAAACCCTTCAACCATTTATGAGCCTCTCCCGTGAGAGACATGGGAAAAAGCTTCATCTTGACGTTGTTGGCCTGATTTTCCCCATAGTTGAATAGATTGCAAATCATCTCGAACTTGTCAAGATGCTCATGAGGATCTCTTTTATGTCTTCCATCAAAGCACAAATCCTTAACCATTTGCAAATGGTTGCCTTTCACCGTGAAAGTGTCAATTTCGGGGGCTCGGATGGCCGATTGGCGAGATGTTGGTATAGTTCGAGGAAGGTCCTCGATCTTCATGTTGAAAAGATCGGGTGGATTTTGTTGACCGGCCATGTTGACGGTTGCTTTCGGTGATTCGGGTGGAGTAGGTGTTTTATCGGAAAGTGGTTCTTCTTTTTCGGAATGGTAACTCCACTCGTTACTTCCCGACTCGTAATAAGTCTCGTGAAGTATGTGGTCGGATTTGGGTCTAGGAGTGGTGTCTATGTAAAATGGGTCGGATGTTGATGGTTGTGATGATTGTGTTTTGGTGCGCTTTTTAAGTTTTTCGGGATTAGATGTGGCCTTCACTAATGGTTTCCCAGAAGTTCGAGTGTTCATCCACTACCTGGAAATAATCTGCGAACACAACACAACAAACAAAAACCTTAATAGCACCTGAGGTACAATCAAAGCAAACTAAAATAAAATAAAGCAAGTAACTTCTCCGTGCAAAAGCACGAAAAAGGATCGATTCACAGAATCTCAACCAAAAGTACTTAAAATCAATCCCCGGCAGCGGCGCCAAAAACTTGATGTGTGAAATCTAGTTTAAAATTTATAACAAGATCTACCTCTAACTGACTACAACACACTTACGGGCAGTGTACCCGTTCGTATGTAATATAGCTAACTGGCAAGACCAGGATCGAACACAAGGACTGATTGTTGTACTAAAGGTTGTAAAAATGTGAAACAAGTAAAAGTTTGGTGTGACCGAATTGTCACTTTGTGTTTCTGAAAGCTATGTAATTAACAAGTAAATAAAGTACTCAACCGGTATTAGCGAGAGCACACGAAAAGAGTTTGAGTTGTAAACAAATAATTAAAAAGCCATCTATGTCGAATCCGCTCCACAAAAAGTCTAGGTTGCATATAGGTTAAGCTCAAAATTCATATATGTTGGTGATAATAATCGTGATAAGACAAAAGCACAAACGGGTGCACCTAGTTTGTAAAATCGACTCAATCACCTAATCAAATCAATTTCTTGCAACAAGTGGTACCACCAACCCTATTACAATTCCTTGAACTAACTAGTTTGTTTGATTATTTAAATAACAATTTTATCTATGTGAAAGAAACGTGGTACCACCAACCGTTAAATCCACTTAACAAAGTAATTTCTATTTAACTTGTATCTTTACTATCATACCATGACCTAGCAAGAGTTGTTCATAGACAAACAACTAAAATAATACTTGTATTCAACTAGTACCACTATCGAAAAACACAAATACCACCAAGAACACAAGATTAAGTAAAAGAAATCACTTCATTAAGATCTTGACAAAATGTTAAGTAAAACCAACTTGAATTCAAAATATTATGCAACCATAACTAATTGTTTCACTTCATCTTCATAGATGTGTAGAGATTTAGCTACTCATAATGAAAAGAGCTAAAGATTCAAATAAAAAGGAGAACATAGTGTACCAAATATGAAGTAATAATCCAAATCGAGGTTACAACCGAGCTACAATAAGTAACAAGAGCCAAAATTAATCTTCAAGTCTTCAAAATAGTTGGAATGATGAAAAACCCTTGAAAACCCTTCAAAATCGGCTGGAAACAAAGTGTGTGTGCTGGGGTATCCAAGATTAGCTTTAGGGTTGAGTGGGGGTTGTATTTATACCCCAGGAGAGAGAAAAATGTTGTCAGAAGATCGCGCCGCGACCCCCCTTTCTCGCGCCGCGAGTAGTGCCAAAATTCGACCAGATGATTGCAGACCAAAAACTCGCGCCGCGACTGGAGTTGTTTGCTGGCTCGCGCCGCGACTTCTCCTCCTCGCGCCGCGACTTTTGCCTGGTTTCACCATTTCAGCTTCGTTTTCGACCATTCTTCATCCGTTAGTGCCTTTGGACCATTCCTAAATCGTTTTCTACCATTTGTGAGTGAAATACCTGCTTTAGACCTGAAATCACTAGCAAATACCATAAAGCACCACAAAACATGTATAAACGGCTATCAAACGTGCTTAAAACGTCCAAATAAGATGTGAGAAATATGTATATATGTGACACCTAGCAGTCATCTTACCACTTTCATATTCATCAAACAAATATAGACCATCAATTTGTCTACCAGTCCCCACATTGTTCCTTGTTATCAAATCCTGGATATAGCAACAATTCTCATCAAATCCACATATAACTTATTGTCTCTAGCTAAATTATGAACAGATATTAGATTTACAGAGTATTCTGGGACATATAATACACCATACAGAGTATTCTATTGTTCTGATACGTCCCACGGTGTATCAATATACCAAAGTATATTGTACACAGGATAGTTGTAGAGGGGGGGTGAATACAACTTTTCTCGAACTTTACAAACTTTTTAAGCAACGTTTTAAGACTCAAAATACTTAATGCATGTAAAGAACAAGAATCATTAAAACAGTAAAGCAGTAAAGAATAAAAGCATTCTTGAACACAGATTGTGGTTTTCAAATGTAACTCTTTATTAAGAAATAATCTATACAAAGAATTACAGGGTTGTTGCGGAATAAAGATAGCCTACAAATATCTAAACAACCCTATGAAATGACAAACAACAATCAATAAGTTTCAGCTCAAGAGAAACAGCCCAAGCTGATCTCGTACAGACTAAGCTGTGTGTAAGAGCAGAGAAACTTTGTGTGAAGAATGATTCTCAGGAAAATGCCACACATATGCATACAAGGAGTGTTGCTTTTATAGGCGAAAGCTCCTCGTCACTTGGTGTCCAAATCAACCACGTAGTCTTCTTGTATTGGACGATCAAAAGAATAATCAATCGTGCCTTCATCGTACTTGTGGTCCCCCACGTACAACTGCACATTCTTCATCGTCCAATAAGAGTGTGGACACGCATATGTAAACAACCACCAACCTGGATACTAGGAATATTCCTAGTCACGTCATAGTCCTTATCTTCAATCCAGGTTGTTATCTTCACTTTGATTGTTGACACAGATTGGGCGGTTTGTCACGGCACCAATCTGCCTAAGTGTTCCAAGCTGACTGCTAGTCCCAATCTGTCTTCCACTAACAGCTTGGTCCTCTATCTTCAATCCTCCTCTTCGACTTGGATTGAATGCTTTAATGTTGTTGATGCAGCTTGAATAACACTTGCTTCCATAGTACATTACAATTCATGAAGCTGATCTGGGTCAGTTACAGATCGCAAGCTGTGTCAGCTTAGTCTGACCCATATCAGATTACAAGAACCAAAAGATTACTAAGTGTTTATAGGTCAGATTTGTCATCATTAAATTTACAATTAACATTGGGACTCAACAATCTCCCCCTATTTGATGATGACAAAACCCAACTACACTTCTAACTATCAGCTTACAAAGAATCAAATGAAAATATGACTAACAGCTTGTGACCCTTTGAATCTTTTGGGTTCTTTTCAATCTGATACAAAATTATAACAAGACAACTGAATTTGTACAACTACTTGTATATTAGAGAAATACAAAGTGTTACAATAAGACTTCTATTCCCCAATTAACTCTACAGTTTCTTGTTTAACTTCAAAAGATGGAGCAATCGTCACATCTACCTTCCTATCTAGTCCTTCATTAATAAGGAACTGCTCATACCCATTACCTTGTTCACTGAAAGCAACACAAAATCTGTACAAGGTAAAAAGGTGCATAGTTGGTACCTCTTTTAGCTCAGCAGTCCTTTGGAATACAAGTTTCCCTTTTGTATCCACAAAATACATGCCATGTTCAGGTTCAGTAATGTGCATTCCACTTCTTGCATTTTCCACACCAGCAGGTAGAGACAGATTAAGATGACTTAGAAGTCTGTCTAGAGCATCAGTAGATAATAACCCAAGAAACTCTGAAGGGTTCAAATTTCTGAGGAAGTCTGTGTGATCACCTTCAGGAGCTTCGAGCCTAACATTTCTTTTCTTCTTGAGTGGCTCTTCTGACTCATCTTCATCATCCAAATCATATGCTCTTGGTCTTGGAAGGCCAGTGATATCAATTTTGTATTTCACAATTGCAGCCAACTTCTTCTCAATGGCTTCCAAGACAGCCTCTTTGTGGATTCCAGGCATACCAGTGATGTGGTCATGCAACTCAACCCATTCTGTATAACCTAGATCAAGCAGCTTGTCAAGATCATAGGTTTCCCAGTTAGATTCAAAGCCTCTCCTTGTAAACCTTATGCTTGGAATGCTTTTTCCTTTTCGCCTTTTCAAAATAACCTGGTGGATTGGTTCTGGATGCCTTCTATAATGGATATTTTCAGTCACTTGCCTTTTCTCCAAGGCATCAAACCAACTATGGGCTTTCACACTCTGCCCCACATCTTTAACTTTCTGTGATGGTTTTGAGTGAACCACCATTTTCCTCTTTTCTTTACCTTTGCTCACAACTTTCTTTTTAGTACCAATGGCTGCAAGATCTTCTTCATCTTCTTTATTCAATTGTTCTTGAACAGCCTTGGCAATTTCAGAATCAGACTTAGTTGCAGCAACTCTTTCTCTTTCTAGTCTGTCTTCCACTACCAACTTATAAGCCTGTTTAAGTCATTTTGAGTCCAGGTGCATTTTGAGCAGCCAGCTCCCAATCTTTTTCTTCTTGGGTCAAGACTTTCAAACCACTTGACCCAGCTTTAGTTTTCCTTTTCTTCAATTGAAACTGAGACAGAGTGACTGTGTCATCACTTGAAGAAGATTCAATGTTTACTTCTTTGGGAGCTGTGTCAGTTGCACAGCTTGCACAGGGTCAGCTTGGACAGACTTCATCTTTCTTTTTAATTTTTCAACTCCACCTTCCTTCCTTATATCTTTTTCAACCACAACTTCCTTCCTTATTCCTCCAGTTACTTTTTCAACACCATCAGTGGTCTCCCCCTCAATTGTATCACTCTCCTTTTCAACTTCTTCATTCACACTTCTTTTCAGACTCAGACTCTGGTATTTTTATCTCTTCAGATTCTTCTCACTTTCCACACTAGAACCATATACAACCACTCTTCTATCTTTTTGAGCCTCCTCAGCTCTAGCCTTATCCTGTCTCACTTTAAACCTTCTAAGATAATCCTCAATATCTCTATCAACTTGAGCTTTTTGTCTTTCAATTTCAGCTTCACTTATAGCACTCCTCTTCTTAGTAGTCTTCTCCCCCTTTTTGTCATCATCAGCAGGGAAAGAGCTCACTGGAGTAGCAAAGAGGCCTTTGAGATCCTGGTTGATCAAGTCAATTTTGACATTAGTGAGACAGCAGGATCTTCTAAGCTCAACATAGTCTTCATTGAGGAGCTCAATCTTGGATTTTACACCCTTAGACACTTCAACCAGTTCTTTCTTGAAATCTGCTTGTGACTTATTTGCAGATTGAAGTTCTATGGTGACATTCCTTGTGAATTTGGTTGCAGCCTTTTCAATCTGACCCAGAGTACTCTTGTTCCTTTCTTTCTCTTCATTTACTGCCTTAGTAAGATTATCAAGAGACTCTGTCAGCTTGCTCTGGTTCTTCTGCATTAAGTCAACTGCTTCTTTAACATTTTTCACCAGTGCAGTCTGTTCTAGACAAAGTTTTTCCACCTTCTTAATCCGTCAAATCCTGATCCTTTTTGGATCTTTTCCAAGCATTTGGTCAGCTGTAAGCTCTCAACCTTAGAGGTTGAAATGAACTCAGTGAGCTGACCCACCACATCTGAAAATGAGATAGTGGAAGCTTGGGAAGAACTTGCAGTTGGCTTAAAAGCCATCTTCGCTTCAACCTTATTTGAAGTGAACTCTTCACCCACCACATCTGAAAATGAGATAGTGGCAGCTTGGGAAGGACTTGCAGTTGGCTTAAAAGCCACTAACTCTGGAAAGAGCAGCCTGCAATCCTTAATTTCAGGGTCATTGGGAATATTTAGAAGGGGGTGGAGGTTTAAGGAGTTTTGGAACATTTGCTCATGAGAGTGAGTCTCATGAGTGGATCTGTCAGAATTGATGATGAGTTGATCAGCCTGAGAAAGATTGACGTTTAGTTCAGGCTGAGGGCCAGTGGGAATGTGTTGATCTTGATTTTGATCAACTCCTCCACTGGCATCTTCCATCAGAGCATCCCTTGAGGATGGATGGGCAAACTCATCATCGAATGAAGAATCACTTCCGGAGATAGTGATCATATTCTCATTGACATCGAGAGGACCATCAATGGTTCCCTTTGCTGCACAAGGGGCTGACATGACTGCCTTAAAGACAGCCAAGTAACCTACAGAATCCCTCTGTCCAAGGACAGATGCAGACACAGACCCTGCAGGTGTAATGTTAAGGGTAGAGGATTGCCCTTCAACAATGGTGTGTTGTTGCACCAAAGTATCATGAGGGAGAATTGTGGCCTGTACCTCTTCTTGTGACATAGAAGAGGCATTGGCAGCCAGTGCAGACTCAGAGTGTATTAAGGGAGTCTGATCAGCTTTGGGAAGAGCAGCAGTGTCACTTTGGCGTTCGATACTACTCTCCTTTGTCTGACCATCCTCAGATTGTACGTGCACAGACTCTGACTCTTGGATCTGGGCTAGATCCATTGTTATCCCTTTAATGATATCATCAACCTTTTGGGAGGCTGATGATGGCGATTTCGGTACACAGTATGACCTTGGGAGGAGGTCTTTGTTTCAATACCTTCACCCTGTTTGGAGGGTTGGGTAGATGCAGTTGTCCCTTTTATCTCGTCTACACCCTTTTGGGAGAGTGTAGATGGGCGAGGTGAATTCGGTATGTCAGCTTGGGTATCAGGGACAACTTTGGAACGTTCCTCAGCTTCCACTGAACCAGGTGGGACTTCTAATGGTTTTGGAGTTGAAATTTTACCCACCAAAGCTGACACAGATTTCCTTGTGGATCTTTTCTTTTTCACAATGCGAGGCACTAAGTCCTCAACACTGGGTTTTTGAAGCTGATTTGAATTGGAGAGGGTGCGGCTAGGGTGGCTGATGATGTGGCCAACCCTTCACCCTCTTTTGAAGGAGAAGAATGCATAGATCCAGAAGAGTTTGAGGGTTTAGAAGCATGTGTACCTGGGTCCCCCTGATTGGCAGATTGAGTGTCAGACCCAGATCGCGTCGAAGAAGGGACAGCTTCCCTTAATGCTTCTTGTTCCTCCTCTCTTCTCCTGCAAAAATCAAGGTAAATCTGCATTGCTCGGGTTAGACCCTGCACAGATACCTTAGGACTGTTGAAAATGTTAGAGTTAATGGACTTGCACTCTACAGTCTGACCAGTTGCCAGGCTGTAATCACTATCTAGGATAGCTTCAATAATGAGTGCAAGAATCCTACCATAAGGTATGGTAAGACTCTTTTTATTTACACGCTCAACAAGGTCCTTAAAGATTAAAGCAGCAAAATCTATTCTGGTCATGGTGACCATTGCATGAAAAATCTGCAATTCTAGGACATTAGGCTGATCAAAGCTGCTGCCTTTACTTGTAAAGTTTTTGAAATTGTGCTCAATAAGTAATTCCAAATACCAGTTAAATATTTCATTTTAACAACTGAAGCCAGTGGACCAGTATATCCAACTTCTTGTAAAACATTTTTGGCTTCAGTATGAGACACAACAGGATCATATTCATCATCAGGCATATATGACAGCTCAAAAGCAGACCTAAGCCTTTCGTAAGAAATGTATACCTTTTTCTTACCGTTTAGGACTGAGCCATAGATTGCAGCATCTCCTTTCTTGTTTTGTTTCACAACACAGCTTGCCCAGAATTCACACAGGAGATCTTGAAACACCCAATCTGGTTTCTCAATCATTACTTTCCCAAAAGGATGATACCACGAAAGTTACTATCTCATCATATCCTTTTGCCCATGAAGGAGGATGAATATTAGCATAAACCAGACTTCCAATCTTGATTTTACCAGTATCAAGATCGGAGGGAACAACAACTACCTTATCTCCAACCACATAAGGAGATAATTTATTTGCGCTTATTGGAGTTGGAAAATGATTTTCAGATTCAGAAGAAGATTGAGAATTATTTGATGATGATGCCATTTTGAAAACAAATTTAGAAGAAAATAAATTTAATAAAACAGTAATCAGATTAGAGAGAAAAAGAATTGATTTTATGAAAATATGAATAAGTGATTTGAAATTTAGGTTAGATTGATGTTTTATTCAAACCCAAAATATCTGATTTGGAAATAGTGGAGAGAGAAAGATTTTGATTGGATGATTAACAAGTAGTGGTGGTACTTTTTCAGTAACCGGTATGGTCCACTACACGTGTCACACCCCAATAGGATCAATACGTAAGCTAAATAAAATAATGAAACAAATAAAACGCACTGAGATATTTAATAACAAAAATAACCACGAAGCTGGGTCAGACTCAGCTTACTCACTTTTACTTGATAAACATCAAGTATAAAAGAGTAGTCTGTGTCAGACACAGCTTGCCCTCAAAATTTTAGTAAAACTCTAAGGGGTCAGATTTGCTATTACTTAGCTCACTACATTTTACAAATTAAGCATACCTAGCTTACTTATAGGTAGTTGAACCTTGATTCATCCAATGGCTTTGTGAACAAGTCAGCAAGCTGATTGTCTGTTGGAATGAAATGGAGTTCAACATCTTCTTTCATCACATGATCCCTAATGAAATGATATCTTATATCAATGTGCTTGGTCCTTGAGTGAAGTACAGGATTGTTTGAGATTGCTATGGCACTGGTACTGTCACAAAAGATTGGAGTTTTTGTTGCAGTGACACCATAGTCTTGAAGCTGATATTGCATCCAAAGAATTTGAGAGCAACAGCTTCCAGCAGCAACATACTCAGCTTCTGCAGTTGAAATGGAAACTGAATGCTGCTTCTTACTGGACCAGCTTACAAGTCTATTTCCAAGCAATTGACAAGCTCCTGAAGTACTTTTTCTGTCAATCTTACAGCCTGCAAAGTCAGAATCTGAATAGCCAATTAGATCAAATCCTGAGTCTTTGGGATACCAAAGACCCAGATTGGGAATACCTTTAAGGTATCTAAAGATTCTTTTCACAGCTTTAAGATGAGATTCCTTAGGACTAGCTTGATATCTTGCACAAAGACATGTAGCAAACATAATATCTGGTCTACTAGCAGTCAAGTAAAGTAATGATCCTATCATACCCCTATAAGCTGTGATGTCAACAGATTTTCCATTTTATCTTCATCCAGCTTTTCACCAGTTCCCATAGGAGTTTTCATAGGTGAGCAATCACTAAAACCAAATTTGTTTAAGAGATCTTTAACATATTTTCCTTGGTTTATGAAAATTCCATTTTTAGTCTGTTTAACTTGCAAACCCAGAAAATAGTTTAGTTCTCCCATCATGCTCATTTCATACTTTTTAGACATTAATTCAGAAAACTTTTTGCAAAGTCTTTCACTGCTAGACCCAAATATTATATCATCTACATAAATTTGCACAAGCAGAATATCACCATTATACTTTCTCACAAACAAAGTCTTGTCAACATTACCTCTTTTGAATTTGTTAGCTAATAGAAATTTAGACAAAGTATCATACCATGCCCTTGGAGCTTGCTTCAACCCATAGAGAGCTTGTCAAGCTTGAACACATGGTCAGGAAACTTTGAATTTTCAAAACCTGGAGGCTGTTCAACATAGACTTCTTCTTCCAACTTTCCATTAAGAAATGCACTCTTCACATCCATTTGATAGACCTTGAAACCCTTGTGAGCAGAGAAGGCCAAGAACATTCTAATTGCCTCTAATCTTGCCACAGGAGCAAAAGTCTCATCATAATCAATTCCATCCTCTTGTCTGTAACCAAGAGCTACCAATCTTGCTTTGTTTCTGGTCACAACTCCCCTTTCATCCATTTTGTTTCTGTAGACCCACTTGGTTCCAATCACAGTCTTGTGATGAGGTCTTGGAACAAGTTCCCAAACCTTATTTCTTTCAAACTGTGTTAGCTCATCTTGCATTGCATTAACCCAAGAGGATCTTCCAGAGCTTCATCAACCTCAGTTGGTTCCACTATGCTTACAAAGTTGACAAACATGCAGAAGTTGCCTGTTGCCTTTCTTCTTGTTTTCACACCAGAGAGTGGATCACCAATGATTTGGTCAATTGGATGACTCTTTGTCCATCTAGTAACAGGGACAATGGACTGATTCAGATTTGTTGGTCCAGCATGATCAGTTTGAGGAAGAGGCTGATCAGCTTGGACAGGAATGGAGGAGTCTGAACCAGTTGGAGAGTCATTTAATGGATTCTGAACAATAACTTCAGTAGGAGTAGGATCAGCTTGAGCATCTTCAAAGATTGGAACTTCTTCTTCTTCTTCTAATAGTTGCTCCCCCTGAGTTTGAGCATTATTAGCTCCAACTGGAGGATTTGTTGGAGGCTCATTCTCAGGTACAGCCAGTTCTTCAAAGTTGAAGTCTTCATCTTCAGGAGGAGAGCAGTCTGGCTTAGAACAACCTTCATCAATGCTTACATTCACAGAGTTCTCAATTGTTTTAGTTCTCTTGTTGTACACTCTGTAGGCTTTCATCATTGTTGCATATCCAAGAAGGATACCTTCATCTGACTTCTCATCGAACTTACCAAGGTGGTCTTTCTGGTTTAGAATAAAGCAAGGACTTCCAAACATTCTTAGGAAACCGATCTCAGGTTTTCTCCCCCTAAGAAGTTCATATGCAGTCTTCTGGTGTCTTTTCACAATGAGGGATCTGTTCTGGGTAAAGCAAGCTGTGTGTACTGCTTCAGCCCAGAAATGAGACTTCACATTGTTTTGAGCCATCATGGATCTGGCAGCTTCAATAAGAGTTCTGTTTCTTCTTTCTGCAACACCATTTGTTGAGGAGTTCTAGCAGCTGAGTAGACTTGTGAAATTCCCTTTTCTCTGCAAAAGGAGTTAAGAGTGATATTCTTGAATTCAGTTCCATTATCACTCCTTAACTGCCTAACAGGCCTTTTGTAAAGAATTTCAGCTTGCTTGATGAAATCAATGATTGTGTCAGCAGCATCACTCTTGTGCTTGAGAAAGAAAACCCAGGTGTATCTTGAATACTCATCAACAATGACCAAGGAGTACCTCATTCCAGTGAATGATGGAGTACTAATTGGTCCAAACAAGTCCATATGAAGCAAATCCAAACAATTATCAATGGTTGAGCATGTTTTAGACTTAAAGGTAGCTTTATGTTGCTTGCCTTTCTCACAAGCACCACACAGCTTGTCCTTCTCATACTTGATTACTGGAAGACCAGACACCAACTCTTTCTTACACAGCTTGTTGATGTCTTTGAAATTCATATGAGACAGCCTTTTATGCCACAACCAATTCAGCTCATCTTGAGACTTTGACATGAAGCATACTTCTTTTGTGACAGTTGGATTTCTCATGTCAAAAGAATACAAAGACTCATCCCTCTTTGCAATCAGAACCACATTGCCTTCTAAATCAAGAACAATCCCCTTATCAGACCTGAATCTCACCTCATAACCAGCATCACACAACTGACTCACACTAATCAGATTGTGCTTCAAACCATTAACATAAGAGACTCTTCTAAAAGTAAGAGGACCATTCGAAAGAACACCAACACCTTCCGTCTTTCCTTGAGAATCATCTCCAAAAGTAACATTAGGACCAGCGCGAATCCTAAATTTACATAGCAGGGACTTACATCCGGTCATATGCTTGGAACAACCACTGTCCAAGTGCCAGGTGTTATCATCATGACTGCCCTGCATTTGCAATAAGAGATTAGTTCATTCTGGGAACCCATCTGGAGATGGGTTCACCAGAGCTGACCAAAGGGTCTGACTCAGATTGGGTCGTAGAACTTTGACTCTAATCACAATTGATATTGGGAACCCAGGAGGGGTTCACCAGAGCTGACCAAGGGGTCTGACTCAGATTGGGTCGTAGAACTTTGACTCTTATCACATTTGGATACCCATTGTTGCTTGATCTGTCCCTTACCAGATTTGAAATTCTTTTTAGCAACAACTAAGGTTTCCTTTTGAACAAAACCTTTGCCTATTCCAGATTTCTGACATTCAGTTCTTAATTTTCTTTGATCAACATTTTTGGGATCAGAAACATCTTTAAGAAAATTTGCATCAATTGAAATCTCACTAGTTCTGGACTCAACATATTTGGAAATCATTTTGTCAGAGTCAGACTTAGTGGTTTTTGAAATAGACTCAGATTTGGTTTGTGACACACTTCCTTGAGAACCAGACTTCTCATTCTTTAACATCTTAACCTTTTGTTTTGGAACACTGTGGTCTCTAACTTTCCTTTTAATTCTCCTAGAGTTCTTGTTTGTTTTAATATTGGAATCTGACACAGACTGGGTAATGGTCAGTTTTGACAAGTCAAGACTTTCTTCAGGTTTTAACTCAACAACCTTATCAGCCTCAGACACAGCTTCAGCAATGGTTTGGCCAACAGTTTCAGGATCACTAAACCCAATACCAGATTTCTGAACCAACTTAATTGGTTTAGAGTTCGTACCTTTGGTTTGGACTTTGGGTGGTGAAGGAGGCTGATAACAAGGCTCCATAGCACATACTTCAGCTATGGCTATGGCCCTATCATAATCACCATCAAAGATAGCTTGGATCTGATGAGGTATTTGGACATTGACACACTTTGCAACTCTTTTTGAACCAATACACCATGATTCAGTAATTTGTTTAACTTTCAAAAACTTTTCTTCTGCAGTCTTAGCTTCTTTTACCAAAATAGAGTTCAATTGTTTTTGTGCTTTGACTTCAGACTCAAGTTTTTCAATGGTGTGATTTTTGGAACTGACATCAAGTTTCAACATGTAATTTCCTTTTTGAGTTCTTGATTAAAGTGTTTTTGCAAAAGGACCTCATCACCAAGTCTATTTAGTCTAGACAGTTTTTCATTATCAGACAGATTGGAAAAAGAAGTTACCTCAGGTGGAGCAGTCTGACTGGTGGATGCCTGGTGAGCTGACTCTGATTGATGTTGTATTCTGGCCAGATCTTCAGCAAATCTTTGAGTAGCTTCTTTAGCCATGAAACATTTGGCATCTTTGTACAACTCATCATCAGATGAAGTAGCACTTTCAGCCCAGTCTTTGGCTACCAGACTCTTCTCATTTTGTTCACCTTCTCAGTCAGCTCAGCTACTTGAGCTTTCAAGGCTTTGTACTTAGTCTTGAGCTTAGAGTATTTTTCACCTCTTCCACCTTTGGCTGGCCCAGCTTGAGCAGTTTCTTTGGATCTACAATCTCCAGCCATATGTCCAGTCTTGCCACACTTGTAACAAGTGACTTTGGACATATCAAATGGCTTCTTGGTCTTATCAGCTTGGCCACCTCTTCCTTTTCCTTTAAACTTGTTAAAGGATCTCCTTCTGATCCTTTCAGCTAACATAGCAACCTCATTTGCTAGTTCATCACCTTCAGATTCTTCACACTCAGATTCAGCACAAACAGAGTTAGGATTAGACTTCACAGGAATATCATCATTGACATAAGGAATGATCTCATTACTAATAGAACTAGGGTGTTCAGTCATTGAAGCAACAAGTGCAGCAGCAGGCTGACTATAAGAATCACCCATAGCAATTAGTTTTTCAGCCTCTGAACATTCTTGGTTATGAAGTAAACCAAAAAGTCCAGGGAGATCAAGATCATGATACACAGAACTTAATTTAACAGATGAAATATAATTGTTCCATTTGGGTGGTAATGAATCAAGAAATTTGCTCTTTAAAACCTCATTTTTCTTATTAATTCCAACAGCAGCTAAATCATTTACCAAAGCATTAAAGCGGGTATGAGTGTCAGTTAAGGATTCATTTCTCAAAGAGAAAAATCTCTCATACCTCCTGGTCAATGTGGTAATTGTAGATTCCATGGAGGTAGAGCAACCCTCAAACATAACAGTCAATGTACCCCACATTTTCTTTGCTGTTGAGCACATTTTAATTGAATGGTAAAGGTCTTTGGGCACAGCCTGGACAATGAAATTTCTAGCCTTCACGTCCAAGTTAGCCATTCTCCTATCCTCATCCCCCCAATCTGCCTTGTCCTTTACTATGGATTTAACTGTGGCAGGAATGGTTGGTTGACCTTCCCTAACCACAGCTTCAACCACTACAGTCTGTGTAGGAACATAAGGACCATCCTGAAGGATGTCAGGCATATTGTTATCGATGGATTCAAGGAACAAAGACATTCGACCTTTCCACCCACTGAAATCATCTTTGTCAAACATGGGTGGTCGGGTTGAAGAACCATTATCAATAAAAGATGACATTGCTTTACTATAAATGAAAATATGCAAGGATCAAGTCAAGTTAATTCTCAACCTGGCTCTGATACCAATTGATACGTCCCACGGTGTATCAATATACCAAAGTATATTGTACACAGGATAGTTGTAGAGGGGGGTGAATACAACTTTTCTCGAACTTTACAAACTTTTTAAGAAACGTTTTAAGACTCAAAATACTTAATGCATGTAAAGAACAAGAATCATTAAAACAGTAAAGCAGTAAAGAATAAAAGCATTCTTGAACACAGATTGTGGTTTTTCAAATGTAACTCTTTATTAAGAAATAATCTATACAAAGAATTACAGGGTTGTTGCGGAATAAAGATAGCCTACAAATATCTAAACAACCCTATGAAATGACAAACAACAATCAATAAGTTTCAACTCAAGAGACTCAGCCCAAGCTGATCTCGTACAGACTAAGCTGTGTGTAAGAGCAGAGAAACTTTGTATGAAGAATGATTCTCAGGAAAATGCCACACATATGCATACAAGGAGTGTTGCTTTTATAGGCGAAAGCTCCTCGTCACTTGGTGTCCAAATCAACCACGTAGTCTTCTTGTATTGGACGATCAAAAGAATAATCAATCGTGCCTTCATCGTACTTGTGGTCCCCCACGTACAGCTGCACATTCTTCATCGTCCAATAAGAGTGTGGACACGCATATGTAAACAACCACCAACCTGGATACTAGGAATATTCCTAGTCACGTCATAGTCCTTATCTTCAATCCAGGTTGTTATCTTCACTTTGATTGTTGACACAGATTGGGCGGTTTGTCACGGCACCAATCTGCCTAAGTGTTCCAAGCTGACTGCTAGTCCCAATCTGTCTTCCACTAACAGCTTGGTCCTCTATCTTCAATCCTCCTCTTCGACTTGGATTGAATGCTTTAATGTTGTTGATGCAGCTTGAATAACACTTGCTTCCATAAGATAACACATTTACAAAATATGAAGCCTGATCTGGGCCAGTTACAGATCGCAAGCTGTGTCAGCTTAGTCTGACCCAGATCAGATTACAAGAACCAAAAGATTACTAAGTGTTTATAGGTCAGATTTGTCATCATTAAATTTACACTTAACATTGGGACTCAACAATAGTTAAGATTTCCAATTTTTAGAACCTTGGCTTAGTCCCATTTGGGTGACCAACTGTAAGGCCAAGACTTGACACATCTTCAACATTAAAGAGATTCTTATCAGAACATGTCATATGCTGGGTTGCCCCAGAATCAACAATCCAACACAAAATAGTAAAAGCAAGCACATTGCAGGTATTGGCACAAAAGAATTTATCAATGTGAGTATTAAAAAAGGTGCTGGCATTGAAAAAATTACCTGCCATGTTAGCTTGAGCAGGTTTGGACAAGGAACTCTCATTGAGCATTTTGATTATTTGGGAGAGTTGCTCATTAGAGAACTGCAGAGGTGGTTCAGAGGGTCCAATTCCAGAATTGTGGCCAGAGTGAGATAGAGAGGAACCATGTGGTTCAGAAGGTAAAACATGATTGCTAGTAGCATTCTTGGTATAGGATTGGTAGTTATTTCTTCTACCATAACTGTTGTTTGGTCTGTTACCATAATTGGCAGGGTTCTGGTAACATCTTTCAGAGGTATGACCAAATTTGTCACATCTAGTACACTTTAGATTCATATTAGGACCCCTTCTTGGTTCAAACACCCTGTTTTCATTATTTCTGGTTTCAAAAGGTTTTGATTCAAACTGTTTCCTTCTGTTGTCAAAAGTTTTAGACACAAAAGCAGAATTTTGATGTTTCATGGGAGTATCCACAGCAGGAGAATTCCTGTGTGACTCTTCCCTAGAGATTATAGCAAAAGCAGATTTAACACTGGGTAGAGGGTCCTTAGTCAAGATGTTGCTTCTAATAGGTAAGTACACATCATCTAACCCCATAAGGAACTGCATAAGTTTTATTAGTTCATGGTGGTCTTTAATTTGTTTAGCTGCATTGCAAGTGCAGCTGGGTAGTTTAATCAAGGCATCAAACTGCCTCCATAAAGCATTTAACTTATGATAATAGTCAGAAATAGGAGAGCCATTTTGACAAAGAGAATTAATTTTGTGATGAAGGTTGAAGGTTATAGAACCATCAACCTTGTCATATGTTTCCTTTAATTCTTCCCAAACCACTTTAGCTTCTTTAGAAAAGATTTGTCCAAGGTATAATTCCTCAGAAATAGAACCAAGAATCCATGAAAGGACAACAGAATTACATCTGTCCCATTGTTTGGCCAAAACATCATTTCTTCAGATTTAACACAACTACCATCAATAAAACCCATTTTATTCTTAGTTTCAAGTGCAAGTTCCATAGCACAAGCCCAAACCCTATAATTCTCAGTCCCTTTCAGTTTTAAGCTTATCAATGGAGCACCAGTGGTGTCACTGGCATGCAAATAAAGAGGGTTTCCAAAGTCAAGTCTACTGATGAGAGTGCCAAAGACATTCTCATCATCAAAAGGGTTAGTATCAGCCATAATGGACAGAGAAACAACCAGAGAGCAGATAAAGCAGACAGATAGAAAGAACACACAATCAAATAAGCAAGTAATGAGAGGTCCCAATTTATAGGCCAAACCTTTGAGTTCAGAGCACTCCAAACCCAAAAAATTTGCTACAAAGAGGGTAGGAAGAAATAGCTTACAGAGGGTATCCAACAGTAATTCCACAGCAACTCAAATAAGGGGCAAATACTGAATAAGGGTCAATATTTCTTCTCGAAAGATTAATCTTGGATTCAAGAGTGAATCAAGGTCTAATCAAGAAGATAGAAATATATCTCTCCAATATTGGATCCAGAAACCCTAGATGGAGGATTTGGTTCCAAACGAGAGAATAAAGAGGGATAATACTAAAATAAGAAGGATCTTAAGATTTGAAGATAATTTTGTTGTAATAATATTTTTGATTTTGATTTTTTTGATTTTTTTGTTTTTTTTTTTGATGAAAAAGAAAGAACAGAGCAAAACCCTAAAAAATAACGAACCGAAATCTAAGAGAGACAAAAACCTGTCTCTGATACCATGATGAAATAAACAGATTTCATATAGATATAGATATAGATAAAGGAGATAATGAACAGGAAACACAAACATAGTCGAATGATTTAGGGTTTAAATTAAAAGGAATTTAATTACAAATAAGCAATACCCAAAAGTGGTATGCATCAGAGAGAATAATTGATTTTAACATGAGATTCATCAAAACAATCATCAAGGAGGAATAACGGCTACATTGAAGACAAACGGCTAGAATGAATGAAAGAGAATTTTGTCTGTCTTGTCTGCCTAGGTTGCAGATGATGAATATATATAAGCAGCAATAATTATCTTCACATCCCTCATCTTCTTCTTTCTTCACAACCAGTCCCTCTTCTTCTCTTTATGAAATGTCCAGAATGAATCCCTCTATTTTATTTCTGCATAAAACAAACTAAGTTAGTTTACACACCAAGATGTAAAACATATTTCAACACCCCTTCTCAGCTTGGTAGTGTAAAGATGTTAAACAGAACCAAGCTATCTTGCTTTCAAAAACATTGCTTTAGACACTTATCGATGATGTATTGATGTTAGATCTTAATAGCATCATAATGACAAATTATAATAACTTCCATACTATCAAAATGAGTTCACGGCCATCATTTGTATTTATTCTTGATTTCACGATATGTGAGGAGGCAGGGACTTAAAGTCCACTTATTGTAATCTTCCATATAATTTGAGCCTTTAAATAACGTTTGCTAGCTTTGATTAAGCTTAGGACAAAGTTAGTTTGGGCAATCTTAATAACTATATATATGTAGCGAATGCTATTAATTACTTGTTGGAACGGGGGTTGTATATATTTTTGCCGTGTATATAAAACTACCCCAACCTTATTATGACTACTTATTCAGAAACTTGAAGTTTGCGTAATTTAAAACATCTATCGGAGCCACATTGCCACTTTAAAATGAATTCCTAAAGTAACTATCATATAAGAACAAACAGATTAGTCATATTATCCAAAAGATTGACATCACAACATGATATAGCACGTAATATGGACTATTACAATAAGGTATGATTTGTGCAATATGGTGGATAGTTCAGGTACCATTTGAATTAACCCTAAATATACGATTTTACGTACGTGGTAGATTTTAGAGCACGTAAACATGTACTTCTTTCTATAAAAGTCGAAGACACTTTTGTTTTATATTTTTGGGCTTTTCGGTTGTAAAGGTACTGAAGTTGTACTTTTTTACTTTAGGAGGAACCATTCTTTATTTTCGTATATTGTGGGTTATGTTTTGTAAAACATCACATATTCTGGGGGGCAAAACCACCATCTGGTATTTTTTAAATGACGTGGCCTGTTTTGTGTGTGTTGACTTTCACTGTACATGTTGACTCGTAAATGGGCGGGATTTTTGAGCCGTCATCCACTGTAGGTAGTGCGTATTACTGTAGCTTGTAAATAAAAAATTATATATATATACACAATCACAATCACATTTCCATATACTTATACATATATTTGTATAGCTTTCTCTCTCTGGTCCCCTCACTTTACACAAACACAATAAGCATCGGTTAATTCAAAAACCCTAAACTTAAGTTACATGGTGATCATCATCTGCTTAAGTTACTGCTGCTTCATCCGTTTTTAGTTGTTGGTGATTAAATCAAGGTTTGATTCTATTCGTCTCTTTTCAGAAGTTAATTAAGTAGTTTGGGTTTTGGGTTGGTAGTAACATATGTTAAATTTGATAAAAACGTTTGTATATACACAAGATTTATAAATATAAAGATAATCGTTATTATATATTTGTGTTCTGACAACTGTTACGAAAAATTAGGGTTTCAAATTTTTTTTTTTTTTTGGGGGGTTATTCAGTAGGTAAGTTGCATGGGAAGCATGTCTTGAACAACGTGAGTAATATTATTTTAATTTTATTTTTTTTTTTTTTTTGTAATTTGTTGTTACAGATGAATGTGGGTACGTTTGAGGTTGATGTTCACTTTGATGGTGTTTTCTACTATGGACCTACTAGGTATGTGGATGGTCAGGTATTAGAGTTACAAATGAAAAAATATGATTCGTATGATGAATTACTTGATATGCTTGAAAAAAACACCTTATCCATGGTTAGTGGTATATACTATGTGATTCCTGGTACTGATTTGCAAACTGGGTTACTTAAGATACAAGATACATTTGATTTAGCACGTATGTATGATATTTCTTATTGCTATGGTAAGATTCATATGTATTTGAACCATTTGCAAACCCATGAGGAGGCATTAGAAGATTATTTGTGTTGAAATCCAAGAAAGTAAACCCTGGTGAAATAGAAGATGGCAATGCCATTGGTTCCTCTAGTAAGACCCCCCCTAGTCGTCCCCCAGCTGGTTTACAAGATGAAGCCATAGAGGATCCAGTAGATGTGGATAATGATAGTGATAATGTAGAAACTAGGGCAGGCGATGCAGAAGATTTAGATGAAGATGAGCCAGTTGTAGAAGAGGCTCCTGCTATGAAACTTGCTAGAAGGTTGTTTTATGAAAATGATAAGGGAAAGGGGAAGACCATAGAAGAAGAGGTGGTTGAGGATTCTGAGTCAGACAGTGACTATGTATTTGAGGCTGAATGCTCTAGTGACAGTGAAAGTGACACAGCTTCTGTAGATTATTTATCAGAGGGTGAAGATGAGTTAAGGGAGATGAGACTAAGGAAGATTGAGGCCAAGAAACTGCCTAAAACTGCTAAACAACCTACACTTGTTGGTCAGTTAGGCAACATAAACCCTGAAGCTGACATGGTTGTTGAGCATGATGAATTCATTACATCTTTATTGCAGAAACTAAAGGGGAATGAGGATGAGGACCAACAGGATCCATTTCAGATGGCTGAAAATCTAGAGAAGTGGCCAATTCATAATAGGGATACACCATGGAGACTCAAGAAACCTCAAGTTAGTGAGAGGTATCCAAATCATTATGCCTTTAAAGAGTGTTTAACATACTATGGTTTAGCCAATGGATTCTCATTATGGTATGAAAAAAGTACTCAAAAGAAGGTAATTGCAAGATGTGGTCAAAGACCACCTATTGTAAAAGATCCAGTTATAGGTAAGCAAAGAAAGCAGAACATGTATCCAGCCACAGTGAAGGGTGAGGAAAGTAAATGTCCATGGAGGTGTTATGGGAAGAAAATGAATGAAGAGAATTCTTTTCAAGTTGTCTCATTGTGGGATGACCATAACTGCACCAGGAACTTCAGATTTGGTTCACTGGTCAGTTACAAATGGATAGGGAAACAATTTGGTAACAAAATTAGAGCATTTCCAGACATTAAGCTAGTACAGATTGCAGATATGGTGATGAAGAAGTACAAGTGCATGGTCACCCACAATCAGTGTAGAGCAGCTAAGACATATGCTTTAATTGAGTTCCAAAAGTCAATTGAAGACCATTATGGCATGCTCAGGGCATACCAGCAAGAGTTGATTGCATCCAACCCAGGATCAACTGTTACTCTTAATTGTAATAGAGGTCCAGATGGCAAGTTATATTTTGAAAGGATGTACATATGTCTTAAGGGGTTGAAAGAAGGTTGGAAGGCAGGTTGCAGAAAGGTAATAGCCCTTGATGGTTGTTTCATGAAGAGCCCAGCTACTGGTGAGTTACTGACAGCAATAGGGAGGGATGGCAACAACCATATATACCCAATTGCATGGGCCTTGGTTAATGTTGAGAACAAAGACAATTGGACTTGGTTTTTGGAAGCACTTTCAGGAGATCTTGATATTGAGTGTGGAGTGGGAGTAACTATCATCTCTGATCAACACAAGGTATTCTTCCATAACCCTTAATACTTTACAATCATAACTCATTATGCTATTTCATAATTATTGTTACTTTATCCGCATTAGATTGTTATATATTGGTTGTTATTGTTATAATGTTACAGGGATTGATTGAAGCTGTCAAAGACATGCTGCCTTATGCTGAGCATAGGCAGTGTGCCAGACACATATATGAAGGGTTTAGAAAGAGGTTTAGTGGTGTCCATTTTAGGTCTATGTTTTGGGCTGCTTCAAAAGCTAGTTACCCTGCCCTTTTTTGAAGGTCATGAAAGATATTAGGGATGTGGACCCCAGAGCACATCAATATCTAATGGATAAGAATCCAAGGACCTGGTCTAGGGCTTATTTCAAACTAAATAGAGGGTGTGAAAGTGTTGAAAATGGTTTCTCTGAGTGTTTCAATTCTGTCATACTGAGTGTGAGGAACAAGCCTATCATTACCATGTTTGAAGCTATCAGAGCTATAATAATGGAGAGGCAATCTGTTATGAGAACATTATGCTTAAAGTGGAAGGGTGACATCTGTCCATCTATACAAAACAGATTGGAATGGGTGAAAGATCAGCAAAGGTTAGTTTTGCATTTATAAATTGATTATTCATTTACATACATAATTTGATTTTGTATTAATTTGAGATACAATGGCAGGTTTTGGAAACCTTTTCATGCTGGGGGTGAACATTGGGAAGTTAGACAATTATATGAGTCATTTAAAGTGAACTTAACAGACAGGACATGTAGTTGTAGAATGTGGGAATTGTCAGGGATCCCATGTCCTCATGGTTGTGCTGTCATCTTAAAGATTGGTAGATGCCCAGAAGACTATGTGCCAGGTTGGTTTAGAAAACACAAGTACTTTGAAATTTATAACTATCATATCATGCCAGTGGGAGGGATGAGCACATGGGCACTTAACACTATGGAAAAACCCTTGCCACCACCAGCTAAGAAGATGCCTGGCAGACCCAAGAAAAAAAGAAGAAGAGCAGGCCATGAATTGGGTAGTCAGAGGTCAAAAGCAGGTGGGGGTAACATTAACAGGATTAGCAAAGAAGGAATGGTCATGACATGTGGAAAGTGTGGTCAGAAAGGACACAACAGGGTTAAATGTGTGAATGAGGAGTTGGAAAGGCCTGCTAAGATGCCAAACAAAGGAGGGAGACCAAAGAGGGTACCAAACCAGGGTGAGCCTGAAGGCCAACCTAGTGGGTCAAGGCATACTCAGGCATCCAGAGGACAAGCAAGTGTTTCACTAAATGGTCAGCATGTGGCACAAGCAAGTGTGGAAATTGGTGCTAATTCTAGAGGGAATGCAAGGGCAACAGTTGGAGGTGAGCATGTGTATGAAGCAACTGTCAATGTAACAGGTGGTAACATAGTTCAAGAAAACCCAAGCCCAGTAGTGAGATCTCCTCCAGTAGAAGAACATGATGATCAATACTCCACTCCAGTTCAAACCCAGGAAAGCCAAACTGGAAATGGCAGTTCTCCACCAGTTGTGCCAAAACCAAGATGGACCAAAAGCAAAGTGTTACAAGATACAAGCCCAATGAAAGGCACAAGTGCTGGACCATCTAGGAAATATGCAGACAATGTGGTTATGAACTCACACAGTGTTCTAACCAGGGCCAGTGCTGCTCTAGGTGTCACTAGTGTTGGCTTTCAGAACTTGAAAACAAGAGGTATGCTTAATTATCCATGTTCATGTAATAGCAATGTGTACGTTGTCATTTAATTAGTAACTGAAAGTACTTGTGTATGTAATTTTAGGTCCATATAGGTTACCAACTTGGTGGGGTGCAGGGCTATGTATAGATCCTATCACTAATGAATCCTTTATAGGTGGAGCAGATGGTATCCTTGTGCCAATATGGCCTAAAGATGTGCCCATACCTAGTGCTAGTGAAGAACTTGCTAAGAAACAACAAAGTTTGGCAGCATTGAGGAAAAAGGCAAGTGATGAGGGAAAGAAGAGGGCTGTTGCAGCAGTAAAGAAAATGATGCAGAGGGATGTACTTGGTGGTGTTGAAGGCCCAACAGATTCTGGACATGAAACAAGATCCATAGTCAGAATGAGTGCACCTCAACTGAACCCTGCAAGTGAAGGAAGGTCAAATGCAAGTGCTAGTGGTACTGGTTGTATTATCAGGACAGCAGGAGGTGCAACCAAGCAAACCAAAACACAACCATCACCAATCAAGAAGAGGGCACCAAGCCAAAGAATATTATCCAGGAAGCTGGCAAAGAAGATTGATGGTCCTGGAAGCACTTATGACTCTGCAGTGTCCATTGAGTGATCAAAGTTGGGTGGTTAAAACATGTCCAAGTTATTTTGATGACAATGTGTTGTGTCATGTATGAACACTTTTAACAAACTTTTCATTATGTAGCAGGTGGATTGTATGAACTTATGTATATTAACTAGTAGGTATGTTGTAGGATTGTACTAAAACTTTGGTAATGTATGATCATAGGCAGGCTTAATGCCAAACAAATCCAATAGGATGAGGCTGCCTGCCTAAATTTTGTAATGTATGATCGTTATATATCATCCTTATGACCTTAAACTCTCTTCATCATGAATTTGGTTGCCTGCACTTTTCATTATTTTCCATATATATTTAATAAATTTTGTAGCTAACATATACACATATACTTAATTTTGTAATGTATGATCGTTATATATCATCCTTATGACCTTAAACTCTCTTCATCATGAATTTGGTTGCCTGCACTTTTCATTATTTTCCATATATATTTGATAAATTTTGTAGCTAACATATACACATATACTTAATTTTCCTTAATAATGTATGATCGTTATATATCATCCTTATGACCTTAAACTCTCTTCATCATGAATTTGGTTGCCTGCACTTTTCATTATTTTCCATATATATTTGATAAATTTTGTAGCTAACATATACACATATACTTAATTTTCCTTAATAATGTGAAACTTTATAAACCATGTAACCAAATAGCATTCCAATTGATTTCATTTTCTTTTACAAAACATATAAACCGATGCAAACACATAAAAACATAATAACTAGTAGCAAAACAAACAACAATTTCTCATAAATTTTCATGTTTGAGTGTTTCATCTTCAATTCTTCCTTAAGCTTCAAGATCTCCAAACTTGGTTCTCCATCTTCCTCATTCCTTCGATCCATGTCACTGACTGGTTTTCTGCCCATGTTTTGATGCAACTGAAACATCAACTCTTTGTAGTAATCACTCGGCAGTTCAGGATCCAAGAACTTATATACCCCACACTTGTTTCTTGAATCCTTTTGTGGACAAGAGATGAACCTTCGACCTGGGTTCTTGGCTGTCCACGATGTACGTGGGGTTAATTTGTACCCACACTCGCAATAGCGGCCATAGCAGGAATGCTCTTTACTTCCGATTGAAGAAGACGAAGACATGGCCGACATGTTTTGGCTGGATCGTGATTACCGATTTGGGGATTTAGGGTTTTGAGATGTTGTGATGGATATATAAGATTATATAAGGTTGTATTTAAAGAGGATAAAAAACGGAGGATACACCTTGGATTTTGTATAAATTAATTCAACATAAAATAATTAGAAAACCACTTTACTGACAAAAACCACTACCCGGTTTTAGGATGTCTTAACATAGACGGTGTTTTACAAAACATAACCCACAATATATGAAAATAAAGAATGGTTCCTCCTAAAGTAAAAAAGTACAAGTTCGGTACCTTTAGAACCGAAAAGCCCATATATTCTATTGTAACATCTCATATTCTCGGCCAGTATATGTATATATTATCATCCCAAGTTGTATATGCAGGTATGAGCACCTACATGTTTTAGAAGTGGTTGAAAAGTCAATAGAAACGAAATTGTAATGTTTTAAAATCTGATTGTTGCATTTGTAATGCTCAGTTGTACCCATTTGACTTGACCGGTCCAACTCTAACACAACCCAGACATGTTTGACCAGTTCTTCAAAAAGGTGAATGTCCATTTTGACATGCACAATTGGCTTGGCCCAGAGTATTAATGACATATCTTATTATCTCATATGTAGTCTTATTATATTAGCTAGGTTAATATAATAAGAAGTATTTTAGATCATAAAAGTATTAGAAAATGATACTCGTACAAATAAGGAGTAATATAATACGTGTATCCTCGTTGACTTAATGACACTTCTATATGTAAAAAAAAAGGGTTGTGAAGATGTGAGAAACAGAACTGGCGTGGGGAGTGTTAAAAGTACAAATAGATTTACGTGGGAAAAAAAATGAATTAGTATATGGTGTAGTTTGGGATTGAGGGATTTTAAGTTGTGTGAGCAAAATGCTGATAAAAATGAAGACAGAAGTTTTTTCAGCATGAGTTTCTTTGAAATTGAAATTGGATATATGAAAAGACATGTCGTTAGACCCAATCTAATGTTAAAAAAAAATAATAACAATTAAAACCTTCCTAATTTGCCTACCATTAAAGTTCAAAGTTTTCAAACCACCATCCAACGAAATTTTTATATAATAAAACTCCTGAAGAATAAATAGCTATTAAGAAATTGAAACTAGTTACACATCTCGTTGTCTAGGGTACGTGCAAGGCTTCACCATTATATGGTGAGGTTTCCTTGATGTCACATATCGACTGAATGTTCGAAAAAAAACAACTAATAATAAACTTTGAAAGATAGAGTACCAACTTTTAATCTTCTAATTATAATTTACAATAAGAGTACCATTGTGACACGGATGACGTGGCACTGTGTAACACCCCAAAGATTTTAAGGTAAAAAGAAATTAACCCCTTTTATAGTTTTGACATTAAATTAATTTTCTAGTATTTTATTTTTGGTTATGGGTTAATTTAGTTGGAACTTTAGCGGATAGCGGGTAAAATACCCACAAATTATGAGATGGGTCGTGGCATCCCCTAAGAGTGCCAGCCATCTATTTTTGAGTCATCCATTCTCTTCTTCTCTACTCTTCATGCAATTCTATCTCATTCTTCACAATCAAAGTTCATCTTCTCTGAATTAAGAATTGAAATAATAACAATCACCACCAACAATCTTCATTCAAGAAATTAAAAGTTAGGGTTTGAGGTGGGAGGTGGTGGTGGCCGAAATTATAGAGGAAAAAGGGGAAGAAAAGAAGATTGTAATCCAAAGTCTTGAATTAACTCATTGTTTGTTGAGGTATTGATTTTCCCCTAGTTAATTTCCATCTTTCTTTTGAAATTAGGGTTCATGGATGAACCAAATTGGGGGTTTTGCTAGAAAATGAATTATGGTTAATTTTCCCCAATTCCTTAGTTAACCTAGTTGTCATTGAGTTGTATGTTGAGTTTGATTATGAAATGGATAAGTTCATGTGAAAATTTTAGTTAATGTGAAAAGATGAATTTTGCTAGTTATTGAAATGTGGATGAAAATGGTAGGATGAACTACCTAATGTTGTTGTTAAAGATGAAAGTAACTCAATGACAAATGGGTTGGGTTTTGGGTTTAGAAAGGCTAGTGATTGAGTATGGCTAGGTTAAGCTAGTCAAGTTGTGAATATAAGCTTATGCACTTTTATGATATGATTATAGGTTGAAGCTTGTTTGTGCTTAATCGTTTTAGCATTGTTGTTCTAGTTGCGGAGGAGGTGAGTATATTTGCATACCTTTATGTTTACGTTGGGTCAATTGACCACATCATGTTGAAGTTGTTTATCCATGTGTGGTAATTGATTCGGCGTCAGGCCCATTTGGGGCATAGTATTGTTGAGGCCTAAGAACCTCCGGGGCCTAAGAATCCCGATAGTTGTTTGAGAAGAGGCCTAAGAACCTCCGGGGCCTAAGAATCCCGATAGTCTCATTGGTTAGCTTATATGGATCCATATATGTTGTTTAGTGTGCAAGGTGAGTATTATAGATATGACACGACGGTGTCATAGTCTATATGCAACAGTCCTTGTACTTTGCCCTCCTTCGTATTCGTAAATGTATGCAAGTATATTCACTAAGCCTTTGCTTATATTTTAGTTGTTTACCATTTTATAGGTAGTTCCGGAAGAAGGAACTAGTTGTTGATAAGCTTGAAGTTTTTGAAGTAAAGTTTGTTGCAAGACTTGAAGGTATTTAGGTCATTCATGGTTGAATGACGATCTTTTGGTTAGAGGCTTAGAAATCCCTTCTCTCATGGCTCTTGGTACATTTTGGTTTAAAAAGTCATATTTTGTTGAAATTCTGTAAATGAACAAGTGTAAAGTTTTTAGAATTTTGCATAGTTGCATTTTGGTTGAAATGGAGTCAAAATGGGTAAATGACCCATTAATGGTGTTTATGTAACCTTGGACGAGATGAAGTGGTAATTATGTTTGAAAGTGTGTTTTTGTACTTGTTACAAATTCTGGTTATGTTTTGAAATGTTGGTCATGACTATGCAAGATTTGAAGTTTGTTCTAAGTGTCAAACATTTTTGGAGTTGCTGAATTTTGAGCAGTTCTGAGTCCAGTGGGACCCCACTGCGGCGCAGTGGGGGACTTTTGTCTCGCAGGACAGAAAGATCCCACTGCGGCGCAGTGGGAGTGTGTCAGACCCACTGCGGCGCAGTGGGTACCTGCTGTAAAAATAAAAAATAAAAAAATTTACACTTTTGGTTTAATCGAGTCTAGTCCTTTCAAGTTGGTATCAAAGCCGAGGTTTAAGGGATTTAGGTATTCCCTCGTGTAGAGAGTGCCTAGACTTAAACCTTAGTTGAGACTCGACCTTAGGTAACCGAAATTTTATATGGGACCGAAAGAGTGTTTAATGATGTTAGCTTATAAACTTGCTAGTATTAAAGCACAATAAGAAGCCGGCCTTATTGTGGTTGAAATACTAACAAATTTATAAACTAACGGCATCAAACCTTGGGACGGTTTAGTATAAAGTTATAAGTTTTGGCTTTTAGTTCGTAGAGAGAGATAGGTTGCGTGTTTTAAACAGTTTATCTACTCTTACTATAGTATGACTGATCAACATCACGAAGAAGACGAAATCAATAGAAGAAATGAGGAGGAAGTTATCTTTCCTGAAGGTAGCATGGATATCTCCGATCAAATAGGGAGAGCATTGGAAAAGTACACTCCTCTTTTACTAAAGAGGTTGAATCAAACATTAGAAGGAGCTGTGAACGATCATCTTGCTCAAATGATTAGAGAGAGGTTGCGGTCAATGTGCAACGGGAGTTTGAGAAAAGAGATGCCAAAGATAAAGGCAAAAAGACCGAAGATGAAAGGGAGGTGGAAGTAACCGGGGAGAAAGTCTATAAGAAGAAGTTCACTTTTCGGGACTTCGAGGTATGCCACCCACCTGAGTATCACGGTGATCGTGATCCTGTTGTTTGTACTCGGTGGATATCGGAGATTGAAGGGGCATTCCGTACTAGTCAATGCCCCTCACACTTGAAAGTTGTGTTTGCGGTTGGGATGCTTAGAAATAGTGGAAAGCGATGGTGGGATGGCTTGTTGGCAATAAAGAAGGAAGCTTTAGATCATGTCGAATGGCCCGAATTCAAGACTATGTTCTTTAAAGAGTTTAGGTCGGAAGCTGAAGTGACCAAGTTGAGAAGTGAATTTCTCAACGACTGCCAAGGCAACATGAGTTTGAACGAATTCCGAGCCCAATTCTTGGACAAGGCTCAATTTTGTCCGGAATTTCTCGAGAATGATCAATTGCTCAAAGAACAATTTTACTTGAAGCTGAAAAAGAGTCTATGAGAGAAGATTAGCCTACGCCAAATGGAGTCTTTTTCCATGTTGGCGGATGTGGCTAGGGATCATGAGATTGAACAATCTAGGGTAGACGAAAGTGATTTAAAAAGGAAGCATGAAGATGTGAATTCTCCCAACAAACGGTTTAGACAAGAGGGCAGTTCCGGCAACCACTCTATTAAAAAGAATGTTCCTTTTTGCCGACAATGCAAGAGGAACCATTCGGGAATGTGTAAAGCGGCGGAGAAGGGTTGCTATACTTGTGGGAAACCGGGGCACACAAGCCGGGAGTGCAAATCAAAGCCTCAAAACCTATCATATGTTTTAAATGCTTTGAGGAAGGTCATATGAGGAGTTCATGCCCTAAGTTGACGGAAGGGGAAAGACTTGAAGAAAGAAGAAGGGAGGCGGAAAGGAAGAATGCCCAAACTCATGGGAATCAACGAGGAAGATCCTTCCAACTAACTGTGGAGCAGGCAAGGAACACCGATGATGTTATTACAGGTACATTTCTTGTATATAATGTGCCTATGCGAATTCTCTTTGATTCGGGGGCAAATAGATCATTTGTTGCAACTAGAGTAATTCATGTTATTCCCGTGTCTAAGTCATGTCTAGAAAATACTTTGCAAGTTGAGGTTGGTAATGGTAGGATGGAATTAGTGAAGGATGTGTTTAGAGGGTGTGAGATCAAAATTTCTTCGGAACTCTTTCAAGCCAATTTAATTCCTTTTCCGATGGGAGAGTTTGATATAATCTTGGGTATGGATTGGTTGAGCTCATGTAACGCTAAGATCGCGTGTGATGAAAAGGCAATATATTTAAAGACCTCCAAAGGTGAAGATTTGGTGGTTTATGGTGATAGGAAGGAGCGTTCTATATCCGTTTGTACCTTTGCTCGTGCCAAACGCTATATGTCTCATGGATGTCATGCTTACCTTGCTCACATTGTTAATGTTGAAAAGAAACCTTTATCTATTGAAGACATTCCAATCGTTAGTGAATTTGCCGATGTTTTTCCCGAAGACTTGCCGGGTATTCCCCCCGAACGGCAAGTTGAATTTTCAATTGATCTCATTTCGGGGGCTAACCCCATTGCTAAAGCTCCTTACCGTTTGGCTCCAACGGAAATGCAAGAGATGATGAAGCAATTACAAGAATTACTTGATAAAGGTTTTATTCGACCTAGTAACTCTCCTTGGGGCGCACCGGTACTTTTCGTTAAGAAGAAGGATGGAAGCATGCGTATGTGTATCGACTATCGTGAGCTCAACAAAGTCACCGTAAAGAACAAGTATCCTTTGCCTAGAATCGACGATTTATTCGATCAACTTCAAGGAGCATCATATTTCTCTAAAATAGATCTTCGTTCGGGTTACCATCAACTCAAGGTACGCGATGAAGATATTCCTAAAACCGCCTTCCGTACTCGTTATGGTCATTTTGAGTTTGTTGTCATGCCTTTTGGTCTCACAAATGCTCCCGCGGCTTTCATGGATCTCATGAACCGTGTTTGTCGCCCTATGCTTGATAAGTCCGTGATTGTTTTCATTGATGATATTCTTATTTATTCCAAAAGTTCAACCGATCACGAAGTTCATTTAAGGGAGGTGATGGAAACTTTACGTAAGGAGAAACTCTATGCCAAATTCTCCAAATGTGAGTTTTGGTTAAGAGAAGTGCAATTTCTTGGTCACGTTATTAATAGTGAAGGAATTATGGTGGATCCGGCTAAGATTAATGCAGTGATGAAGTGGGAGCAACCTAAGAATCCGTCGGAGATTAGGAGTTTCCTTGGTCTAGCGGGCTATTACCGTCGTTTCATTCAAGACTTCTCTAAAATAGCTTCCCCATTGACCAAGTTAACTCGCAAAAATATCAAGTTTGAATGGAAAAGCGAACAAGAGATGGCCTTTCAACAACTTCGAGAAAGGCTAAGTCAAGCACCGGTTCTTGTTTTACCGGATGGACTTGAAGATATGGTGGTGTATTGTGATGCATCATCTAATGGCCTAGGTTGTGTTCTTATGCAACGAGGTAAAGTCATTGCCTATGCTTCAAGGCAATTGAAAGAGCATGAAAAACGGTATCCTACACATGATTTGGAGTTAGCGGCGGTGGTTTTTGCTTTAAAAATTTGGCGCCATTACCTTTATGGAGTCAAGTTTATCATTTATTCCGATCATAAAAGCCTCAAGTACTTCTTTGAACAAAGAGATCTTAACAATCGCCAACGAAGATGGTTAGATCTTTTGAAAGATTATGATTGTGAGATCTTGTATCATCCCGGGAAAGCTAATGTTGTAGCGGACGCGTTGAGTCGGAAGAGCTCTCACCATACTTTAGTCGTTTCTCCCCTTTGGGTTTTGATCACTAATGACTTCTTTGATCAAATTAGAGAAGCTCAAGAAAAGGCTTTGCAACGAGATCCTAAGAAAGAAAGGATTCAAGGTCAAATCCAATATTTTACCAAGGATTCTCGTGGCCTTACCGTACGATTTGGGAGAATTTGGATTCCTTTCTCTTGTGAGTTGAAACAAGTTCTACTTGATGAAGCTCACAAATCCAAATATTCTATTCACCCCGGTGCTACAAAGATGTATCATGACTTGAAAGTAGAATATTGGTGGCCCGGAATGAAGCGGGATGTGGTGAAATATGTCGAAAAGTGTTTGACTTGTGCACAAGTGAAAGCGGAGCATCAAAAGCCTTATGGTATGTTGCAACCGTTGGAAATTACCAAATGGAAGTGGGAAGAGATCACCATGGATTTCATCACAAAATTGCCCAAGACCCCTAGAAATCAATTTGATACAATATGGGTAATAGTTGATAGATTAACCAAGAGTGCCTTGTTTCTTCCTATTCGTGAGGCATCATCATCTGAAGTGTTGGCAAAGATCTACGTAAAAGAGGTTGTAGCTAGACATGGAGTTCCCATCTCCATTGTTTCGGATAGAGACACTCGATTCACTTCTCACTTTTGGCGAAAATTTCATGAAGATATGGGTACCAAGCTCAAGCTTAGCACCGCCTATCACCCACAAACGGATGGTCAAAGTGAGAGAACCATTCAAACGCTTGAAGACATGCTTCGGGCATGTATAATCGATTTTGGAGGCACTTGGGATCTTCACTTGCCTTTGGTAGAATTCTCTTACAACAATAGCTACCATTCTAGTATTCAAATGCCGCCGTATGAAATGTTGTATGGAAGGAAGTGTCGATCTCCAATTTGTTGGGGAGAAGTAGGTCAAAGAGAAATAGGTGGCACAGAAGTGGTGTTAAAAACCATCGAAAAGATAGATGTGATCAAAGAGAGATTAAAAGCGGCTCAAGATCGGCAAAAGTCTTATGCGGATAAAAGGAGAAGACCGATTGAGTTTCATGTGGGCGATCGTGTTTTGTTGAAAGTCTCCCCATGGAAGGGTGTGCTACGATTTAGAAAGCGTGGGAAACTAAGTCCCCGATTTATTGGCCCGTTTAAAATTTTGGCTAAGGTTGGCAAAGTTGCTTACCGTTTGGAGTTACCGGATGAACTTTCGGGAATTCATCCAACTTTTCATGTGTCACATCTTAGAAAATGCCTTGCCGATGAGTCTTCTTATGTGCCATTGAACGAGATTGAGGTCGATAATAAGTTGAATTATATTGAGGAACCCATTGCCATAGTAGAAGAAGAGCTTAGAAGAGTGCAAAATAAGACGGTGAGGACTTATAAGATTTTGTGGAAGCATGGTAAGATGTCCGATTGTACGTGGGAGTCCGAGCATGATGTTCTAGTTTACTATCCGTCTTTGCATATGGCTTGGTGATACGTCCCACGGTGTATCAATATACCAAAGTATATTGTACACAGGATAGTTGTAGAGGGGGGTGAATACAACTTTTCTCGAACTTTACAAATCTTTTAAGCAACGTTTTAAGACTCAAAATACTTAATGCATGTAAAGAACAAGAATCATTAAAACAGTAAAGCAGTAAAGAATAAAAACATTCTTGAACACAGATTGTTATTTTTCAAATGTAACTCTTTATTAAGAAATAATCTATACAAAGAATTACAGGGTTGTTGCGGAATAAAGATAGCCTACAGATATCTAAACAACCCTATGAAATGACAAACAACAATCAATAAGTTTCAGCTCAAGAGAATCAGCCCAAGCTGATTTCGTACAGACTAAGCTGTGTGTAAGAGCAGAGAAACTTTGTGTGAAGAATGATTCTCAGGAAATGCCACACATATGCATACAAGGAGTGTTGCTTTTATAGGCGAAAGCTCCTCTTCACTTGGTGTCCAAATCAACCACGTAGTCTTCTTGTATTGGACGATCAGAAGAATAATCAATCGTGCCTTCATCGTACTTGTGGTCCCCCACGTACAACTGCACATTCTTCATCGTCCAATAAGAGTATGGACACGCATATGCATATCTAACCACCAACCTGGATACTAGGAATATTCCTAGTCACGTCATAGTCCTTATCTCCAATCCAGGTTGTTATCTTCACTTTGATTGTTGACACAGATTGGGCGGTTTGTCACGGCACCAATCTGCCTAAGTGCTTCCAAGACTGTTTCTCTATGTATTCTAGGCATACCATGAATGATGTTGTACAGTTCTACCCACTCAGTGTAGCCAAGACTAGACAGCTTGTCTAGATCATGTGTTTCCCAGTTGTTTTCAAACCCTTCTCTTGTAAACCTTATACTGGGAATGGGCTGTCCTCTCCTTCTCTTTAATTGAACCTGCTTGATTGGTTCTGGATGTCTTCTATAGTTGAGACTTTCAGTAGCCCTTCTCTTTTCCACAACATCCAACCAATCACGGGCTTCTGCACTCTTTTTCACATCTTTAACCTTTGTGATGGTTTAGAGTGAACCACCACTTTCTTCTTCCCTTGGCTCTTTCTTTTATATCCAATGGGTGCCAGGTTTTCCTCATCTTCTTTCTCCTTATTGAATGTTTCTTGCAAAACCTTGGCAACCTCTGGATCAGATTGCAAACAGCAATATTTCTCTTTCTAGTCTGTCTTCCACTACCAACTTATAAGCCTGTTTAACTGTCATTTTGAGTCCAGGTGCATTTTGAGCAGCCAGCTCCCAATCTTTTTCTTCTTGGGTCAAGACTTTCAAGCCACTTGACCCAGCTTCAGTTTTCCTTTTCTTCAATTGAAACTGAGACAGAGTGACTGTGTCATCACTTGATGAAGATTCAACGTTCACTTCTTTGGGAGCTGTGTCAGTTTGCACAGCTTGTTTAGGCACAGCTTGCACAGGGTCAGCTTGGACAGACTTCATCTTTCTTTTTACTTTTTCAACTCCAACTTCCTTCCTTATATCTTTTTCAACCACAACTTCCTTCCTTATTTCTCCAGTTACTTTTTCAACACCATCAGTGGTCTCCCCCTCAATTATCACTCTCCTTTTCAACTCCTTCATTCACATCCTTTGTACCACCAGACTCAGATTCTGGTATTTTTATCTCCTCTTCCTCACCAACCACATTAGAACCATACACAATCATCCTCCTATCAGCCTGGTTATTTCTTTGTCTCACTCTTTCAAAATAAGCTTCAATATCCTTATCCACCTCAGCTCTTTGCCTTTCAATTTCAGCTTCATTCATTTCACTTCTCTTTTTCTTAGAAGTGGAGCCCTTCTCCCCCTTGGTATGATCCTTCTCCCCCTTTTTGTCATCATCACCAGGAAAAGAACTCACAGGAGTGGCAAAGAGGTCTGGAATTCGATTGTTAAGGACATCAATCTTTACATTTGTAAGACAGCAGGCTCTTCTCAATTCAGCATAATCATCATGGAGGAGTGCAACCTTGTTCTTGAAACTAGTTGAAGCTTCAATCAAATCCTTCTTGAAATCTGCCTGTGACTTATTAGCAGCTTGAAGCTCAACAGTTACTTTCCTTGTGAATTTGGTTGCAGCATTTTCGATCTGACCCAGAGTCCCTTTGTTCCTTTCCATTTCTTCATTGATTTTCTTAGTTAGACTTTCAAAGGACTCTGTCAGCTTCTCTTGGTTCTTTTGCATAAGGTCAACTGCTTTCATAACACTCTCTTTAAGTGCAGTCTGTTCCTTAGACATATTATCCACCTTCTTATCCGTCAATTCTTGATCCTTTTGGATCTTTTCCAAGCATTCAGTCAGCTTTGAGCTCTCAACCTTAGAGGTTGAAATAAACTCAGTGAGCTGACCCACCACATCTAAAAATGAGATAGTGGCAGCTTGGGAAGGACTTGCAGTTGGCTTAAAAGCCATTGACTCTGGAAAGAGCAGCCTGCAATCCTTAATTTGGTCAATTGGGGAATATAGAAGGGGGTGGAGGTTAAGGGAGTTTTGGTGCATTTGCTCATGAGAGTGAGTCTCATGAGTGGATCTTTTCGAAATGACAATGAGTTGATCAGCCTGAGAAAGATTGACGTTTGATTCAGGCTGATGGCTAATGGGAATTGGTTGATCTTGATGTTGATCAACCCCTCCACTAGCAACATCCATCAGATCATCCCTTGAGGATGGATGGGCAAACTCATCATCGAATGAAGAGTCACTTCCGGAGATAGTGACTATGTTCTCATTGACATCGTGAGGACCATCAATGGTTCCCTTTGCTGCACAAGGGGCTAACATGACTGCCTTAAAGGCCATGTAACCTACAGAGTCCCTCTGTCCAAGGACAGATGCAGACACAGACTCTGCAGGTGTAATGTTAAGGGTAGAGGATTGCCCTTCAACAATGGTGTGTTGTTGCACCAAAGTATCATGAGGGAGAATTGTGGCCTGTACCTCTTCTTGTGACATAGAAGAGGCATTGGCAGCCAGTGCAGACTCAGAGTGTATTAAGGGAGTCTGATCAGCTTTGGGAAGAGCAGCAGTGTCACCTTGGCGTTCGATACTACTCTCCTTTGTCTGACCATCCTCAGATTGTACGTGCACAGACTCTGACTCTTGGATCTGGGCTAGATCCATTGTTATCCCTTTAATGATATCATCAACCTTTTGGGAGGTTGATGATGGCGATTTCGGCACAGACTCAGTATGACCTTGGGAGGAGGTCTTTGTTTCAATACCTTCACCCTGTTTGGAGGGTTGGGTAGATGCAGTTGTCCCTTTTATCTCGTCTACACCCTTTTGGGAGAGTGTAGATGGGCGAGGTGAATTCGGCATGTCAGCTTGGGTATCAGGGACAGCTTTGGAACGTTCCTCAGCTTCCACTGAACCAGGTGGGACTTCTAATGGTTTTGGAGTTGAAATCTTACCCACCAAAGCTGACACAGATTTCCTAGTGGATCTTTTTTTTTAACAATGCGAGGCACTAAGTCCTCAACACTGGGTTGTTTTGAAGCTGATTTGAATTGGAGTGAGGGTGCGGCTAGGGTGGCTGATGATGTGGCCAACCCTTCACCCTCTTTTGAAGGAGAAGAATGAATAGATCCAGAAGAGTTTGAGGGTTCAGAAGCATGTGTACCTGGGTCCCCCTGATTGGCAGATTGAGTGTCAGACCCAGATCGCGTCGAAGAAGGGACAGCTTCCCTTAATGCTTCTTGTTCCTCCTCTCTTCTCCTGCAAAAATCAAGGTAAATCTGCATTGCTCGGGTTAGACCATGCACAGATACCTTAGGACTGTTGAAAATGTTAGAATTAATGGACTTACATTCCACAGTCTGACCAGTTGCCAGACTGTAATCATTGTCAAGAATAGCCTCAATGATAAGAGAAAGAATCCTACCATAAGGTATGGTAAGACTCTTCTTATGAACGCGATCAACAAGGTCCTTAAGATTAAAGCAGCAAAATCTATTCTGGTCATGGTGACCATTGCATGAAAAATCTGCAATTCTAGGACATTAGGCTGATCAAAGCTGCCTGCCTTTACTTGTAAAGTTTTTGAAATTGTGCTCAATAAGTAATTCCAAATACCAGTTAAATGTTTCATTTTAACAACTGAAGCCAGTGGACCAGTATATCCAACTTCTCGTAAAACATTTTTGGCTTCAGTATGAGACACAACAGGATCATATTCATCATCAGGCATATATGACAGCTCAAATGCAGACTTAAGCCTTTCGTAAGAAATGTATACCTTTTTCTTACCGTTTAGGACTGAGCCATAGATTGCAGCATCTCCCTTCTTGTTTTGTTTCACAACACAGCTTGCCCAGAATTCACATAGGAGATCTTGAAACACCCAATCTGGTTTCTCAATCATCACTTTCCCAAAAGGATGATACCACATAAAAGCTACTATCTCATCATATCCTTTTGCCCATGAAGGAGGATGAATATTAGCATAAACCAGACTTCCAATCTTGATTTTACCAGTATCAAGATCGGAGGGAACCACAACTACCTTATCTCCAACCACATAAGGAGACAGTTTATTTGCGCTTATTGGAGTTGGAAAATGATTTTCAGATTCAGAAGAAGATTGAGAATCATTTGATGATGATGCCATTTTGAAAACAAATTTAGAAGAAAATAAATTTAATAAAACAGTAATCAGATTAGAGAAAGAAAATTGATTTTATGAAAATATGAACAAGTGATTTGAAATTTAGGTTAAATTGATTGTTTTATTCAAACCCAAAATATCTGAATTGGAAATAGTGGAGAGAGAAAGATTTTGATTGGATGAACAACAAGTAGTGGTGGTACTTTTTCAGTAACCGGTATGGTCCACTACACGTGTCACATCCCAATAGGATCAATACGTAAGCTAAATAAAATAATGAAACAAATAAAACGCACTGAGATATTTAATAACAAAAATAACCACGAAGCTGGGTCAGACTCAGCTTACCTCTTTTACTTGAGATGCACCAAGTATTAAAAGGTAGTCTGGGTCTGACACAGCTTACCCTCAAAATTTTAGTTAACTCTAAGGGGTCAGATTTGCTATTACTTAGCTCACTACATTTTACAAATTAAGCATACCTAGCTTACTTATGAGGTAGTTGAACCTTGATTCATCCAATGGCTTTGTGAACAAGTCAGCAAGCTGATTGTCTGTTGGAATAAAATGGAGTTCAACATCTTCTTTCATCACATGATCCCTAATGAAATGATATCTTATATCAATGTGCTTGGTCCTTGAATGAAGTACAGGATTGTTTGAGATTGCTATGGCACTGGTACTGTCACAAAAGATTGGAGTTTTTGTTGCAGTGACACCATAGTCTTGAAGCTGATATTGCATCCAAAGAATTTGGGAGCAACAACTTCCTGCAGCAACATATTCAGCTTCTGCGGTAGAGATAGAACTGAATGCTGCTTCTTGCTGGACCAGCTTACAAGTCTATTGCCAAGCAATTGACAAGCTCCTGATGTACTTTTTCTGTCAATCTTACAGCCTGCAAAGTCAGAATCTGAATAGCCAATTAGATCAAATCCTGAGTCTTTGGGATACCAAAGACCCAGATTGGGACTACCCTTTAAGGTATCTAAAGATTCTTTTCACAGCCTTAAGATGAGATTCCTTAGGACTAGCTTGATATCTTGCACAAAGACATGTAGCAAACATAATATCTGGTCTACTAGCAGTCAAGTAAAGTAATGAACCTATCATACCCCTATAAGCTGTGATGTCAACAGATTTTCCATTTTTATCTTCATCCAGCTTTTCACCAGTTTCCATAGGAGTTTTCATAGGTGAGCAATCACTAAAACCAAATTTGTTTAAGAGATCTTTAACATACTTTCCTTGGTTTATAAAAATTCCATTTTTAGTCTGTTTAACTTGTAAACCAGAAAATAGTTTAGTTCTCCCATCATGCTCATTTCATACTTTTTAGACATTAATTCAGAAAACTTTTTGCAAAGTCTTTCACTGCTAGACCCAAATATTATATCATCTACATATATTTGTACAAGCAGAATATCACCATTATACTTTCTCACAACAAAGTCTTGTCAACATTACCTCTTTTGAATTTATTAGCCAATAAGAATTTAGACAAAGTATCATACCATGCCCTTGGAGCTTGCTTTAACCCATAGAGAGCCTTGTCAAGCTTGAATACATGGTCAGGAAACTTTGAATTTTCAAAACCTGGAGGCTGTTCAACATAGACTTCTTCTTCCAACTTTCCATTAAGAAAAGCACTTTTCACATCCATTTGATAGACCTTGAAACCCTTGTGAGCAGAGAAGGCCAAGAACATTCTGATTGCCTCTAATCTTGCCACTGGTGCAAAAGTCTCATCATAATCAATTCCATCCTCTTTTCTGTAACCAAGAGCTACCAATCTTGCTTTGTTTCTGGTCACAACTCCCCTTTCATCCATTTTGTTTCTGTAGACCCACTTAGTTCCAATCACAGTCTTGTGATGAGGTCTTGGAACAAGTTCCCAAACCTTGTTTCTTTCAAACTGTGTTAGCTCATCTTGCATTGCATTAACCCAAGAGGGATCTTCCAGAGCTTCATCAACCTCAGTTGGTTCCACCTTGCTTACAAAGTTGACAAACATGCAGAAGTTTCCTGTTGCCTTTCTTCTTGTTTTCACACCAGAGAGTGGATCACCAATGATTTGGTCAATTGGATGACTCTTTGTCCATCTAGTAACAGGGACAATGGACTGATTCAGATTAGATAGTTCAGCATGATCAGCTTGAGGAAGAGGCTGATCAGCTTGGACAGGAATGGAGGAGTCTGAACCAGTTGGAGAGTCATTAAATGGATTCTGAACTATGACTTCAGTAGGAGTAGGATCAGCTTGAGCATCTTCAAAGATTGGAACTTCTTCTTCTTCTTCTAAAAGTTGCTCCCCCTGAGTTTGAGCATTATTAGCTCCAACTGGAGGATTTGTTGGAGGCTCATTCTCAGGTACAGCCAGTTCTTCAAAGTTGAAGTCTTCATCTTCAGGAGGAGAGCAGTCTGGCTTAGAACAACCTTCATCAATGCTTACATTACAGAGTTCTCAATTGTTTTAGTTCTCTTGTTGTACACTCTGTAGGCTTTCATCATTGTTGCATATCCAAGAAGGATACCTTCATCTGACTTCTCATCGAACTTACCAAGGTGGTCTTTCTGGTTTAGAATATAGCAAGGACTTCCAAACATTCTTAGGAAACCAATCTCAGGTTTTCTCCCCCTAAGAAGTTCATATGCAGTCTTCTGGTGTCTTTTCACAATGAGGGATCTGTTCTGGGTAAAGCAAGTTGTGTGTACTGCTTCAGCCCAGAAATGAGACTTCACATTGTTTTGAGCCATCATGGATCTGGCAGCTTCAATAAGAGTTCTGTTTCTTCTTTCTGCAACACCATTCTGTTGAGGAGTTCTGGCAGCTGAGTAGACTTGTGAAATTCCCTTTTCTCTGCAAAAAGAGTTAAGAGTGATATTCTTGAATTCAGTTCCATTATCACTCCTTAACTGCCTAACAGGCCTTTTGTAAAGAATTTCAGCTTGCTTGATGAAATCAATGATTGTGTCAGCAGCATCACTCTTGTGTTTAAGAAAGAAAACCCAGGTGTATCTTGAATACTCATCAACAATGACCAAGGAGTACCTCATTCCAGTGAATGATGGAGTACTGATTGGTCCAAATAAGTCCATATGAAGCAGATCCAAACAATTATCAATGGTTGAGCATGTTTTAGACTTAAAGGTAGCTTTATGTTGCTTGCCTTTTCACAAGCACCACACAGCTTGTCCTTCTCATAATTAATCACTGGAAGACCAGACACCAACTCTTTCTTACACAGCTTGTTGATGTCTTTGAAATTCATATGAGACAGCCTTTTATGCCACAACCAATTCAGCTCATCTTGAGACTTTGACATGAAGCATACTTCTCTTGTGACAGTTGGATTTCTCATGTCAAAAGAATACAAAGACTCATCCCTCTTTGCAATCAGAACCACATTGCCTTCTAAATCAAGAACAATCCCCTTATCAGACCTGAATCTCACCTCATAACCAGCATCACACAACTGACTCACACTGATCAGATTGTGCTTCAAACCATTTACATACGAGACTCTTCTGAAAGTAAGAGGACCATTTGAAAGAACACCAAAACCTTCAGTCTTTCCTTGAGAATCATCTCCAAAAGTAACATTAGGACCAGCGCGAATCCTAAAGCTACATAGCAGGGACTTACATCCGGTCATATGCTTGGAACATCCACTGTCCAAGTGCCAGGTGTTATCGTCGTGACCGCCCTGCATTTGCAATAAGAGATTAGTTCATTTTGGGAACCCATCTGGAGATGGGTTCACCAGAGCTGACCAAAGGGTCTGACTCAGATTGGGTCGTAGAACTTTAACTCTTATCACATTTGGATACCCATTGTTGCTTGATCTGTCCCTTACCAGATTTGAAATTCTTTTTAGCAACACTTAAGGTTTCCTTTTGAACAAAACCTTTGCCTATTCCAGATTTCTGACATTCAGTTCTTAATTTTCTTTGATCAACATTTTTGGGATCAGAAACATCTTTAAGAAAATTTGCATCAATTGAAACCTCACCAGTTCTGGACTCAACATATTTGGAAATCATTTTGTCAGAGTCAGATTTGGTGTTATTTGAAATAGACTCAGATTTGGTTTGTGACACACTTCCTTGAGAACCAGACTTCTCATTCTTTAACAACTTAACCTTTTGTTTTGGAACACTGTGGTCTCTAACTTTCCTTTTAATTCTCCTAGAGTTCTTGTTTGTTTTAATATTGGAATCTGATACAGACTGGGTAATGGTCAGTTTGGACAAGTCAAGACTTTCTTCAGGTTTTAACTCAACAATCTTATCAGCCTCAGACACAGCTTCAGCAATGGTTTGGCCAATAGTTTCAGGATCACTAAACCCAATACCAGATTTCTGAACCAACTTAATTGGTTTAGAATTCTCCTTTGGTTTGGACTTTGGGTTGTGAAGGAGGCTGATAACAAGGCTCCATAGCACATACTTCAGCTATGGCTATGGCCCTATCATAATCACCATCAAAGATAGCTTGGATCTGATGAGGTATTTGTTCATTGACACTTTGCAACTCTTTTTGAACCAATACACCATGATTCAGTAATTTGTTTAATTTTTAAAAACTTTTCTTCTGCAGTCTTAGCTTCTTTTACTAAAATAGAGTTCAATTGTTTTTGTGCTTTGACTTCAGACTCAAGTTTTTCAATGGTGTGATTTTTGGCACTTACATCAAGTTTCAACATATGAATTTCCTTCTTAAGTTCTTGATTAAAGTGTTTTTGCAAAAGGACCTCATCACCAAGTTTGTTCAGTCTGGACAGTTTATCATAATCAGACATATTAGAGAAAGAAGTTACCTCAGGTGGAGCAGTCTGACTGGTGGATGCCTGGTGAGCTGACTCTGATTGCTGTTGTATTCTGGCCAGATCTTCAGCAAATCTTTGAGTAGCTTCTTTAGCCATGAAACATTTGGCATCTTTGTACAACTCATCATCAGATGATGTAGCACTTTCAGCCCAGTCTTTGGCTACCAGACTCTTCTCACTTTTGTTCACCTTCTCAGTCAGCTCAGCTACTTGTGCTTTCAAGGCCTTGTACTTGGTCTTGAGCTTTGAGTATTTTTCACCTCTTCCACCTTTGGCTGGCACAGCTTGAGCAGTTCTTTGGATCTACAATCACCAGCCATATGTCCAGTCTTGCCACACTTGTAACAAGTGACTTTGGACATATCAAATGGCTTCTTGGCTCTATCAGCTTGGCCACCTCTTCCTTTTCCTTTAAACTTGTTAAAGGATCTCCTTCTGATCCTTTCAGCCAACATAGCTACCTCATTAGCCAGTTCATCACCATCAGATTCCTCACATTCAGATTCAGCACAAACAGAGTTATGATTAGACATCACAGGAATATCATCATTAACATATGGAATGATCTCATTGCTAATAGAACTAGGGTGTTCAGACATGGAAGCAACAAGTGCAGCAGCAGGCTGACTATAAGAATCACCCATAGCTATTAATTTTCTGCCTCTGAACACTCTTGGTTATGAAGCAAACCAAAGAGTCCAGGGAGATCAAGATCATTGTAAACATCACTTAATTTAACAGATGAAATATAATTGTTCCATTTAGGAGGTAAAGAATCAAGAAATTTGCTCTTTAAAACACTATTATTCTTATAAATTCCAACAGCAACTAAATCATTAACCAAAGCATTAAAGCGGGTATGAGTGTCAGTTAAGGATTCATTTCTCAAAGAGAAGAATCTCTCATACTTCCTTGTTAAGGTAGTTATGGTGGACTCCATGGAAGTAGAGCAACCCTCAAACATGACAGTCAATGTACCCCACATTTTCTTTGCTGTAGAACACATTTTAATTGAATGGTAAAGGTCTTTGGGCACAGCCTGGACAATGAAATTTCTAGCCTTCACGTCCAAGTTTGCCAACTCCTATCCTCATCCCCCCAATCTGCCTTGTCCTTTACTATGGATTTAACTGTGGCAGGAATGGTTGGTTGACCTTCCCTAACCACAGCTTCAACCACTACAGTCTGTGTAGGAACATAAGGACCATCCTGAAGGATGTCAGGCATATTGTTATCGATGGATTCAAGGAACAAAGACATTCGACTTTCCACCCACTGAAATCATCTTTGTCAAACATGGGTGGTCGGGTTGAAGAACCATTATCAATATAAGATGACATAATGCTTTACTATAAAGAAAATATGCAAGGATCAAGTCAAGTTAATTCTTAACCCCTGCTCTGATACCAATTGATACGTCCCACGGTGTATCAATATACCAAAGTATATTGTACACAGGATAGTTGTAGAGGGGGGTGAATACAACTTTTCTCGAACTTTACAAATCTTTTAAGCAACGTTTTAAGACTCAAAATACTTAATGCATGTAAAGAACAAGAATCATTAAAACAGTAAAGCAGTAAAGAATAAAAACATTCTTGAACACAGATTGTTATTTTTCAAATGTAACTCTTTATTAAGAAATAATCTATACAAAGAATTACAGGGTTGTTGCGGAATAAAGATAGCCTACAGATATCTAAACAACCCTATGAAATGACAAACAACAATCAATAAGTTTCAGCTCAAGAGAATCAGCCCAAGCTGATTTCGTACAGACTAAGCTGTGTGTAAGAGCAGAGAAACTTTGTGTGAAGAATGATTCTCAGAAAATGCCACACATATGCATACAAGGAGTGTTGCTTTTATAGGCGAAAGCTCCTCTTCACTTGGTGTCCAAATCAACCACGTATTCTTCTTATTGGACGATCAAAAGAATAATCAATCGTGCCTTCATCGTACTTGTGGTCCCCCACGTACTGCAGCACATTCTCATCGTCCAATAAGAGTATGGACACGCATATGTAAACAACCACCAACCTGGATACTAGGAATATTCCTAGTCACGTCATAGTCCTTATCTTCAATCCAGGTTGTTATCTTCACTTTGATTGTTGACACAGATTGGGCGGTTTGTCAACGGCACCAATCTGCCTAAGTGTTCCAAGCTGACTGCTAGTTCCAATCTGTCTTCCACTAACAGTTGGGTCCTCTATCTTCAATCCTCCTCTTCGACTTGGATTGAATGCTTTAATGTTGTTGATGCAGCTTGAATAACACTTGCTTCCATAGTATTACAATATTACATGAAGCCTGATCTGGGTCAGTTACAGATCGCAAGCTGTGTCAGCTTAGTCTGACCCAGATCAGATTACAAGAACCAAAAGATTACTAAGTGTTTATAGGTCAGATTTGTCATCATTAAATTTACAACAACCATTGGGACTCAACAATCTCCCCCTATTTGATGATGACAAAACCTAACTACACTTCTAACATACAGCTTACAAAGAATCAAAGTAAAATAAGACTAACAGATTGTGACCCTTTGAATCTTTTGGGTTCTTTTGAACTGATATGAAGTTTTAACAAAGAAACTGAATTTGTACAAACATTGCATAATAAAGTATTACAATGAGAATTAACTCCCAATAATTTCTACAGTTTCCTGTTTCACTTCAAAAGATGGGGCAACTGTAACATCTACCTTTCTATCCAATCCTTCTTCCATAAGGAACTGCTCATACCCATTACCCTTTTCAATGAAATTAACACATAATCTGTAAAGGGTAAATAGGTGCATTGTAGGTACCTCTTTTAATTCAGCAGTGTTAGGACTACAGTTTCCCTTGCATTCACAAAATACATCCCATGTTCAGGTTCAGTGATGTGCATCCCACACTTAGCATTCTGAACACCAGCAGGTAGAGACAGATTGAGATGACTTAGAGTCTTGTCAAGAGCTTCAGGAGCCAATTGTTCAAGTAGTTCTGCAGGTGTCAAATTCCTTAAGAAGTCTGTATGAACACCTTCAGGACCATCAAGTTTGATATGCTTTCTCCTTCTCTTCTTGAGAGGCTCCTCATCCTCATCATCTTCCATGTCATATGCATTGGGTCTTGGAAGACCAGCAAGATTAAGTTTGTGCTTCACAATCACAGCCAGCTTCTTTTCAAGTGCTTCCAAGACTGTTTCTCTATGTATTCCAGGCATACCATGAATGATGTTGTGCAGTTCTACCCACTCAGTGTACCCAAGACTGGACAACTTGTTTAGATCATGTGTTTCCCAATTGTTTTCATAACCTTCTCTTGTAAACCTTATACAGGGAAGGGGCTGTCCTCTTCTTCTCTTTAATTGAACCTGCTTGATTTGTTCTGGATGTCTTCTAAAGTTAAGACTTTCAGTAGCCCTTCTCTTTTCCATAACATCGCCAATCACGGGCTTCACTTTTTTCACATTAATTTTCTGTGTTGGCTTAGAGTGAACCACCACTTTCTTCTTCCCTTGGCTCTTTCTTTTATATCCAATGGGTGCAAGGTTTTCCTCATCTTCTTTCTCCTTATTTAATGTTTCTTGCAAAACCTTGGCAACCTCTGGATCAGATTGTAACAGCAACTCTTTCTCTTTCTAGTCTGTCTTCCACTACCAACTTATATGCCTGTTTAACTGTCATTTTGAGTCCAGGTGCATTTTGAGCAGCCAGCTCCCAATCTTTTTCTTCTTGGTCAAGACTTTCAAACCACTTGACCCAGCTTCAGTTTTCCTTTTCTTCAATTGAAACTTAGACAGAGTGACTGTGTCATCACTTGAAGAAGATTCAACATATACTTCTTTGGGAGCTGTGTCAGTTGCACAGCTTGTTCAGGCACAGCTTGCACAGGGTCAGCTTGGACAGACTTCATCTTTCTTTTAACTTTTTCAACTCCAACATCCTTCCTTATATCTTTTTCAACCACAACTTCCTTCCTTATTCTCCAGTAACACCATCAGTGGTCTCCCCCTCAATTAAATCACTCTCCTTTTCAACTCCTTCATTCACATCCTTTGTACCACCAGACTCAGATTCTGGTATTTTTATCTCTCTTCCTCACCAACCACATTAGAACCATACACAATTATCCTCCTATCAGCCTGGTTATTTCTTTGTCTCACTCTTTCAAAATAAGCTTCAATGTCCTTGTCCACCTCAGCTCTTTGCCTTTCAATTTCTGCTTCATTCATTTCACTTCTCTTTTTCTTAGAAGTGGAGCCCTTCTCCCCCTTGGTATGATCCTTCTCCCCCTTTTTGTCATCATCACCAGGAAAAGAACTCACAGGAGTGGCAAAGAGGTCTGGAATTCGATTGTTAAGGACATCAATCTTTACATTTGTAAGACAGCAGGCTCTTCTCAATTCAGCAAAATCATTATGGAGGAGTGCAACCTTGTTCTTGAAACTAGTTGAGGCTTCAATCAAATCCTTCTTGAAATCTGCCTGTGACTTATTAGCAGCTTGAAGCTCAACAGTTACTTTCCTTGTGAATCTGGTTGCAGCATTCTCAATCTGACCCAGAGTCCCCTTGTTTCTTTCCATCTCTTCATTAATTTTCTTTGTAAGGCCATCAAGGGACTCTGTCAGCTTGCCCTGGTTCTGCTGCATGAGATCAACTGCTTTCAAACACTCTCTTTAAGTGCAGTCTGTTCCTTAGACAGTTTTCCACCTTCTTAACCGTCAAATCCTGATCCTTTTGGATCTTTTCCAAGCATTCAGTCAGCTTTGAGCTTTCAACCTTAGAGGTTGAAATTAACTCAGTGAGCTGACCCACCACATCTGAAAATGAGATAGTGGCAGCTTGGGAAGAACTTGCAGTTGGCTTAAAAGCCACTGACTCTGGAAAGAGCAGCCTGCAATCCTTAATTTGGTCAATTGGGGAATATAGAAGGGGGTGGAGGTGTAAGGAGTTTTGGAACATTTGCTCATGAGAGTGAGTCTCATGAGTGGATCTTTCAGAAATGATAATGAGTTGATCAGCCTGAGAAAGATTGACGTTTGATTCAGGCTGATGGCTAATGGGAATTGGTTGATCTTGATGTTGATCAACCCTTCCACTAGCAACATCCATCAGATCATCCCTTGAGGATGGATGGGCAAACTCATCATCGAATGAAGAGTCACTTCCGGAGATAGTGACTATGTTCTCATTGACATCGTGAGGACCATCAATGGTCCCTTTGCTGCACAAGGGGCTGACATGACTGCCTTAAAGACAGCCATGTAACCTACAGAATCCCTCTGTCCAAGGACAGATGCAGACACAGACTTTGCAGGTGTAATGTTAAGGGTAGAGGATTGCCCTTCAACAATGGTGTGTTGTTGCACCAAAGTATCCTGGAGGGAGAATTGTGGCCTGTACCTCTTCTTGGGACATAGAAGAGGCATTGGCAGCCAGTGCAGACTCAGAGTGTATTAAGGGAGTCTGATCAGCTTTGGGAAGAGCAGCAGTGTCACCTTGGCGTTCGATACTACTCTCCTTTGTCTGACCATCCTCAGATTGTACGTGCACAGACTCTGACTCTTGGATCTGGGCTAGATCCATTGTTATCCCTTTAATGATATCATCAACCTTTTGGGAGGTTGATGATGGCGATTTTGGCACAGACTCAGTATGACCTTGGGAGGAGGTCTTTGTTTCAATACCTTCACCCTGTTTGGAGGGTTGGGTAGATGCAGTTGTCCCTTTTATCTCGTCTACACCCTTTTGGGAGAGTGTAGATGGGCGAGGTGAATTCGGCATGTCAGCTTGGGTATCAGGGACAGCTTTGGAACGTTCCTCAGCTTCCACTGAACCAGGTGGGACTTCTAATGGTTTTGGAGTTGAAATCTTACCCACCAAAGCTGACACAGATTTCCTAGTGGATCTTTTTTTTTAACAATGCGAGGCACTAAGTCCTCAACACTGGGTTGTTTTGAAGCTGATTTGAATTGGAGTGAGGGTGCGGCTAGAGTGGCTAATGATGTGGCCAACCCTTCACCCTCTTTTGAAGGAGAAGAATGAATAGATCCAGAAGAGTTTGAGGGTTCAGAAGCATGTGTACCTGGGTCCCCCTGATTAGCAGATTGAGTGTCAGACCCAGATCGCGTCGAAGAAGGGACAGCTTCCCTTAATGCTTCTTGTTCCTCCTCTCTTCTCCTGCAAAAATCAAGGTAAATCTGCATTGCTCGGGTTAGACCCTGCACAGATACCTTAGGACTGTTGAAAATGTTAGAATTAATGGACTTACATTCCACAGTCTGACCAGTTGCCAGACTGTAATCATTGTCAAGAATAGCCTCAATGATAAGAGAAAGAATCCTACCATAAGGTATGGTAAGACTCTTCTTATTAACACGATCAACAAGGTCCTTAAAGATTAAAGCAGCAAAATCTATTCTGGTCATGGTGACCATTGCATGAAAAATCTGCAATTCTAGGACATTAGGCTGATCAAAGCTGCCTGCCTTTACTTGTAAAGTTTTTGAAATTGTGCTCAATAAGTAATTCCAAATACCAGTTAAATGTTTCATTTTAACAACTGAAGCCAGTGGACCAGTATATCCAACTTCTCGTAAAACATTTTTGGCTTCAGTATGAGACACAACAGGATCATATTCATCATCAGGCATATATGACAGCTCAAATGCAGACTTAAGCCTTTCGTAAGAAATGTATACCTTTTTCTTACCGTTTAGGACTGAGCCATAGATTGCAGCATCTCCCTTCTTGTTTTTCACAACACAGCTTGCCCAGAATTCACATAGGAGATCTTGAAACACCCAATCTGGTTTCTCAATCATCACTTTCCCAAAAGGATGATACCACATAAAAGCTACTATCTCATCATATCCTTTTGCCCAAGAAGGAGGATGAATATTAGCATAAACCAGACTTCCAATCTTGATTTTACCAGTATCAAGATCGGAGGGAACACAACTACCTTATCTCCAACCACATAAGGAGACAGTTTATTTGCGCTTATTGGAGTTGGAAAATGATTTTCAGATTCAGAAGAAGATTGAGAATCATTTGATGATGATGCCATTTTGAAAACAAATTTAGAAGAAAATAAATTTAATAAAACAGTAATCAGATTAGAGAAAGAAAATTGATTTTATGAAAATATGAACAAGTGATTTGAGATTTAGGTTAGATTGATTGTTTTATTCAAACCCAAAATATCTTATTTGGAAATAGTGGAGAGAGAAAGATTTTGATTGGATGAACAACAAGTAGTGGTGGTACTTTTTCAGTAACCGGTATGGTCCACTACACGTGTCACATCCCAATAGGATCAATACGTAAGCTAAATAAAATAATGAAACAAATAAAACGCACTGAGATATTTAATAACAAAAATAACCACGAAGCTGGGTTAGACTCAGCTTACCCTCTTTAACTTGAGATGCACCAAGTATTAAAAGGTAGTCTGGGTCTGACACAGCTTACCCTCAAAATTTTAGTTTAACTCTAAGGGGTCAGATTTGCTATTACTTAGCTCACTACATTTTACAAATTAAGCATACCTAGCTTACTTATGAGGTAGTTGAACCTTGATTCATCCAATGGCTTTGTGAACAAGTCAGCAAGCTGATTGTCTGTTGGAATGAAATGGAGTTCAACATCTTCTTTCATCACATGATCCCTAATGAAATGATATCTTATATCAATGTGCTTGGTCCTTGAATGAAGTACAGGATTGTTTGAGATTGCTATGGCACTGGTACTGTCACAAAAATTGGAGTTTTTGTTGCAGTGACACCATAGTCTTGAAGCTGATATTGCATCCAAAGAATTTGAGAGCAACAACTCCTGCAGCAACATATTCAGCTTCTGCAGTAGAGATAGAAACTGAATGCTGCTTCTTGCTGGACCAGCTTACAAGTCTATTGCCAAGCAATTGACAAGCTCCTGATGTACTTTTTCTGTCAATCTTACAGCCTGCAAAGTCAGAATCTGAATAGCCAATTAGATCAAATCCTGAGTCTTTGGGATACCAAAGACCCAGATTGGGACTACCCTTAAGGTATCTAAAGATTCTTTTACAGCCTTAAGATGAGATTCCTTAGGACTAGCTTGATATCTTGCACAAAGACATGTAGCAAACATAATATCTGGTCTACTTGCAGTCAAGTAAAGTAATGATCCTATCATACCCCTATAAGCTGTGATGTCAACAGATTTTCCATTTTTATCTTCATCCAGCTTTTCACCAGTTCCCATAGGAGTTTTCATAGGTGAGCAATCACTAAAACCAAATTTGTTTAAGAGATCTTTAACATACTTTCCTTGGTTTATAAAAATTCCATTTTTAGTCTGTTTAACTTGTAAACCTAGAAAATAGTTTAGTTCTCCCATCATGCTCATTTCATACTTTTTAGACATTAATTCTGAAAACTTTTTGCAAAGTCTTTCACTGCTAGACCCAAATATTATATCATCTACATATATTTGTACAAGCAGAATATCACCATTATACTTTCTCACAAACAAAGTCTTGTCAACATTACCTCTTTTGAATTTATTAGCCAATAAAAATTTAGACAAAGTATCATACCATGCCCTTGGAGCTTGCTTTAACCCATAGAGAGCCTTGTCAAGCTTGAATACATGGTCAGGAAACTTTGAATTTTCAAAACCTGGAGGCTGTTCAACATAGACTTCTTCTTCCAACTTTCCATTAAGAAAAGCACTTTTCACATCCATTTGATAGACCTTGAAACCCTTGTGAGCAGAGAAGGCCAAGAACATTCTGATTGCCTCTAATCTTGCCACTGGTGCAAAAGTCTCATCATAATCAATTCCATCCTCTTGTCTGTAACCAAGAGCTACCAATCTTGCTTTGTTTCTGGTCACAACTCCCCTTTCATCCATTTTGTTTCTGTAGACCCACTTGGTTCCAATCACAGTCTTGTGATAAGGTCTTGGAACAAGTTCCCAAACCTTGTTTCTTTCAAACTGTGTTAGCTCATCTTGCATTGCATTAACCCAAGAGGGATCTTCCAGAGCTTCATCAACCTCAGTTGGTTCCACCTTGCTTACAAAGTTGACAAACATGCAGAAGTTTGCCTGTTGCCTTTCTTCTTGTTTTCACACCAGAGAGTGGATCACCAATGATTTGGTCAATTGGATGACTCTTTGTCCATCTAGTAACAGGGACAATGGACTGATTCAGATTTGATAGTCCAGCATGATCAGCTTGAGGAAGAGGCTGATCAGCTTGGACAGGAATGGAGGAGTCTGAACCAGTTGAAGAGTCATTAAATGGATTCTGAACTATACTTCAGTAGGAGTAGGATCAGCTTGAGCATCTTCAAAGATTGGAACTTCTTCTTCTTCTTCTAAAAGTTGCTCCCCCTGAGTTTGAGCATTATTAGCTCCAATTGGAGGATTTGTTGGAGGCTCATTCTCAGGTACAGCCAGTTCTTCAAAGTTGAAGTCTTCATCTTCAGGAGGAGAGCAGTCTGGCTTAGAACAACCTTCATCAATGCTTACATTCACAGAGTTCTCAATTGTTTTAGTTCTCTTGTTGTACACTCTGTAGGCTTTCATCATTGTTGCATATCCAAGAAGGATACCTTCATCTGACTTCTCATCGAACTTACCAAGGTGGTCTTTCTGGTTTAGAATATAGCAAGGACTTCCAAACATTCTTAGGAAACCAATCTCAGGTTTTCTCCCCCTAAGAAGTTCATATGCAGTCTTCTGGTGTCTTTTCACAATGAGGGATCTGTTCTGGGTAAAGCAAGCTGTGTGTACTGCTTCAGCCCAGAAATGAGACTTCACATTGTTTTGAGCCATCATGGATCTGGCAGCTTCAATAAGAGTTCTGTTTCTTCTTTCTGCAACACCATTTTGTTGAGGAGTTCTGGCAGCTGAGTAGACTTGTGAAATTCCCTTTTCTCTGCAAAAAGAGTTAAGAGTGATATTCTTGAATTCAGTTCCATTATCACTCCTTAACTGCCTAACAGGCCTTTTGTAAAGAATTTCAGCTTGCTTGATGAAATCAATGATTGTGTCAGCAGCATCACTCTTGGGTTTAAGAAAGAAAACCCAGGTGTATCTTGAATACTCATCAACAATGACCAAGGAGTACCTCATTCCAGTGAATGAAGGAGTACTGATTGGTCCAAATAAGTCCATATGAAGCAGATCCAAACAACTATCAATGGTTGAGCATGTTTTAGACTTAAAGGTAGCTTTATGTTGCTTGCCTTTTTCACAAGCACCACACAGCTTGTCCTTCTCATAATTAATCACTGGAAGACCAGACACCAACTCTTTCTTACACAGCTTGTTGATGTCTTTGAAATTCATATGAGACAGCCTTTTTATGCCACAACCAATTCAGCTCATCTTGAGACTTTGACATGAAGCATACTTCTCTTGTGACAGTTGGATTTCTCATGTCAAAAGAATACAAAGACTCATCCCTCTTTGCAATCAGAACCACATTGCCTTCTAAATCAAGAACAATCCCTTATCAGACCTGAATCTCACCTCATAACCAGCATCACACAACTGACTCACACTGATCAGATTGTGCTTCAAACCATTTACATACGAGACTCTTCTGAAAGTAAGAGGACCATTTGAAAGAACACCAAAACCTTCAGTCTTTCCTTGAGAATCATCTCCAAAAGTAACATTAGGACCAGCGCGAATCCTAAAGCTACATAGCAGGGACTTACATCCGGTCATATGCTTGGAACATCCACTGTCCAAGTGCCAGGTGTTATCGTCGTGACCGCCCTGCAGTTATGATAAGAGATTAGTTCATTTTGGGAACCCATCCGAGGATGGGTTCACCAGAGCTGACCTAAGGGTCTGACTCAGATTGGGTCGTAGAACTTTGACTCTTATCACATTTGGATACCCATTGTTGCTTGATCTGTCCCTTACCAGATTTGAAATTCTTTTTAGCAACAACTAAGGTTTCCTTTTGAACAAAACCTTTGCCTATTCCAGATTTCTTACATTCAGTTCTTAATTTTCTTTGATCAACATTTTTGGGATCAGAAACATCTTTAAGAAAATTTGCATCAATTGAAACCTCACCAGTTCTGGACTCAACATATTTGGAAATCATTTTGTCAGAGTCAGATTTGGTGTTATTTGAAATAGACTCAGATTTGGTTTGTGACACACTTCCTTGAGAACCAGACTTCTCATTCTTTAACAACTTAACCTTTTGTTTTGGAACACTGTGGTCTCTAACTTTCCTTTTAATTCTCCTAGAGTTCTTGTTTGTTTTAATATTGGAATCTGATACAGACTGGGTAATGGTCAGTTTGGACAAGTCAAGACTTTCTTCAGGTTTTAACTCAACAATCTTATCAGCCTCAGACACAGCTTCAGCAATGGTTTGGCCAATAGTTTCAGGATCACTAAACCCAATACCAGATTTCTGAACCAACTTAATTGGTTTAGAATTCTTTCCTTTGGTTTGGACTTTGGGTGGTGAAGGAGGCTGATAACAAGGCTCCATAGCACATACTTCAGCTATGGCTATGGCCCTATCATAATCACCATCAAAGATAGCTTGGATCTGATGAGGTATTTGTTCATTGACACATTTTGCAACTCTTTTTGAACCAATACACCATGATTCAGTAATTTGTTTAATTTTCAAAAACTTTTCTTCTGCAGTCTTAGCTTCTTTTACCAAAATAGAGTTCAATTGTTTTTGTGCTTTGACTTCAGACTCAAGTTTTTCAATGGTGTGATTTTTGGAACTGACATCAAGTTTCAACATATGAATTTCCTTTTTAAGTTCTTGATTAAAGTGTTTTTGCAAAAGGACCTCATCACCAAGTTTGTTCAGTCTGGACAGTTTTTCATTATCAGACAGATTTGAGAAAGAAGTTACCTCAGGTGGAGCAGTCTGACTGGTGGATGCCTGGTGAGCTGACTCTGATTGCTGTTGTATTCTGGCCAGATCTTCAGCAAATCTTTGAGTAGCTTCTTTAGCCATGAAACATTTGGCATCTTTGTACAACTCATCATCAGATGATGTAGCACTTTCAGCCCAGTCTTTGGCTACCAGACTCTTCTCACTTTTGTTCACCTTCTCAGTCAGCTCAGCTACTTGTGCTTTCAAGGCCTTGTACTTGGTCTTGAGCTTTGAGTATTTTTCACCTCTTCCACCTTTGGCTGGCACAGCTTGAGCAGTTTCTTTGGATCTACAATCACCAGCCATATGTCCAGTCTTGCCACACTTGTAACAAGTGACTTTGGACATATCAAATGGCTTCTTGGCTCTATCAGCTTGGCCACCTCTTCCTTTTCCTTTAAACTTGTTAAAGGATCTCCTTCTGATCCTTTCAGCCAACATAGCTACCTCATTAGCCAGTTCATCACCATCAGATTCCTCACATTCAGATTCAGCACAAACAGAGTTATGGTTAGACATCACAGGAATATCATCATTTACATATGGAATGATCTCATTGCTAATAGAACTAGGGTGTTCAGTCATGGAAGCAACAAGTGCAGCAGCAGGCTGACTATAAGAATCACCCATAGCTATTAATTTTTCTGCCTCTGAACACTCTTGGTTATGAAGCAAACCAAAGAGTCCAGGGAGATCAAGATCATTGTAAACAACACTTAATTTAACAGATGAAATATAATTGTTCCATTTAGGAGGTAAAGAATCAAGAAATTTGCTCTTTAAAACACTATTATTCTTAACAATTCCAACAGCAGCTAAATCATTAACCAAAGCATTAAAGCGGGTATGAGTGTCAGTTAAGGATTCATTTCTCAAGGAGAAGAATCTCTCATACTTCCTTGTTAAGGTAGTTATGGTGGACTCCATGGAAGTAGAGCAACCCTCAAACATGACAGTCAATGTACCCCACATTTTCTTTGCTGTAGAACACATTTTAATTGAATGGTAAAGGTCTTTGGGCACAGCCTGGACAATGAAATTTCTAGCCTTCACGTCCAAGTTAGCCAATCTCCTATCCTCATCCCCCCAATCTGCCTTGTCCTTTACTATGGATTTAACTGTGGCAGGAATGGTTGGTTGACCTTCCCTAACCACAGCTTCAACCACTACAGTCTGTGTAGGAACATAAGGACCATCCTGAAGGATGTCAGGCATATTGTTATCGATGGATTCAAGGAACAAAGACATTCGACCTTTCCACCCACTGAAATCATCTTTGTCAAACATGGGTGGTCGGGTTGAAGAACCATTATCAATATAAGATGACATAATGCTTTACTATAAAGAAAATATGCAAGGATCAAGTCAAGTTAATTCTTAACCCCTGCTCTGATACCAATTGATACGTCCCACGGTGTATCAATATACCAAAGTATATTGTACACAGGATAGTTGTAGAGGGGGGTGAATACAACTTTTCTCGAACTTTACAAATCTTTTAAGCAACGTTTTAAGACTCAAAATACTTAATGCATGTAAAGAACAAGAATCATTAAAACAATAAAGCAGTAAAGGATAAAAGCATTCTTGAACACAGATTGTGATTTTTCAAATGTAACTCTTTATTAAGAAAATCTATACAAAGAATTACAGGGTTGTTGCGGAATAAAGATAGCCTACAGATATCTAAACAACCCTATGAAATGACAAACAACAATCAATAAGTTTCAGCTCAAGAGAATCAGCCCAAGCTGATTTCGTACAGACTAAGCTGTGTGTAAGAGCAGAGAAACTTTGTGTGAAGAATGATTCTCAGGAAATGCCACACATATGCATACAAGGAGTGTTGCTTTTATAGGCGAAAGCTCCTCGTCACTTGGTGTCCAAATCAACCACGTAGTCTTCTTGTATTGGACGATCAAAAGAATAATCAATCGTGCCTTCATCGTACTTGTGGTCCCCCACGTACAGCTGCACATTCTTCATCGTCCAATAAGAGTATGGACACGCATATGCATATCTAACCACCAACCTGGATACTAGGAATATTCCTAGTCACGTCATAGTCCTTATCTCCAATCCAGGTTGTTATCTTCACTTTGATTGTTGACACAGATTGGGCGGTTTGTCACGGCACCAATCTGCCTAAGTGTTCCAAGCTGACTGCTAGTCCCAATCTGTCTTCCACTAACAGCTTGGTCCTCTATCTTCAATCCTCCTCTTCGACTTGGATTGAATGCTTTAATGTTGATGATGCAGCTTGAATAACACTTGCTTCCATAGATTAAGCATTACAATACATGAAGCCTGATCTGGGTCAGTTACAGATCGCAAGCTGTGTCAGCTTAGTCTGACCCAGATCAGATTACAAGAACCAAAAGATTTACAAGTGTTTATAGGTCAGATTTGTCATCATTAAATTTACATCAATCATTGGGACTCAACACTTGGATCACGAGGCCGTGATCCGTTCCAAGTGGGGGAGAGTTGTAACACCCCAAAGATTTTAAGGTAAAAGAAATTAACCCCTTTTATAGTTTTGACATTAAATTAATTTCCTAGTATTTTATTTTTGGTTATGGGGTTAATTTAGTTGGAACTTTAGCGGATAGCGGGTAAAAATACCCACAAAAGGTGGGATGGGTCGTGGCATCTCCAAAGAGTGCCAGCCATCCTTTTGACTTGTGAGTCATATTCCATTCTCTTCTTCTCTACCTCTTCATGCATTCTATCTCATTCTTCACAATCAAAGTTCATCTTCTCTGAATTAAGAATTGAAATAATAACAATCACCACCAACAATCTTCATTCAAGAAATTAAAAGTTAGGGTTTGAGGTGGGAGGTGGTGGTGGCCGAAATTATAGAGGAAAAAGGGGAGAAAAGAAGTTGTAATCCAAAGTCTTGAATTAACTCATTGTTTGTTGAGGTATTGATTTTCCCCTAGTTAATTTCCATCTTTCTTTTGAAATTAGGGTTCATGGATGAACCAAATTGGGGGTTTTGCTAGAAAATGAATTATGGTTAATTTTCCCCAATTCCTTAGTTAACCTAGTTGTCATTGAGTTGTATGTTGAGTTTGATTATGAAATGGATAAGTTCATGTGAAAATTTTAGTTAATGTGAAAAGATGAATTTTTGCTAGTTATTGAAATGTGGATGAAAATGGTAGGATGAACTACCTAATGTTGTTGTTAAAGATGAAAGTAACTCAATGACAAATGGGTTGGGTTTTGGGTTTAGAAAGGCTAGTGATTGAGTATGGCTAGGTTAAGCTAGTCAAGTTGTGAATATAAGCTTATGCACTTTTATGATATGATTATAGGTTGAAGCTCGTTTGTGCTTAATCGTTTTAGCATTGTTGTTCTAGTTGCGGAGGAGGTGAGTATATTTGCATACCTTTATGTTTACGTTGGGTCAATTGACCACATCATGTTGAAGTTGTTTATCCATGTGTGGTAATTGATTCGGCGTCAGGCCCATATGGGGCATAGTATTGTTGAGGCCTAAGAACCTCCGGGGCCTAAGAATCCCGATAGTTGTTTTGAGAAGAGGCCTAAGAATCCCGATAGTCTCATTGGTTAGCTTATATGGATCCATATATGGTGTTTAGCGTGCAAGGTGAGTATTATAGATATGACACGACGGTGTCATAGTCTATATGCAACAGTCCTTGTACTTTGCCCTCCTTCGTATTCGTAAATGTATGCAAGTATATTCACTAAGCCTTTGCTTATATTTTAGTTGTTTACCATTTTATAGGTAGTTCCGGAAGAAGGAACTAGTTGTTGATAAGCTTGAAGTTTTTGAAGTAAAGTTTGTGCAAGACTTGAAGGTATTTAGGTCATTCATGGATGAATGACGATCTTTTGGTTAGAGGCTTAGAAATCCCTTCTCTCATGGCTCTTGGTACATTTTGGTTTAAAAAGTCATATTTTGTTGAAATTCTGTAAATGAACAAGTGTAAAGTTTTTAGAATTTTGCATAGTTGCATTTTGGTTGAAATGGAGTCAAAATGGGTAAATGACCCATTAATGGTGTTTATGTAACCTTGGACGAGATGAAGTGGTAATTATGTTTGAAAGTGTGTTTTTGTACTTGTTACAAATTCTGGTTATGTTTTGAAATGTTGGTCATGACTATGCAAGATTTGAAGTTTGTTCTAAGTGTCAAACATTTTTGGAGTTGCTGAATTTTGAACAGGTCTGAGACCAGTGGGATCCCACTGCGGCGCAGTGGGAGGGTCTCAACCCCACTGCGGCGCAGTGGGGGACTTTTGTCTCGCAGGACAGAAAGATCCCACTGCGGCGCAGTGGGAGTGTGTCAGACCCACTGCGGCGCAGTGGGTACCTGCTGTAAAAAAAAAAAAATAAAAATTTACACTTTTGGTTTAATCGAGTCTAGTCCTTTCAAGTTATATATAGGGGTGTTCAAAGTCGGATATTCGAAGTTTCGGATATCCGAATTTCGGATATCCGAAATTTCGGATATCCGAATTTCGGATATCCGAAATATCCGAAATTTCGGATATCCGAATTTCGGATATCCGAATTTCGGATATCTGAAATTTTCGGATATCCGAAATCGGATATCCGAACTATCCGAAATATCCGAATTTTATGAAATATATATATTTTTTCGGATATTTTCGGATATTGACTATAAATTTCTCGGATAGTTTCGGATATTTTCGGATAGTATCGGATATTTTCGGATAATTTCGGATAGTTTCGGATATTTTTGGATATTTAATAATAAAATATTGATTTTTTTTTGAAAAATAAGGTTTTCGGATATTTCGGATATCCGAAATATCCGAAATTTTCAAAAATCACTATCCGAATCCGAATCCAAAATTTCGGATATCCGACTTTTCGGATAAAATCGGATCGGATTTTCGGATTTCGGATACGGATAGTTTTGAACACCCCTACTCTAATGATCATACAATATACAATATATTCCCCTCACTACTAGTCGTCTCAAATCATAAGAAAAAAAAGAGGCATAATACCACATTAACTAACAACAATATATAATGTAATTGATTTGATTATCAATTTTAAAGAAAATGATAATCCTTTCTAACAAAATAGCATAATAATCTTTCTAATCACAAGATAATTACATGGAAAAATCAAAAGAAGAGAGAATTAGTGAAATCTACATTTCACAATCTTATGATTTTGGAAGATTTTTAGACTAATTTTTAAAAGGATATATCATTTGCATTTTAGAATTTTTACCTTTTAAAAGAAAATGGTTGTTTAAAATAAATAATAAATATATTATTTGTATAAAATCATGGGATATAAACAAATGTTACAAAACTAACTAGTCATTTTTTGAAAGTTAAACTATATTTTTGTAAACCAACCACCCCAATTATAAAAAGCAATGCTAAACTCCCTAGTTATTTTGGCTAAAATATTCTTCTCCATACGTATCTTATACCACGTATATATTAGGACCTAACAAATTTGGAAAAAGTCAAAAAACTATCCGTGTGTAGGCCTCAGCCAACCCACGACACCATCCTTCCTCTTCCTCACTGCCACATCAGTTTTTCTCTCTCCTAAATCACCTCTTCCTCACACTACCAACCCACCTGAGGGGGGGAGGGGCGGAAGGGGGGGGGGGGGGGGGGGGGGAAAAGGGAGAAAGGAGAGAAAGGAGAGAAGGGTTTTTTTTTTTTTTTTTTTTTTTTTTTTCCTTTTTTCACTTTTTTCATTTTCTCTTTAACTTAAATAATCTACAAAAAATAAAATACAAAACAAAAACAAAAAAAAGGAACCTGGCCCACACCTGCTCCTCTCCCTCTCGTCCTTCCCCTTCGACCCAACGAACTAGGCCCATCGAAGAGCCTCACGAACAAACCCCTGCCAACGGCTTCCTCGTCGACACAGGTGACGAAGTGCCCAACGACGGGCCGTTGGCTAAGGCCTAAAAAATAATATCATAAATTATAAATTAATTACTATGTTTAAGCTAATTATCAACTAGCTAAGTCCTACAAACCAAACTACACACACCGACCGAACCAACCAGACTTCGTCTTATTTTCTTCTCTATATAACCCTCACATCTACATATTATATCCCAATCAAATTCTCTTCAATCCATTATCTCTCTCTGTCTCTAGATATATCTTATTCATCATCATTATCATTATCATTATCTAGCTTATTAACTTTGTTTAATAAAAGTAATTAATTAGAAGAAATGGAACACTTGTTGGGTTTGCTAAGAGTTCGAATCCATAGAGGCGTAAACCTTGCGGTTCGAGATGTCAATACTAGTGATCCTTACGTTATTATCCGTATGGGCAAACAGGTACTAATATATGTATATGTACCCTTCTATATTTTCGACTTATGTTCATTTAATTTTCTATAGTATATTTTACTCTCCGAAGTTGAATTAGTTAAAGGTGGAGCTATTTTGCTCTTTTCATATTTTTTTACTGTTCAGTTAGCTCGATTATGTATTTCTAGATGCCAAACCGACTCTAAACAAACATGTAATTTAATATTTCCACATATAATACTTTACTGCAACTTAATTAGAACTTCATGCCTTTGGACTATAAATTCGAATTGCTTAAAGCTATAGTTAGCAAAAAAGAAATTTTGTTATTTACTTATCATAGCGCATCTAAACAAACATGTAATTTAATATTTTACTGTAACGACTTATATCACGTACGTCGATCTTTTACAGATATTTAATGGATCGAAAGATCAATATATATTTTACTAAAAGAAAAATATTATACACCAAAAACTAGGTGATGACAACTGCAAATCTTATCTTAGCATTTTATATTATAAGGTTTCTTGTTGATAGATTTTTAGATGATCTACCTATATAACTTAAAAGTTCTTTATGAGAATATTGTGATCAACGGTTCTGCCGTTAGTGGGGGTTAACATGATCACGGTCACCTACTGCTGACTGGTCGAGCCGCCCATCACGGCGTTGGTTGATAATATAATACAGTATTATATATAGTTTAATGCAGACTTTATTTGGTCGCAACAGCCAAGTTGACATTCAATGTTTTTTTATGCTTGTTAGAAGGGAAATGATTAATCTTCCTAACCAAATAGCCTAATGATTCTCCTAACTATGAGATGATGACATGTGGAAAAATCAGGGGGCAAGATTAGGAAAGAGAATTAGTGGATATCACATGTCACCTTCTTAATGTTTTAAGAGGATTATTAGACTATTTGGTTAAGAGATTTATCATATAAATAGGTGCAAGTTATTTTAGGACCACTTATTTTAGGACCAATTTTAGGACATGTGTTTTTTGTAACTTACACACCACCATGATCATCTACTATGATATACAAGACTTTTTTGTAAAAACACTAAGACTTTCCGGCCACCGCGTCGCCGGAAAATCATGTGTAAGTTAACTTACACATGTGTAAGTTAACTTAAAATTGAATTTCCGGTGGGCCCGTCGCCGGAAAGTCTTAGTGTTTTTACAAAAAAGTCTTGTATATCGTAGTAGATGATGATGGTGGTGTGTAAGTTACAAAAAACACATGTCCTAATTGGTCCTAAAATAAGAACCCAGAGGGCAGCAGAATATTTATATATATATATATATATATATATATAATCTTCGAAAAATTTATATAAATAAAAACATATATATCCACATCTCATATATTGTAAAATATTGTCGTGCACACTTGTTATTTTTAGATATATTGGATATAATAATCCATGTTATTTAATAGGTTATTCGAAGCTTGTAAATTTAAATAACAGTAATGGTAATAGCGATATTGTTGGAAAAATGAAATATGTATAGTGATTTTATTTAACTTTATGATGATGAAGAAATTGAAGACTAGAGTGGTGAAAAACAACGTCAATCCTGTGTGGGATGAAGATTTGACTCTTTCTGTCTTGGAAGCTCTACCGGTTAAACTTGTAAGTTTTTTCTCTTTTCATTATTTATAAAATAATACGGACTATTACTCCATTTTTATGAGTTTTGCTTTGATTTTCTATGTCATGAAAAAAATAATGTACAACAAACATATACTGTATAAGAAATTTTTCAATGCAATAGTGCCTTGATAATTATTTATTGGGCCAGCTTGCATCTTTTGAGTGGAAAAGTTAGATAATGTTCATAGATAGTGCTCAACATGCTTAAACGTTTTTCAAACATGATATTCGAATGAAAACCAAATTCGTATATCTTTGTGTAAATATTCTTAAAAATTATACATTGAATTGTATACATTGTATGTTATCACTTTTCAGTGTGGCCATTCAATTATATCAAGAGTGACGTACTTGACATGGCGTGAGCTAGAAACCATTTAAATACGAGTAGTAACTTTTTGGTTTTTTATGTTTTAAAGATGGTCTAACATGTTATTACACATATAATCTGACTAATGTTTTGTTGGTTTAGAAGTTGGAAATTCCTAGAAAGTTATCAAAAATCATCCTTATAATTTGACCAATTTGCAAATATGACAGGAAGTATACGACCATGACACCTTTAGTCCGGATGACAAGATGGGAGAAGCTTCATTTGATATCCAGCCATTCTTGGAAGCTGTTCGGATGCGTTTAGGGAGTCTGCCAAACAACACAATCATCACAAACGTCAAACCAACAAGGACCAACTGTTTGGCCGAAGAAAGCCACGTAATATGGTTAGAAGGGAAAGTGGTCCAAAACATGGTTCTTAGGTTGCAAAATGTCGAGTGTGGCGAGGTCGAGATTCAACTCTCGTGGATCGACATTCCAGGCTCTAGAGGTCTTCATTAATTTGTCTATTATTATTATTATGTTATTTTTTATTTATTATTTATTATTATTATTTTTTATTTTTTATTTTTTATTTTTTATTATTATTATTATTATATTATTATTATTATATTATTATTATTATGATTATTATTATTATTATTATTATAGTTCTTGGCTTGCCTTGTAAATTCATGAAACCCGAGCTTCTATGATGTGAGTTTCTCTTCTTTTTTTTTTCTTATAATTAATCCGTTCGTTTTAGTTATGATATTGTTGACGATATTGGGATGTTGTGTATGTATAAGAGAATGTGAGAATATGTAAGCTGTTAAGTTGCCAATAATGTCAATTTTAAATCGATAAAGGAGGTTAGCAAAACATTTTCACCTTTTACTTTATATTTAGTTTTTTAGTAAGTTTGGTACAATCATTCAAACATATTTAGTTTGGATTAAAGTTTCTAACAAGTGTCAAGTCATCAGTCAACAATGATAGTGCAGATATTGATATATTTGAAGTAAGAATACATAAAAACAAAAGTAAAATGAGATAAGTTTGTACATATCAACTTATTTATCAAATATTATATTTTTAATTAACTAGAGTGAAGCCCGTGCGATGCACGGCCGGGCTTTTCACTCGTTTGATTTCCGATATTTCTATAAAAGTTGTAGAAATACACATAGCATAATGATAAAGATCTTAATAATGTTCCAAGATACCAAAAGATATTATGATAAGATGACATCACTCAAACCCATATTAAAGGTGCACAAAACTGAATGATATTTATATAAGTCTTAGGAAAATATTTTTGAGAAAACCAAAGGATGTCTGCTGCATTGTTGTTTCATATCATTCAATGCAGACTAAATCACAATAATCGGGTTGAATTCCGATTCTCCTTCTTCACCTGGATCCAATTTTCGAGCCTTGAATTTTTGTGGCCTCAAAAGGTATTGCCTACGCATGGTACCATCATTGTCTCTTCCCCCATCTCATTCTCTGGTTGCTGAAGCTCATCAATGTCGGTATTTATACCTTCATCTTCATTGATTTGTGGGTTGGTTCTGGATTTGTTATCCATCTGTAATAATTCACCATTCCCAATGATCATTCTTCAGAGCAAATTTATATTTGAATCGTCCTCATCTTTGCCAGCACTACACCTACAAATCAGAAAGTGCTAAAACCATTATCGAATGAGCATGAAGTCCCAATCCCAAGAGTCATAACTGGGGTTTCCATGACAGTCACCAAAGAGAGCAAGTTTGTACCCGTTGTTCTGTAACTGGTCATAATACAGGTTGTGTTTTATCTATAATTGGTCAATGTAAGTGTAACTAAAAAATATTAAACGATTCGTATTTGCGACTGAAGCATACTAAATAACAGTTTCTAATGCAAAACGGTTTCCTTCAACTCATTACTTCTCATTAATGAAGTATCTAATGAGGAGAAGTAGCAACCTCCTTTCAAAGCCTAAATAACACATACTACTGGGTTTGGATGAAACCAAACGGGTCATGGGCTACAAATGGACTTCTTTGGCCTTTTTAATTAATTAACAAAGAATTCGTAGCTCAAATTTGAAATCTCGCAGAAAGCCAAGGTAAACTAAGATACAATATAAAAAACTGATATGTAGTCCAAAAAAAAAGAGTATGGAATTGTATTACCTTTTTGAGTTTAGGGAGAAGAGCAGAGAGGGCTACGAATCTCTCGCTTGCTATTTCTATCCGCTTTATGTCGACCAATATATGATCTTGATATGGTGTTGGCCAAACTCCTAGCTAAAGCAAGTAAACATTACTGCAGATCGACAAACATGATTCAACGGCACCCTCAGTATGCTTTAGTCTTGACCAAAGCAAATGTATCTTCTCCTCTAACCACCCAAACCTCTGTTTAAAATGTTCATGATGTTAATTTAACGTAATAAACACAGTCTTGTAACCTAAACCTGTTTAAACATCACCATATCATAAGAATAGGCAGTTCAGAGAGCATAGAAAGCCACAATGTCACACACACAACTGATCAAAGCCAGCAATGCATAACACATTATACTAATTGCACTACACCAATGAAGGGGAATATGTAAGAAGAAATTCCATACCTTGTCCTCAGGTAGTCAACTTTCGCCTTGCAGCCCTTGCACTTGAAATACCCGTTATCTTGTATAATACCCTAATGACACTTGCAAGTTGTATACGTGAAGAGGTACCAACTATTTTTTGTCCCAATATACGTGATTTCCACTGAGTTCTTCTTGAATACCACAGCCTACACAGATTCGAGGATCAAACATCATGAGGCTCGGTTATTTATATATTTTATTTTTAATAAAGGAAAAAAGAAAGAAAGAAGATACATTAAATAAATAAATAACTCACAAACACCACACGACCATCATGCTACCTCTAAATTGATATATAGACTTGTGATCAATCAAATATTGCAAAGTCACGGTATTTTATTACAATTTGCCCAACCCACCCATCATGCCACCTCTAAATTGATAATTGTTTTTACTTTTCAAACTTCATTTTATCCGTCGCGAGATACCGAGTTTTTGAATGGATGTACTTGAGTTGGGTCCACTGTGGCTCATACCCAATCTGCCCAACCCATTTTCCATGTGTCACGAGAAATAATTTCCATTTCTATTAAATCAATGATGGCCATGAATCACGTTTAAAACGTGACCCCGCTGTGGCTCATACCCAAACTGCCCAACCCACCCATCCTGCAACCTCTAAATTTATAATTGTTTTTAGTTTTCAAACTTGAGGTTACTTTTAAGATACCAAGCGATTGTGCTTGAAGTTATGCATTTCTTATAACACCTTCATAAACTAAATAATTGTTTTTAGTTTATGTATAATCTTGGTGATGTATAATCTTTATAACACAATTTGCAATTCTCACTTAAGTGACAACCATACAGCTTGTCAAATCATCAAAACCAGGCGAAATAACCAAGTCTATCTTACGGGAGAGCTACTCGAGATTTAACAAATTTAAGAAAACACATACAGTTTCTTTCCAAACTTCTAAGGACACTCTCTTTGTCAACTTTCTCCATGGACTTGGCACCCTCTTTGCCAACTTTTTCCATGGCCTTGGCAATCAGCTCACCTATCTCTCGTTCTCCATTAGCTGATATTGTCGCCTAAACAAAAAAACTCTTACAATCAAAAGTCAATAAAAAAAATGAGAGGTGTCATAAATGTTTTAACTATGATCACATACATCTCGTATAATATATGTAATTACCATTGACGAAATAAACGTGCAAACATTGGTACTTCGCCTTGGGCTGCCTGTTCAAAAGGCTTCCCGTTATTCCATGTCTCAAGAGCTGCTAAATCATCATTGTGTTTTTCCACCATATCAGCAAATATTAATAATATATGCAACCTTACATTGACATCGAGGAGCCAACTCTTCTATCCTCTTCTCATACTTATCTACCGATTTTTTTTCTATCACTTCTTCTGCAATATTCAATATAACTCAATACCACTTATACATCATAAATTGATCAAAAAACTATACGTGAACCGAAAAAACTATATGGATTGTCCACTTTTTACCTTCCACCAGACCGATGTCTTACAAATATTAGCATTACGTCGACTTCAAGATTCATGTCTGTTCAACCACTGCCGAAAGCTTTGCTGTTTTGAAGTTGCCACCTTCATAGATCCGCATCCTCAATATATTCAAACAACTTCCGGGAGCATTCAAACTTATAAATACCCAGTTCACGACCACTCCAAGTTTTACCTTTTCAAGTGATAAGACTTTTCCCTTGAAAAAATCATAGGCAATGGTTGCCCCACTCCTTCCCATATCTATCACCTTTGTCTCATTCGCGCAGGCAAACTCATCATCATCGATCATCTTGTTTCAACTTCATTAAATATAACCACATGCTAAAAAGATGTAGTGTTTTCATTAATCTTATCAATTCATATTTTCATAAAACACAATCTGGTCTCAGAATCTACAAAAGAGTGAATGTTCACAAAAAATACCTCTGTTTCGCAGAACACATAGATATCAAGAGTATTAAAGATAATTCTTCAAGATAGTGCGGCTATTATCAATGTACACATCTCGAAGACCTACAAACTCAAACACTTACCAAGTTAGGATATAGTTGTCAGCACCTTTTTTTTAAAAACTTTCACCACCACTACTACCCTTCGGATAAAGCTTACAGTGTACGTACACGAACATGAGTGAAAACTAAGCTCAAACAACATAAATAAAAATAAAAACCAGTCAGTAAACATACACTTTGAGATGCAAAAGGTAGTAATGATGATAGCCCGAAAAATTAAAAACCAGATCAAATTTATGTAGATCATAATCATCCAATAACAATTTCTGCTTTTTGATGCAATCGTATCCTTTTATTATTAATGATTATTAAGAATGAAAATAATTAGACTTTACTAACCTTTTGATGACTGAACTTACACCCTTTTCTTCCTACATGGGATTTCTGCAAATTAATCCCATGTGAAATATTATGGCACAGAAGGAATCCAGCATCCAAATGGTCAATATCACCTGCCTGCAAATAATGACGTAAAATGAAGTCAGCACCGTTAAAGAACGCAAAAGCTAAACATAAGAAATGGAAGTGAGTTAAGAACCTCTCCACAATGAGAACGCAATCTAATAGTTGGCAGTCCTTTCGACTCACGAAGCTGAGAAAAGGAACATGAGCTTAACTTAGAAAGGTAAAAAACTAAGATAAAACTCTGAAAGTATATTACAAATCCGCAGTGAAATTAGATCGTAAATCCAGAAAAAGATTTAAAAAATGAGATCGTAAATCTGATTCAAGAAAAGGAAAAAAGAAAGATTTGATTCAAATGATTTTGAATCTTGAGTCAAAAAGAATAGGTATCAATAGAACCCACAACAACAACAAATTTATACAAAAAGAATAAATATAAGATGAAGATAAAGGAATGAGAAGAATTACCTGTGATATGAATTTGCGGGTCGATCAAATGTGGTCAAACCATTTCAAAATAAAATTTATCACACACCCATTTCCATTTGCATTCCTTATTTCAGTCATAAATCATGACTGAATCAATCATCGTCAAAACCATCAATTTGTAATCATCAAATTCACAATTGACAACCCTAATAAAAAACCCAAATGTAGATATAGATACAAGATTGAACAACAAAATTGAAAGAAATAACATCTTATTTATACCATTTAACAAACCAACTATTCAATCATCTATGAAGATAACCATGCATATATTACATGTTTTGAAAACGACAGTTCCCGAATACAAATCATATTTAGAACTGCCTAATTGGATATAGATACCACATTTCACCAGTCTCTTTAGACCGGTACCAACAATTTACTTGTTTTCACCCCGATTGCCACAATATCCATACTATCCACTTTGCAAACCTTAACGTGTCTATAACCCCAACAAATAATACAACTCATATCAAAACAACTCAAAAGAATAAGATCGAACAATTACCTTTGATTGCAAAGATACGTAACTTGACCAATTTTGAGCATCGCCATGTCTACAATGAGTGATTGAATATTGCTAATAAGTTACAACATATGTAAAAATAAGCTTTGCATTTTACACCGTTATTCTATAGAATTGGACAAAATGTGTTTAGGTTGCACCTGACTTGGAGGGTTTTTATTTTCATCGAATTAAAATTAACCATATTGACCCTCCAACCTCCAATAGGCCATTACCCAATCTGATTGTGAATTTGTGAGCATTTTAGTACCATGTAATACTATGTAAATACATACATGTTCAAATAATAGATGAGATGTGCAAGAAAGTAAAGATTGTTACACAATCCCAACGATGTTCAAATACAAAAGTAAATTTTAGCAAAAATACTTACCAAAGAAATATAAATTAATCTTACAAAGGAAGTGTTTCAAACACATTGCGTACAAATACAATTCGAAGGCATTAACAATTTTTCTATAGTAACATATGAATTCATCAAATCTTCAAGAAAAAGAATTATGCTAAACAAATAACACATTGATTAAAACTCATATATACAAAAAAAAAAGAACATACCTTGGGTAACAGGTTCACCGAAAATTCCAATCCATCAAGCAACATTAAATTAAAAAGAAGAAATCTATACACACATATAATTATATATACATAAAATAAAAATAAATAAATAAAACATGAACATCATCTATAAAAACGAAAGTAAAAAAATTAACAAACAAACCTTTTATTAATGTTGCTCATGTGTGTTCAGTAATGTTGAGACCTATTTGCATCAATCGAAGCATTACTTGTATTGTTAACTTTTGTTCTTTGTTTCTGCCCGGTTCAAATAATAACCCAATTACAATACAAAAAATAAATCAACAAATTAAAGTTTAACATAATAAGATTAAAGAACAATCACTTCGTGATGGCGTAAATTGCATAAGACCTCCAGGGATCCATCCAAATAATGTTAACAAAACACATATCTAAAACTCCACCTGCAATCACGAATTAAAACGAAAATCAAGAAGAGGACCTACCTTATGCGGCTGTTGATTAGGGCCTGGATGGAGTTGATGAGAGGTAAGTAGTAAGAAAGTGGAAAAGGAAAGGGGTTTAATTTGATGGTGGGTAATAAGCAAACTTACAAACCTTTTGCCTTCTCAGACTATTATGCTTCAAATCCCAAACATTAATTAACTTGTCAATCAATTAATGGGACGTAGAAGAGAGGAGGAGGACACCAAAGGGTTTCATCTTAAAACCTCAATGAATAAGAAGAAATAAAGTGAGTCTTGTTAGGAAAAAAAAAAGAAACCAGATAGGGTTGGGCGAAGATAGGAAGGTAATTATTTGGGTTATCCTTAAAATGATAGTGATATGATATATGAGAGGATTTTTTGTATTATTTTGATATTATTTAACTAAAGTTGCAATATTTTTATAGAGCCGGCTCATTGACTATTTTAATAGACTGGACTGGGTTGTTATTTAATTATTACATGAGCGGATTTGGAAGAAACGCAAAAGAGTGGGTCGAATTTGGGCTTTATATTATTTTTTTTTCTATATATACATATAAAAAGTTGAAGGCTTGAAGGAGGATTAGCCCCTCTTTATGATGTTAATTAAGGATTACATTAATGAGGTTAATGTTAATTTCCGATTATCTTATGTGGTTCAACTCTATCTCTCCATATACGGGCAATACTTTCATTCCTATTATTTAGTGATTACTGGGAAATATTATTGAAATGGCGGTTTTGGAAGACAATTCGTCTGATGATGGTAATTTAGTTATATATAGATCATTATTATTGATTCTTTCTCCTTCATTTTAGTTATTATTGGTCTTTCTGCCTAATCTCATTTTTTTAATTTTATCTTTATGATTTGTTTTTCAAATGTTGGAATCATGATGATAGGTATTAGAAAGGAATTAGGTTTTATATTTGAGTAACAAGGATGATGATGATTCGAAGGTATTAAATCGAATCATTCAATGAGGTGCCTTTTTAGTTTCACCCATCTTTAAATCTTCACTTCATATTTAATTGATAATGTTTATCAGATATCAATCCATTGGTTGATTATAAAACCAACACATCAACATGCCACCAGAGCCACCAGTTCACCACCGCAGTCCGTGACTCCGGCCAGCAACCATTCTTCCGGCCAGCCACCATCTTCCAGCCAGCCACCAAACGGTTCCACCAGGTTAGTTTTTTAAAATTGTCTAAGTTTTTATGTCTTTTTAAAATTATGTACTTCTTTAGTTTAATTTTGTGTTTTTTTTAGTTTATGTTATTTAGTTACATTATTTCAATACCTTCATTCAAGCTACAATGTTTCAATAATGTTCATCAACAGGTAAACAATTAGAGGATGTTATATTATTATATTGCTTTATCTAAGATGGATGCTTAAGATATAATATTTTGTAGATTATGATTTAAGGTTTGATCTTTATATATGGGTTTCGTGTTTTTGAATTTAACGTAAAGTTGTAGCATACACCCTTTCACTGAGACAGGTTGGGCAGGTTCTTTTTTTTGTAGATTATGATTAAGCGTTTGATCTTTATATATGTATTTCATGTGCCCTAAATGCGATCTACCTCACAAGAATATTGAGCCAGGTAAGAATTTCTCTATGGTTTTTTTTGTTTCAATTCTTAAGGTTTTTAGTTCTTTCAATTTTGTATTTAATTTTGATTACTAAACCTGGGTTGGAGTTTTGGATATAGTATTAATTTTGATTACTGAATTCGGGTTGGAGGGTCAATGCGTTCACTTGAACAGGAATCCATGTAATCCGTTTGTTTAAACCGGTTGGCGGGCTAAGCGGGTTGTAAACCGATTGAGAATTTAGAATATATGATGTTTTATCTATCAAGTTTAGTACTAAATGGCTTGGTGAGTGACCTGTTGATCCACAATGTAACATGAACTCAGCCCATTGGTTAATACGATTATCCGGTTCAGCTTATTTACAACCCATAACTGTTTAGACTTCAACTTATGTATTGTCTTTTTGGGTTATTTTAAGTTGAGAATTGCCACCTCTACGACCCTTTATTACTTAGTGTTTGTTGTGATAGGTTACCAGTGGAGCTAAGCGCATTAATAACAATGTTGCCGTTGCATAGTGCCATTATCATTTGATCGTAATAATCCAAGTTACTTATTGTAGGAATCTTACTGATGGCATTGTGGTTCCATTCGCTAATTGAAAGTATCCCCGCATGTTGGATGTATATAAATGAAGTACTTTTCCCGTTTCCCTTCTACAAGTGGTTGTGGATTTCCGTTGTGACTTACATAAACTGAACCTTTTCTTTGTTTTTTGTGTGCAACACTCTTCTACAAGTGGTTGTGCAAGTAAATGGCAAGCCTCATGTTCCACCAAGGTATGAATTGATATATCAAACGGCACTTGCAAAAGGAGTTTACATGTTTTAAATGTTTACTTTAGAATTAAAGTAGTTGGCAATCACCATGTCTACAATAAGATTTTTCAGGGAAATGTCGACACTTCAAAACTAAAACAATTGTTTAAAAAAACGCGGGCTGCTTGGATACATTTGAAAATAAAAGTTACATATCGGCAAAATGTGATAAGTTTGGTTTTCTATATTAAACCTGCCGTTCTGTATTTTTGATGAAAGCAATTAATTGTTGAGTTAGTCGGGTTGGTTCATCCCCTACGTGTCCACATGGATCATGGGGTTAGCATACAGATCATGGGGCACATGTCTTTATAAGAAATGTATAGCTTCAAGCACAACCGCTCAAACTCTTGGTAACTTACAACAGGTAAACTTAAGTTCGAAACTAAAAACAATTATAAATTTAGAGGTTGCAGGATGGGTGGGTTGGGCAGATTGAGTATGGGCTACAATGGGGTTATGTTTGTGTGGGTTGGGTCAGCCACTCAGCCTGAAATACATGGCTGAAAATGTGAAAAATTCAGAGCTAAGAAACGTTCTTGGAGACGGATTAGAAAACGTAGCTGTGGGTTCCAACAATACGCCATGCTCTATGAACGGGCCACTTGGAGCTCCATTCTGAATTTACTTAAAGAAGGCGGTCTTTCAAACTCAGGTAGTTTTGGTCAACCTCCAGGACTCCACTCAGGAAGATGCAATGGCCAGTGAAAAGGTTTAAATATGTTAGTCTCATGTTTCGAAAGTTATTATCAGGTCAAACTTTATGTCGTTGCTTCATGTGGTTGGATTATTCTGGCTACTTTACAACAATGTGGAGAGATATGGGGAACTGATCTCAATAGCATCTATAAGGTTACTTGGGTCACAAATTGATTGAACAATAGAATAGAACGGCGGGTGCTATAATGCAGAGAGTAGCAACACTAATCTACCATTCCTTGTGTCTCTATGGCGCATTTGCCGCTTTAGCTGCCCACATTTACTTCACTTCTGTTTCTTCTTCAATTGCCCCACCACCTCTCTTTTTTCCGAACACGGTTTATTCCCTTTTCAAGTTTGTCACTAACTTCAACTCTTTCTAATAATACATACATTCACTTCATATCTTGACATGATTATTTTTGTTCTATGTGTCTCAAGGATGCAGAGTTTCCCTTCGAACAGATTGGTGATGTCTATGTTCTTGATTTCGTTGGACCTCCGGGTTTCGCTTACTTTCGTTCACCAGACTTCCTCCAAAGTTGATCCGTTTGTTCTATTTGTTATCTTTATTTTATCGCTACTATACTTGGAACAACCTTTAGAACCATTTCAGAATAGTAAATGTAGTGCAAAACCGTAGGTCGGATTAGGCAGAATCGACAATGCTTAAGCATTTTAAGCATTAGATTACATGTTGGACGACTTTTGACCGGCTTAACCTCTTTGATCCATTTGACCCTTTTTCATCCATATCTATTGTTTAATCGTGATGGATGAGTTTGTTCACGGGTCAAAGACTGGTATGATTTGAACACTTTTTTCGATCACAATCATTCTGGCCGTGCATCGCACGGGGCTGCACTCTAGTGATATATATACGATTATGGGTTGCTTAATTGATCATAAAGTAACCCTCATTAAGTACCCCAATAGTACGATCAACGTAAAGATAGAAATCGGCAAAATTTCCCACCCCTTGATCCAACTTTTATATATATATAGATATGATCAAGAGAATACAATGTGAATAGTAACTCTCCTGCATGGCGAGTTACTATTCGTCCAATGCTATAACCCGCACCATTATTCGGATTTTACCAAATCGCATCCCGTTCGGGTTTTTTAATACGAGTTACTTCTTGGTTTTTTCCATATGTTTTTCCTTTCGGGTTTTCAAATAATTATATTGAAAACGTTTATTCTTTTTTGTAACAATATTCAGATTTTACCACATTGGATCCCTTTCAGGTTTAAAATTACGGGTTACTTCTTGGTTTTTTACATATTTTTTTTTCTTTTGGGTTTTCAAATAGTATATCAAAACTATTTTTTTTGGTATTGCTTTTGAATAAATATCATTTCATATGTCAAATATTTTAACAAACATATATAGCGACACATCATTAATAACAAAACATAATCGTTTTCAGGTTTCCAAACAATATATTAAAAACTTTTATTAATTTTTTTGTGGTATTGTCTTTGAATAAGTATATATTTTATATGTCAAAGTTTTTAGCAAACATAAATCATCAATAACAAAAAGTAATCGAACTAATTGAAACGCGCAACGCGCAGACGGAAACTATTGTGTTTTACCTTTAAATAAATATATATTTGATATGATAAACTTTTAAACAAACCTATCCATGACAGAATGTTTGTTAATTCAACGCAAGTATACTAAATAACACAATCGTTTCAACACGACAATTGATGCCCCGCAACGCAGGGCCGGAAATTTCCTAGTTATTAACATTTGAACCAATTATACTTTCAATTTTTCTACTATCATCCTATTAACCCCATCTTATGCACAGATAACAAGTTCCAAACGATATACCAGGATTGTTATTTAGATAGTATTAAGATTATCAAATAGATTAATTCTGCCAATGGGGTTGGTGGCCCATTGGTAAGGTCTTTGACCTTGGGAGGATCCACCTGGGTTCGAGTCTCACTTCTCACATTTGTGAGGGTGGATTAATAGGGGTTTTTCGAGAGTCCTGGTTTCCAGGCATACGTGTAATTTAGGAGTAGAAGTAGAATAGATGTCGTTCAAAAAAAAAAAAATATAAAAATATATAAAAATAATAAAATCAAAAATAAGTTGGGCCCTAGTTATTTCATAAAGCAAACAATGTTTAGAACAATTAATTAAATCCCAAACAGCCCCTTAAGTTAAAGTTAATGTAAGTTATGATATATACTTTTAGACTATATATATATATATATAGGTTTTAGGTAAAATAGCATTTGTATATATTTCTTATATTTAAAAGGGTTTTGTTGTCCTGTTGATGACAGCCTTAAGGTTGCATCAAACTAATTTAATGTATTAAAATTTATAGTTTGCTGCTAAAAATAAAAGAGATGTCATTAACCATGTTTTCTATTTTAAATAGTAAAATTTGTTACCTATATAATACGATACAAAGTTATAAGTTATTATGTAATGATAATTTTATCTAGTTTTATACTCCTCCGTCCCATATTAAGTGTCTTAGTTTGACTTTTTGAGTCTTTTTCTTTTAACTTTGACCGTAAATATTTTTGTTTGTGTTATATAACACTTGATATAACATATATGAATTGATTGAGTTTTAAATGTACTTTTCATTGATATAACTTTCATCAATTAATATATAACACAAACAAAGATATTTACGGTCAAAGTCGGAAGAAAAAGACTTGACCAGTCAAAATAGGACAATTAAAATGGGACGGAGGGAGTAATTTATCGACTCGGTATTTTCGGCTCGACTCGAAATTTGATTTTTTGACTCGTGACTTGAAACGTGATTCGAATCGTAAGAGTCAAGATATTTGATAATATATAATTTTATAATTATATATAAGTTTTTATTGTAGAAATATAATATTGTATTGATATATTAAGCTAAAAATAGAAATCATTATTAAAATAAAATCAAATTAAAAGCATATAAAAAAGTTATGTTTAAAAAAATAATAAAAATATTTAAAAATAAAAAAATTATTTTGTGACTCGTGACTCGACTCGTGACTCGTAACATGACTCGGACCGACTCGCACAACAAAACACGAGTCATGCTACGAGTCTGGAGCAAAACCGAGTCATCCACCGAGTCGCCTCGTTTTCACTTGATTTTGACTCGACTCGTACGAGTCGACTCGTGACTCGTACGAGTTTGACAACTATGATATCTATATTACAATTAAATTATTAAAAATATGAAAATGGCTTAAAGGCTGCTATTGGCCAATGTCAACATATACATGCTGGATTGATATAGACAGCTTTGGACTTTTTGACATATTGTATTAACTTTGGCAAAATCAAATATGAGTTGATGATGCGTTTTATTTTTAGAAAAACAAAATGATTTTTAATTACGAAAACACTGTTTTAAATTTATAAAAATGTTGTACAAGTAAATATCTCAACAAAACGCAAACTAACGAGCAGTGGACCCGATCGATAGTAGATAGTGTTGTGGTAAGTACAGGATCGTTCGTAGGGACGCTTGCACTACCTAGCCTAATAATATGTGTAATTCTAGCGGTTGGGGGTTGTCACGATTTCCTATTAAAACTAATTAAACTGAAAGTAAAATAGAAGCCGCAACCACTTGGTCTAGCGAGAAGCTTCTTTTAATCTAGTAAATGAAATTGAAAAGCAAATAACAGTAATTAAATTAAAATACTTGTTTGGCATCTCCGATCTCATGATACGACCGAATACTATCCTACCTACTTGCTAGTCTGTTGGAAAACTTAATCACGACTCAGATTCTCGTTAGATTCACTTTGCCTATGTAACTAGTGTTGTCCCTAGACTCACACTACTCTTTAAACAAATTCTCGTTAGATTCATTGTTTAAGCATTAATAACCTAAGTTTGTGTTACTAGTTCATCTTTTAGTATACCGGCTCTTAAGCCATGACCAGATAATAATTCCCTCCGGTGACCACTGCACGTTTCCATGTCACTAGATCGCGTCTGACATTGTTAAGCATCATGTTCAACTTATTCTAATTATTATGGTTCTGGATCCGTCCGTTAGAACTGAATCACCTTTTACATCTAATTAAAGACCGATTAGTGTTTTCCATCTTTATGTATTAATCCTAGTGTATGATTATAGACCGATCATCAGAATTAAATTAATACATGCAGATATAGAACCTATAACAATATGAAGAACTCATTAACCATGGATCTACGATAAACAGTAAACACAATCCAACAGATCTAACAAATAAAATAAGATAAATAAACGTCTACATGATCACATCGATCCAAACAAGTATTTAGCCTACTAGCCTGACATTATTAAAGAAATAACAAAGTCTGAAAAGATGAAAGACATTGTTTACCAACTGAAAGTAAATAAAAGAGATAGATCTAGGTTGAAGATGAAGATCGAGAGGTGTTAGAAGCTCCAAAACCTCCTTGGAATCTGCAAAATTCGACCTAGGGTTTGTGTGTGTCGACTTGGCTGCTGAATTTGCTCTCCCTTAGGGTTTTGAGGGCATATTGTTCTATACCTTAAACTAATCTACAAATTAAATAATTCTACTACTAACTAAACTAATAAAAATAATTAAAGTAAATTACACTCCAAGCCCTCCAAAACTATGTAAATTTCGGCCCTAACCCCTCCCCTAACCCTAATCTCATGCTTATAAATAGACTAACTGATAGGTCCCAAAGGAGATAACAGGATGGTTTAAATGTCTCAAAGAGTTGTAGAGGGGGTGAATACAACTTTTAAACTTAATCAGCTTGAGAATACTTTTAATGCGGAATTTAAGTTATGTTAAAGTATTTATCCATATTCAGCTTAAGATTAATCATATTAATGAAACAATAAGTAAATAACATAATATAAAGACAGTAAAGTAAAGTGCAGTCCAAGAACAAAGTGCAAGCTGATTTTCAACTGATTCTTTTATTAATGAATGAAAAGAATCACAAGTAGTTGTGGAACAGATTAGCCTACAAATCTAACTACTTGGCTGAATAGCAAGTTACAACTTTGTTTCATTACTCTACTAGCTCAAGCTGAGTACAACACGGATCCAAGCTGATAAGCTTTAATCGTTGTGAGAGTTAATGAATGGATGCACACATTCTTGAGACATCAAGGAGGGTTTATATAGGCATCAACCATGCCTTGGATGCCTTCCATTTCTTTCCACGCGTCTTGATCTAATGGCTTCTGCTTGATCAGTACCTGATGATAGTGACATTGTCCTTTTTGTTCCCTACTTGCTCATCAAGGTTGATCGTGCAACAACAATACAATGGACACCTCATAGAATGTTTACAATCAACAACTGATGCTTATCTAGTTGATTGATGATATATACAAAGTTGCAACAACTCTGGAGCACTTGCAAGACTCCAGGCTGATAATGTACCTTCCAAGCTGACTATAAGATCCAAGCTGATTTCCACCCATCAGCTTGGTCTTCTATCCTTGTTCTTCATCTTTGATTCAGACCAAGTGCTTTGTTCTTCTTTGATGCAGCTTGAGAGATACTATCTTCTAATGAAGATAATCAGGCTGACTCAGCTTGGAAGCATCCAAGCTGACTCAGCTCCAGAACCAAGACTTTAAGTATTTCTTCAAGTTGTTTGTCATCTTCAAATCTTTCTTGTAATATGAGAGTAACTTGACTCCAACACCCTATTTAATCAAAAGGTTAAACTCTTAAGCAAACTAAGCCACTCTTTCCCCTCCTCACCACCTACGGCCACCACCACTGCCACTTAGGGCAGCCGTGAACCACCCTCAAACAGCCCTAAATCTCTTCTAAATCATCATCTAATAACAATCTAATAATAATCTTTGATCATGGAAGGCTAAAGTTGGTTTCATGTTTGTGTAAACTAAGAACAACCTAACTTTTCTTATCATTTCCGGATTTAGCAAGTGTAACAATAAAAACACCATCTTTAATCATCAAACACTCTTGTATATCATTAGATCTAAGTCCTTGGAGCAAGAACAAGGTATTTGGAAGCCGAAAAGACCACCCTTCTTCTCCATGAAGGGCTGGTCGAAACTTTCATGGGTGTAAACCCACATATTTTCTTTTCATTTCATCTTCTAAATCCTCTTCAATGATTTGTCTAATCATCTTTGATGTTTGGCCTTTGGGTTCAAACCTTTAATCATTGTTTAAGACAAGAGAAGGATGGATTTAGTTACTATTATATTACTAGTATATTTTAAATTATTTTTCATTGGGATTCATCACCAAAAAGTTTATTCTTTTTATTCTTTATTAGATCCAAGTTGATTTATTCTCTTGTTTGTATATTCTTTGTTCTTTGTTTGTATATGATAAAGAATGATTGGATCTAATGATTGGATAACATAAGAAAAATCAGAAATGTAAAGTAAACTCTTGGACTCATTAACATGAGTGAAGATGTATTAATTTTATACTTTTGTTTGGATCTATACATGTGAAAAGAAATCCAACAGATTGTATGGTTTCACATGTTAGATTCTTACACTAGTATATAGTTAATACTTCCATCAACCATGTTATATCACTCTTGTATTAATACATACTTGTGCACTTTAACTACAAGTGTACTGCACACGCGTGAGTATGAGCACAAGTATGTAATATCCAAAAGATGCATATGTGTATATATATGTTTATACTTATATGTTTCCTCTAGTGCACTTGGGAAAACACCTACAGATTGTATGGTCTTGGGTGCACTAGTGTGTCCATGCAAACGATTATACCTACCCGAAACACCACATCCTTGAATTGACGGGAACCGGTGTCATGTATGGTCTCGTCGGCATCAACACGTACATATAAATATAAAGTATATATATATATATATATGTTTAATTTGGAAATAATACAAGACATATATATATATATATATGCTTAATTTGGAAATAATACAAGACACTTTTATAAGATCTACATTTATTTGTCATCTTAAATGATAAACTCAATAACCAACTAAATAAACTTTGAACCATATATTCAATAAAGCTTTGGGGTGATGAAAACCTTTAAAAATAATCAAACCCCAATATTCTATACTAAGATAAACTATATTTTCTTGTTTAGGGCATACTTAACGAAACCCGTCCATTTTCATCATCCATACTCTCTTAAGGTGAGATCTCCTTAGCCCCATCTTACTTGTATATTTTGGGCTGCAATACATACTCTTACTTTTATGAACACAAGTACATGCACAACGGTATACAAGGCTATTATAAGTTACTATGTTCACAACAAGTCCTCACAATCATGATATGTTAATTATGATTTAAACGTGGATATGTTGAATAGCGCTATTTGGGTTGACACACCCCACCCGGCATAAACACGGCGGGGAGCCGAACGGGTGACACATATTTGTAAACATTCGGTACCTTGAACAAGTACCGGGAGGCAAACTATAACAACGTGTCAGTTTCGTATCATGAGCTTATATAGATGTATACTTCTTACATTCCTAGCATTGTTGTTTAACAATGGCTACATTCATTGTGGTAAAGCAATGGTTAACTTATGGCTTGTGGTTCATGGCAAAACGTTTTATTAAAACCTAAGGAACTCACCAACTTTATGTTGACACAATTTAGTATGTATTGCAGGTGATTAGATGTTGTCATGCTCGGATTGCTACTTGTTGTTCGCTTGTTCTTGTTGAATAAAGACCCTACCCACCATGCCTTCTAGTGCTCCATCTTTTGCTAAAGGATATGGATTCGTAGTTCAAATGTGTTTTTCTTAATCTTTTCAAATCAAGACTATTTCAATTTCTTGTAATGTATTTGGATCTTTGAATAAATATGTTTTATAAAATGCAAGTTCTCAAAACGACTACGTTTTGAGTCGTTCATTATACTCTTGTGTTGTGATATTATTAAAGTCACGCCCCACCCGTTGACCCGTATTTTGGGGGTGTGACAATGGCGCTTAACTGTGTCCGACGACTTAATTGTCGGCCAATCTTTTCAACACTCTTTTAAATGATTTGGGGTCCAAAAATCTCCTTTACAATGTTGGGTGTTTCTTTCAGTGGTGCTTGCTTTTCCGGATTCACGATCGGTTCTTCAAATCTGACTTTTCTACTCGAGATCCTAGCTTCAATCCTTGCAATCATCTATGTTCGTTCCACTTGCTTCTTCTCTTGGTCCCTGATTTTCTTCATTATGTCCTGTCGTTGTCCTTCCAAGATACCGCAAGCTTCCTTTATCCTGTATTCTAGTGGCAAACAATAATTGCTTATCCGTTTGGTGTGATCATCCATCTCCTTGTATTTCCACACCAATAGTACATGTTGCCCTAGTTCATCTGCCAACTTTGTCACCTCTCTTAAAGCCTCCTTATGGCTACCATAATTTTATTGACGGAAGTTGCCCACCTTTTTCATTATTTCACAATGGCTATATGACACAGTGAGCTCGTATTCTCCTTCAGTTAGTTGTAAATCCATTCCGTTCCTATTTTTAGGCGGTATACGAACACTGGGAAAGTTAGAATTAGGACGTCGTTGCTGTCCAGACCCCCCCAGCGGCGCTGGGAACCTTCCAGCGGCGCTGGTGTCCTACCAGCGGCACTGGTACCTCCTGTGCAGGTTGCGGAATTGCTTTTTGCCTTATAAAACATTTCCAGAAACGGGTATCTCAAATCTATTCCGATGCATTGTACCTATCTTAGCTGAAACACACTAAACGAAAATGAAAGAAAAAGAAAAACAAGAACGAAAACAAACACAAAACACGAAAACGATTAGTAACTTCAAGAACAAATAAAATAAACCTAAATGCAAACAATCTATAATAACTAAAAACGATAAAATAAAAATATTTTTGGGTTTTTGAAAATTCTAAGAAAATGAAAATACTACTAAATTATCCTAACCCTAATTTTGACCTAAACCTAATTTGACTACTAAACCCTAAAATGACTTAACCTAAAAACTGAAAAGTAACTACTTCGTGCCGAAACACAAAGCAGGATCGAACTACACTACTAAACTAAGAATGTGTCACGTCCCCGGCAGCGGCGCCAAAACACTTGATGGTGGTTTTTTTAGTGTTTAAATTTATAAAAATGTTGTACAAGTAATTATCTCAAAACACACACACCTTAACGGACAGGGGACCCGATCAGATGTAGTATAGTTAAGTGATAAGTACAAGATCGTTCGCAGGGACGCGTTGCTTTACCTAATCTAGTAATACGTGTAATTCTAGCGGTTGGGGTTGTCACGATTTCCTATTAAACTAATTAAAATACTGAAAAGTAAATAGAAGCCGCAACCGCTTATTCAGCGAGAGGCTTAGTCTGAAAATAGTTTGAAAAAGCAAATAACAGTAATTAAATTAAAATACTTGTTTGGCATCTCAGATCTCATGGTACGACCATATATCATTCTACCTACTTGCTAGACTGTTGGAAACTTAATCACGGCTCAGATTCTCGTTAGATTCACTTTGCCTAAGTAACTAGTGTTGTCCCTAGACTCACACTACTTCTTTAAACAAATTCTCATTAGATTCATTGTTTAAGCATTAATGACCTAAAGTTTGTGTTACTAATTCATCTTTAAGTTACCCGGCTCTTAAGCCATGACCAGATAATAATTCTCCCGGTGACCACAGTGCACGTTTCCATGTCATTGGATCGCGTCTGACATTGTTAAGCATCATGTTCTATTCATCCTAATTACTATGGTTCTGGATCCCTCAGTTATAAGTGAATCACCTTTTACATCTAGTTATAGACCGACTAGTGTTTTCCATCCTAGCATATTAGTCCTAGTGTATGATCATAGACAACCATCAGAATTAAACTAATATATTCGGATATAGAACCGATAATAATATGAAGAACTAGTAAAACATGGATCTACGATAAACAGTAAAACACAGTCCAACAGATCTAACAAATAAAGTAAAATAGATAAACGTCTACATGATCACATCGATCCAAACAAGTATTCAGCTTACTAGCCTACCATTATTAAAGGAATAACAAAGTCTGAAAAGATGAAAGACATTGTTTACCAACTGAAAGTAAAATAAAAGAGTAGATCTAGGTTGAGGATGAAGATCGAAAGGTGTTAGAAGCTCCAAAACCTCCTTGGAATATGCAAAGTCGACCTAGGGTTGATGTGGGCGGCTAGGGCTGCTGAATGGCTCTCTCTTAGGGTTTTCAGGGCTGCTTCGGCTTAAATAGTGATTAAGTCGGTTTGCTGAACTGGGTTGCCCAACGGCGCTGGATGGGCTCCAGCGGCGCTGGCAGCTCCTACTGCTTCTCGTTTCGCTTCGTTCGGCTCCCGAATCACCTCCTTGTGTCTTGTAACTTCATAGGCCTTCATCTTGAGTCACTTGATGCCATTTACCCTTACTCGCATCTTCCGTGAACCTGCGTAAACATAGAATCCATTAAGTACTGATAGTTCCGGAATATTAACTCATTTAAGACATTGAAATGAGGCCTTTCGATAGGGGTTTTTATCACAAAATGAACGTTCAGCAGCTTAATGCCGCCGAAGTCACATTAGCGAGGACGCTTGAACACGCTTTATTTTGGCAAGGTAGCGTCGGCGAAGTAGACCCGGGAGAGGAATACGCGACTCCCCGGCGAGAAGACGAACTCCCCTGAACACTATGAATACATCCACCGCAATGACGGTGACAGTGACGTGGACTCTGACGATTTTGGGTTTCGGTCATTTAGCAGGGTTCATGTATACAATAAACCTTTTGTAAGGGTTCATGTATACAATAAACCTTTTGTAAGTTCATGTACACAATAACTTTTCGACCTTAGTTGAATTACATTTGTTTAAAAAATTGGTAACTTTTGGCTCTTTTTAGCACTACACCATCACTTTTGGCTACTTTTGGACAAAAATTGGCAACTTTTTGGCAAAAAAACATGGCACTTTCTTATTCGCTTAAAAGGAGCCAAAAATTGTCAAAGAGCCAAAATGTGGCAACTGCACCCTTACCCCTAACTAGTATTAATATCATTGAAAGAAGAAAAAAAAGAGCTAAACTTTACTCTGAAAGCAAACTTTTGGTGAAGACGTTAACTTTGATCTTCTTTACTTTATAAAAATGTCATTCAATTAAGTAAAAGTCACGATAGTTTGAGACGTTTTTTAAACCAATTACAACTATTTCAGATTGACACTATGTTCTTGAGTTTTATTATGGAAGGAAAAGAAAAGAATATAAATTGTAAAATAGTTGTGTTCTTGAGTTTATTTTAGTAATGGAAAAGAGAATTTGAAATGATAATCTAAGTTGATTTTGTTTAAAAAAATTTTTCCATATTTGGGTGATTTGAAAGGAAAAAACTTTCACTTCTAATCATTTGCTTTTGATTGAGTTGTGAAAGGAAAACTTTCTCTAAATGTTAAAGCAATTAATAAGGTTTACAGTGTATAGTTGTAATACACCATTATAGTCGATTTTCTCTTCCTGCATTTAACCTTTACATAGCTTCATCTTTCCCCTTTTATACTACACAATCCTTTTTGCAATACTCTTCCAAGTTGAGATAGGATACACATTATCCTTTTTGCAATACTCTTCCAAGTTGAGATAGGATACACATTGTGTGGTTGTGAGTAATTGACAAGAACCACCATTCTCACTTTTTCTCCCCTCTCACAACACATACACCATCATCATCAACTTCTTTTTTTTTCTCAAAACAATTGTCAAAGTAAAGCTGAATTAACCCATCTTCTTGCAACCAAAACCCGCCAGAACCGGCACCCTCTTCATCAACTAATGATAAAAAAAGGGGTGATCTGCTTCAAAAAGCAACCGACGACTGGTGGTTTGGTCGGTGGTTTTGGGTAAGTGGGTGAATTTTATCAACAAAACAAAGACTCAGATGTTAAAAGGAGATATTTAAATATCTTACAAATTTTGAGGTTGCTAGGATGTTTTTACCTCTTCATCTTAGCGAAAAACAAAAACATCAAAATGTGAAGATCTTTGAAGCCCACGAACGTGATTAAAGCCTAGCCCACGAATCAGCCTATATATACAAGACTTAGGTTTAGGGTTTTAGTGGATGTTTTCGAAATCATTCAACTGCACGGGGTAGAGATCTATACCCCGTGCCACAAAGATGTATACTCGTTTGGTGTAACAAATCTTATGATTAATGATAATATACGAGTTTTATATCTTGTTTATCTCTTGTTCTTCATATAATTCGTGTTTATATGTCTTGATTTAATCAGAAATCTCAAAGACGATTACAATTGTTTTCCGCACCTTTGTAGTCCAATTGATCGTGATTTAACCGATCCCAATCTGTTTTAACATGGTGTCAGAGCATGGGAGACGATTTAGTCTTCAATCGCGATCTGAAATTGAGTTTTTCTGCCAAATTCGTGCCACTTCGTGTGGAAATTTCGTAAAGATGAAGAACTTCGTGCTTACATCAGCACGAAGTGTATCAAGTTCACGCTGACGTCATCACGAGTTTATGCTAAATTCGTGCTGACATCACCACGAATTCATGGACAAGATATCACGAATTACTGATTAAGTTCGTAATACATCATCACGACTTTGTCTTAAAGTCGTGCTGACATCACCACGAAGATAATCACAAATTTACAATTAAGTTCGTGCTTACGTCATGCCAAAGTATTCACGACTTCGCGCTGACGTCATGCTGAAGATGATATATCATCTCAAACAAGTTCGTGCATATGTCAACACGAACTCATACTAAGTTCGTGCTTACATCATCATGAAGATGTCTACTTCCTTGTTTCGAGCTTACACTTTCATTCATTGAGGATAACAAGAAACAAATCGAGTAAAGAGGTTCCAAGCTGTGTGCATACAATTTATATCTCCCTAAATACACTATCCTTTTTTTCGAAAAAAAATTTAAAAATGTGAAATATGACATTTTATCTTTTTGCAATACTCATCCAAGTTGAGATAGGATACACACTGTGTGACTGCTACAACAAATGATCAAGAAATCTCAAAGACTGATTACAATTGTTTTCCATTTGTATTTCGCACCTTTGTAGTTCCAATTGATCGTGATTTAACCGATCCCAATCTGTTTTAACAGGTATCAGACAGGGAGACGTTTTTATCTTCAATCGCGATCTGAATTTGAGTTTTTCTTGCAAAATTCGTGCAACTTCGTGTTAAAATTCATAAAGATGAAGAACTTAGTGCTTACATCAGCACGAAGGTTATCAAGTTCACGATGACGTCATCATGAGTTTATGCTAAATTCGTGCTTACATCATCACGAATTCATGGACAAGATATCACGAATTACTGATTAAGTTCGTAATACATCATCACGACTTTGTCTTAAAGTCGTGCTGACATCACCACGAAGATAATCACAAATTTACAATCAAGTTCGTGCTTACGTCATGCCAAAGTATCTACTACTTCGCGCTGACGTCATGCTGAAGATGATATATCGATCTGAAACAAGTTCGTGCTTATGTCAACATGAACTCATACTAAGTTCGTGCTTACATCATCATGAAGATGTCTACTTCCTTGTTTCGAGCTTACACTTTCATTCATTGAGGATAACAAGAAACAAATCGAGTAAAGAGGTTCCAAGCTGTGTGCATTACACTTTCATATTCAATGAAGCACTTTGAAGCAAATGAGACAGGATCTATTTTTTTCGAAAAAAAATTTAAAAATGTGAAATATGACATTTTATCTTTTTGCAATACTCATCCAAGTTGAGATAGGATACACACTGTGTGACTGCTACAACAAATGATCAAGAAAAAAGGGTGATATCTTGATTTTATCAGAAAACTCAAAGTCCATTATAATTGTATTTCGCACTTTTATAGTCGAATTGATCGTGATTTAACCGATCCCAAGCTGTTTCAACAAGGTATCACAACAGGGGAGACGTTTTTGTCTTCAATCGCGATCTGAATTTGAGTTTTTCTGCCAAATTCGTGCCACTTCATGTGGAAATTTCGTGAAGATGAAGAACTTATTGCTTACATCAGCACGAAGTGTATCAAGTTCACGCTGACGTCATCACGAAGAGGATTTATGCTAAATTCGTGCTTACATCACACGAATTCATGGACAAGATATCACGAATTACTGATTAAGTTCGTAATACATCATCACGACTTTGTCTTAAAGTCGTGCTGACATCACCACGAAGATAATCACAAATTTACAATCAAGTTCGTGCTTACGTCATGCCAAAGTATCTACTACTTCGCGCTGACGTCATGCTGAAAATGATATATCGATCTGAAACAAGTTCGTGCTTATGTCAACATGAACTCATACTAAGTTCGTGCTTACATCATCATGAAGATGTCTACTTCCTTGTTTCGAGCTTACACTTTCATTCATTGAGGATAACAAGAAACAAATCGAGTAAAGAGGTTCCAAGCTGTGTGCATACACTTTCATATCCATTGAAGCACACGAGACAGGGTCTATCCTTTTTTTCGAAAAAAAAATTTAAAAATGTGAAATATGACATTTTATCTTTTTGCAATACTCATCCAAGTTGAGATAGGATACACATTGTGTGACTGCTACAACAAATGATCAAGAAAAAAGGGTGATATGCACCTTGTGTGATTTACAGAAATCTCAAAGACGATTACAATTTGTATTTCGCACCTTTGTAGTCCAATTGATCGTGATTTAACCGATCCCAATCTGTTTTAACAGGTATCAGACAGGGAGACGTTTTTGTCTTCAATCGCGATCTGAATTTGAGTTTTTCTTGCAAAATTCGTGCAACTTCGTGTTAAAATTCATAAAGATGAAGAACTTAGTGCTTACATCAGCACGAAGGTTATCAAGTTCACGATGACGTCATCACGAGTTTTGCTTCGTGCTGACATCACCACGAATTCATGGACAAGATATCATGAATTACTGATTAAGTTCGTGTATACATCATCACGACTTTGTATTAAAGTCGTGCTGACATCACCACGAAGATAATCACATATTTACAATCAAGTTCGTGCTTACGTCATGCCGATGTATCTACTACTTCGCGCTGACGTCATGCTGAAGATGATATATCATCTCAAATAAGTTCGTGCTTACATCATCATGAAGATGTCTACTTCCTTGTTTCGAGCTTTCACTTTCATTCATTGAGGATAACAAGAAACAAATCGAGTAAAGAGGTTCCAAGCTGTGTGCATACAATTTATATCCATTGAAGCACATGAGACACTATCCTTTTTTTCGAAAAAAAAATTTAAAAATGTGAAATATGACATTTTATCTTTTTGCAATACTCATCCAAGTTGAGATAGGATACACATTGTGTGACTGCTACAACAAATGATCAGAAAACTCAAAGTCCATTATAATTGTATTTCGCACTTTTATAGTCGAATTGATCGTGATTTAACCGATCCCAAGCTGTTTCAACAAGGTATCACAACAGGGGAGACGTTTTTGTCTTCAATCGCGATCTGAAATTGAGTTTTTCTGCCAAATTCGTGCCACTTCGTGTGGAAATTTCGTGAAGATGAAGAACTTCGTGCTTACATCAGCACGAAGTGTATCAAGTTCACGCTGATGTCATCACGAAGAGGATTTATGCTAAATTCGTGCTTACATCATCACGAATTCATGGACAAAATATTACGAATTACTGATTAAGTTCGTAATACATCATCACGACTTTGTCTTAAAGTCGTGCTGACATCACCACGAAGATAATCACAAATTTACAATCAAGTTCGTGCTTACGTCATGCCAAGTATCTCTACTTCGCACTGACGTCATGCTGAATATGATATATCGATCTAAATAAGTTCGTGCTCACATCATCATGAAGATGTCTACTTCCTTGTTTCGAGCTTACACTTTCATTCATTGAGGATAACAAGAAACAAATCGAGTAAAGAGGTTCCAAGCTGTGTGCATACAAATCTATCGAAGCACACAAGACAAGGTAGTAGAAAATAAAAAAAAAAATAAAGAAAAAAAGCATAAACAACTCGTCCATATCGGAACAAGTGACACAAGGACGAATCCAAGGACGAGTCGAACCCAGTGGTGTTCACTCGTCCTTGGATGGCGGACGAGCAATGACAAGTAGTATAAGGATAATTATTTCTGTTTTTGGTTGATACTTGATAGCAACATTTGCTTTTGATTGAGTTGTGAAAGGAAAACTTTCTCTAAATGTTAAAGAAATCTCAAAGACGATTACAATTGTTTTCCGCACCTTTGTAGTCCAATTGATCGTGATTTAACCGATCCCAATCTGTTTTAACATGGTGAGAAGGGGAGACGATTTTGTCTTCAATCACGATCTGCAATTGAGTTTTTCTGCAAAGATCATATTTCTGTTTTTGGTTGATACTTGATAGCAACATTTGCTTTTGATTGAGTTGTGAAAGGAAAACTTTCTCTAAATGTTAAAGCAATTAATAAGGTTTACAGTGTATAGTTGTAATACACCATTATAGTCGATTTTCTCTTCCTGCATTTAACCTTTACATAGCTTCATCTTTCCCCTTTTATACTACACAATCCTTTTTGCAATACTCTTCCAAGTTGAGATAGGACTACACAATCCTTTTTGCAATACTCTTCCAAGTTGAGATAGGATACACATTGTGTGGTTGTGAGTAATTGACAAGAACCACCATTCTCACTTTTTCTCCCCTCTCACAACACATACACCATCATCATCAACTTCTTTTTTTTTCTCAAAACAATTGTCAAAGTAAAGCTGAATTAACCCATCTTCTTGCAACCAACCTAGGGATGGGCATGGGACTGGTACCGTCCCGTACCGGTCCCGGTACCGACGGTACCGATCCCGAATTTGACCAAAAGTGGGTACCGATCCCGGTCCCATATAAATCGGTACGGGACTGGTACCGAATCGGTACGGGACCGGGATTTCGGTACCAAATCCCGACTAGTACCGAATTTTGACAAACTAACATAAATCACATGATTCAAATGATTCTTCTTATTTGTATCCTTGTATTGATATAAGCTAATTCCTCATTTGGTATATGAAGTTTTTTCTCAGGTAGCACCAAAAACAGAGTACCTCAAAAATGATATTGCATATATTCTTGATTTTAATTAGGAAGAAACTTTCTAAAAACGAAAGCAGCTTGTTTACAAGGTGAATGAGAATACAAGATATTAGGTGCAGATATAATTAGTCATATGGAGATTGAAGGCCATGTGCCCATGTTTACATTCACTAAAAGAAAACTTATGAATTAACAACTCAAGGGATGACATAATCAACTACTGAATAGCATAAAAGGCTTGCAGATTACTAACTCATTAGGATTTAATTTTCGAGTAGACATGTAAATATGTCGTCCTATTTAATTGACATAAAACACTAAATGCTAGCATTTTGTTTCAGTGTGAATGGCATGTTTTTACGTATGTTGAAAGCAAAAATTTCATATAAACAAGTATTTGATTGATGATTGTGTATATGTAGAATAAGAGCCACTATAATTAATTTTAATTTGCTATGTTAGTTTTCTATATGTAAATGGACCAATCTTCAATCAATTAATGATTTCAATCGTGGAAGTAAGCTAGATAAGCAGCCAAAGCATATGTAAATTCCACCTTGCAGCTAATATATCGGGACTTCGGGACTACCTCGGTATTTTCGGGATTTCCCGGTACCGGTACCGATTGGTACCGATCCCGCAAACTCAAAAAAATGGGTACCGGTACCGGTCCCGATCGGGATTCGGTACCACTTTTCGGGACCGGGATCGGGACGGTACCGGGACGGGATCGGGATTTGGGATTTTTTGCTCATCCCTACCACTCAAACCCGACCAAACCAAGAACCACCATTCTCACTTTTTCTCCCCTCTCACAACACATACACCATCATCATCAACTTCTTTTTTTTTCTCAAAACAATTGTCAAAGTAAAGCTGAATTAACCCATCTTCTTGCAACCAGAAACAGGGATGGGCATGGGACTGGTACCGTCCACGGTCCCGGTACCCGGTACCGATCCCGAATTTGACCAAAAGTGGGTACCGATCCCGGTCCCATATAAGTCGGTACGGGACTGGTACCGAATCGGTACGGGACCGGGATTTCGGTACCAAGTCCCGACTAGTACCGAATTTTGGCAAATTAACATAAATCACATGATTCAAATGATTCTTCTTATTTGTATCCTTGTATTGATATAAGCTAATTCCTCATTTGGTATATGAAGTTTTTTCTCAGGTAGCACCAAAAACAGAGTACCTCAAAAATGATATTGCATATATTCTTGATTTTAATTAGGAAGAAACTTTCATTTACTAAAAACGAAAGCAGCTTGTTTACAAGGTGAATGAGAATACAAGATATTAGGTGCAGATATAATTAGTCATATGGAGATTGAAGGCCATGTGCCCATGTTTACATTCACTAAAAGAAAACTTATGAATTAACAACTCAAGGGATGACATAATCAACTACTGAATAGCATAAAAGGCTTGCAGATTACTAACTCATTAGGATTTAATTTTCGAGTAGACATGTAAATATGTCGTCCTATTTAATTGACATAAAACACTAAATGCTAGCATTTTGTTTCAGTGTGAATGGCATGTTTTTACGTATGTTGAAAGCAAAAATTTCATATAAACAAGTATTTGATTGATGATTGTGTATATGTAGAATAAGAGCCACTATAATTAATTTTAATTTGCTATGTTAGTTTTCTATATGTAAATGGACCAATCTTCAATCAATTAATGATTTCAATCGTGGAAGTAAGCTAGATAAGCAGCCAAAGCATATGTAAATTCCACCTTGCATGTAATATATCGGGACTTCGGGACTACCTCGGTATTTTCGGGATTTCCCGGTACCGGTACCGATTGGTACCGATCCCGCAAACTCAAAAAAATGGGTACCGGTACCGGTCCCGATCGGGATTCGGTACCACTTTTCGGGACCGGGATCGGGACGGTACCGGGACGGGATCGGGATTTGGGATTTTTTGCTCATCCCTACCCTGAACCCCAAACCTCACTTTTTCTCCCCTCTCACAACACATACACCATCATCATCAACTTCTTTTTTTTTCTCAAAACAATTGTCAAAGTAAAGCTGAATTAACCCATCTTCTTGCAACCAGAAACCCGCCAGAACCGGCACCCTCTTCATCAACTAATGATAAAAAAAGGGGTGATCTGCTTCAAAAAGCAACCGCCAACCGGTGGTTTGGTCAGGTGGTTTTGGGTAAGTGATTCGTGAAGCCAATGGTGCTAAGAGGCTAAGGGGGTGAATTTCTCTTATTCTTTGTTAAATTCGTGTGTATATGTTCATCTTTATTCACAAACCTCAAACATGATTACAATTGTATTCCGCACCTTTGTAGTCGTATTGATCGTGATTTAACCGATCCCAACCTGTTTCAACAGTGGTATCAGAGCAGGGGAGACGATTTAGTCTTCAATCACGATCTGAAATTGAGTTTTTCTGCCAAATTCGTGCAACTTCGTGTTAAAATTCATAAAGATGAAGAACTTAGTGCTTACATCAGCACGAAGGTTATCAAGTTCACGATGACGTCATCATGAGTTTATGCTAAATTCGTGCTTACATCATCACGAATGTCAATGGAGTTCCCAAAGAAGTCCTTTTGCTTACTGGTACTCCTGTCCTACCCCTGCTGGAACTAGACCAGTGACCGAAAAAGAAGTCGCTCTTGTCTTACTCTTATCGGTATCGTAAGCCCTTTCACGTACAGCCTCTTTTCCTGCTACACGCGGAACACTGTACTCAGGGTTCCAAACCTCCAGTGAGTGACTATAAACGATTATGTCATCGAGGTTTTCCTGGTCAAGGTAACGAATTTACTGATTAAGTTCGTAATACATCATCACGACTTTGTCTTAAAGTCGTGCTGACATCACCACGAAGATAATCACAAATTTACAATCAAGTTCGTGCTTACGTCATGCCTAAGTATCTACTACTTCGCGCTGACGTCATGCTGAATATGATATATCGATCTGAAACAAGTTCGTGCTTATGTCAACATGAACTTATACTAAGTTCGTGCTTACATCATCATGAAGATGTCTACTTCCTTGTTTCGAGCTTTCACTTTCATTCATTGAGGATAACAAGAAACAAATCGAGTAAAGAGGTTCCAAGCTGTGTGCATACAAATCTATCGAAGCACACAAGACACTGACAGGGTAGTAGAAAATCCAAAAAAAAAAGAAAAAAAAAAAATAATACATTAACGAGTGACACAAGGACGAATCAAAGACGAGTCGAACTCAGTGGTGTTCACTCGTCCTTGGATGGCAGAAGAGCAAGGACAAGTGTGGAATGAATAGTATAAGGATAATTATTTCTGTTTTTGGTTGATACTTGATAGCAACATTTGCTTTTGATTGAGTTGTGAAAGGAAAACTTTCTCTAAATGTTAAAGCAATTAATAAGGTTTACAGTGTATAGTTGTAATACACCATTATAGTCGATTTTCTCTTCCTGCATTTAACCTTTACATAGCTTCATCTTTCCCCTTTTATACTACACAATCCTTTTTGCAATACTCTTCCAAGTTGAGATAGGATACAATCCTTTTTGCAATACTCTTCCAAGTTGAGATAGGATACACATTGTGTGGTTGTGAGTAATTGACAAGAACCACCATTCTCACTTTTTCTCCCCTCTCACAACACATACACCATCATCATCAACTTCTTTTTTTTTCTCAAAACAATTGTCAAAGTAAAGCTGAATTAACCCATCTTCTTGCAACCAGAAACCCGCCAGAACCGGCACCCTCTTCATCAACTAATGATAAAAAAAGGGGTGATCTGCTTCAAAAAGCAACCGACGACTGGTGGTTTGGTCGGTGGTTTTGGGTAAGTGATTGTAAATGGTTCGTAACATGTGTTGAGTCCCAATGTTCATTGTAAATTTGGTGATGACAAATCTGATAGTAAACACTTAGAAATCTTTTGGTTCTTGTAATCTGATCTGGGTCAGACTAAGCTGACACAGCTTACGATCTGTTTCTGGCCCAGATCATACTTCATGTTTTGTAATGTAATATCTTATGGAAGCAAGTGTTATTCAAGCTGCAACAACAATGTTTATAGCATTCAATCCAAGTCGAAGAGGAGGATTGAAGATAGAAGACCAAGCTGGTAGTGGAAGTCAGCTTGGGATTAGCAGTCAGCTTGGAAACACTTAGACAGATTAGTGCTTTGACAAATGTCCTAATCTGATGAGCGTCCATTTTGATAAAAACCCCTATCGAAAGGCCTCATTTCTATGTCTAAAATGAGTTAATATTCCGGAACTATCGGTACTTAATGAGTCGTATGTTTATGCAGGTTCACGGAAGATGCGAGAGAGGGTAAATGGCATCAAGTAACTCAAGATGAAGGCCTATGAAGTTACAAGACACAAGGAGTTGATTCGGGAGCCGAACGAAGAAGTACGAGAAGCAGCAGCAGCTGCCAGCGCCGCTGGCAGCCATGCCAGCGCCGCTGGCCCAGTCCCAGCGCCGCTGGGAGCCCATCCAGCGCCGCTGGGCCCAGATCAGCAACCGACTTTGAACACTATTTAAGTCGAACTAACCCTCAAAACCCTAAGAGAGAGCCAATTCAGCAGCCCTAGCCGCCCACATCAAACCCTAGGTCGACTTTGCAGATTCCAAGAAGGTTTTGGAGCTTCTAACACCTTCTGATCTTCATCCTCAGCCTAGATCTACTCTTTTATTTTACTTTCAGTTGGTAACAATGTCTTTCATCTTTTCAGACTTTGTTATTCCTTTAATAATGTCAGGCTAGTAGGCTGAATACTTGTTTGGATCAATGTGATCATGTAGACGTTTATTGTTTTACTTTATTTGTTAGAATCTGTTGTAGTGTGTTTTACTGTTTATCGTAGATCCATGTTTTACTAGTTCTTCATATTATTATCGGTTCTATATCTGCATGTATTAGTTTAATTCTGATGATCGTCTATAATCATACACTAGGATTAATACATAAGGATGGAAAACACTAGTCGGTCTTTAACTAGATGTAAAAAGTGATTCACTTGTAACCGAGGGATCCAGAACCATAGTAATTAGGATGAATAGAACATGATGCTTAACAATGTCAGATGCGATCCTTTGACTTGGAAACGAGCACTGTGGTCACCGGAGATAATTACTATCTGGTCATGGCTTAAGAGCCGGGTAACTAAAAGATGAACTAGTAACACAAACTTTAGGTCATTAATGCTTAAACAATGAATCTAACGAGAATTTGTTTATAGGGTAGTGTGACAGCACTAGTAATTAGGCAAAGTGAATCTAATGAGAATCTGAGCCGTGATTAAGTTTCCAACAGTCTAGCAAGTAGGTAGAATAGTATTTGGTCGTACCATGAGATCGGAGATGCCAAACAAGTATTTTAATTTAATTACTGTTATTAGTGATGATATACCCATACGGAGCTCTAGCTCCGTATCCGAAGCAGAAGCAGAGTTACCTCCGCACAGGTAAAATTACTCATCCATATACTCAGAACGAGGCTCGATCTCCGTTCAGCACAATCACTCCGGCGCCCCTGAGGTAGTAAACACCCAGCTCCGAGGAGATATACAAGAGAGATCGGATAAAGATCTTTCCCATAATTATCCTACTAAACATATACCGAAGCTCCGACATACTCGGACACGACTTGGTAAAGATCAACACAAATCTCCTCAAGAAGGAAACAAGATATTCACAAAGGAGGAAGAGATTTACCCTAATTCTCTTACCCTCCTCTCCAAGTTATCTACCCTCTATATAAATAGAGGAAGAGCCATACGGCAGGGGATCATATTTTATCAAAAAGACAAACCCTCAGCCTCCATAACGGTTGAGAGTAAACAATATAGGCGTAAAGCGGCCGTAGCCCTGTTACCTCTAGGGAATCGCCTCCAAATCACCATCAACACCTTAATCCCCCTACTCACACATCCGGTTGAGCCATAGTGCGATTTTTTGATCAAACAAATTGGCGCCATCCGTGGGACACCCTCAAAAAAAAAAAACACGAATCCCACCCGTGATCACAATATTCAATTCCAATGGCTGACGGAGAATATTCTCCAAGAACACCTAATTCAGGACGACCTCGAATACTTCCAGGAGGATCGGATTTCCAGGAGCAATTCTCTTTTGATACACCCGGGTCGAACTATCGCACGCCTATTATCACGACAGGTGGCTTTAGCACGACTGTAGGTGAAACATCAAATATGTCAAGTGCTCCGGGGAGGTCTGAATCTCAAATTCAGAATCAAGATAGGTCTACTACAACACCAGCAGGACGCTATCCGGATAGATCCGCTTCACAGGAACAAGCTACGGAGCAATCTGCTCCGGAGGAGCGTACGCCAGACAGATCTGCGCCACAAGGTCCGGGGTTAAACAGACCCACGATAATATCACGAGGTCAAGGGCAAGAAGGACCAGCGACCCAAGGTCCAAATCTGTTCAGATCCGTGATAACCCCGCAGGGCCAGAACGTAGGCGGGCAAGAAGGACCAGCGACCCAAGGTCCAAATCTGTTCAGATCCGTGATAACCCCACAGGGCCAGAACACAGACGGGCCGGCCATGGGTTCACCAGAACAAGGACTGAACAGGTCCACGGCAACGCCATCCCGGAATCAAATCGGATTAGTATTGACACCTCTTCAAGGGCAGAACCCGGAACAAACAAGGCCGGGCTTTACCCCCTTGAATCAGAGGGCACAATCAACTCTGGGAGGAAATAACAGGGCATCAACGTCAGCAGAACACGAAATAAATGATGCATATGTACAAGCTAATTATGACGTCCTAAGCACAATCATGAACCGCTTGAGAGAAGCAGGCCAGACCCACGGTATATACAGGAATCTAGAAAATGAATATGATTCCGACTCGGTGGACGAATACATCGAGGCTGAACGCCCTCCGAGAAGGACAAATGGAAGGGCACTACCCCAACAAGAGAGACAAACCCAGACAACCCATATTCCAACAAGGACGACTGGAATACAGATAGGAGAAAGAAGAAATTTAGCTACCCGCGGAGAAGAAGCAGTTTTTCAAGAACCATTGCAAAGGACTCCACCCAGGATTAGCAGAGGTCCGTAAGTCACTCCGGGACCTCAACGGAACCAGTACGGATCTAGAGAAAACCAACAAGGATTCCTTCAAACGAGAAGGAACACAACACGCCGGACTACGATTATATGAATCAGAAAACCGGAGAACCGGTTGATCTCTCACCTTGTGAACCCTGATAGCCCATTCTCTGCGGCTATACAGAGTCATCCCCTCGATAAAGATGAAATACCCCCAACACTTAGGGGTACTATGATGGAAAGAGTGACCCAGATGACTTCCTGAAGAAGTTCATCGGAGCAGCCCTGATTCAAAGATGGGACATGCCAACCACATGCCATGCATTCTCTTACTCACTAACAGATGATGCACGAGAGTGGATTGATGGCTTACCCAGGAACAGCATCGATAGCTTCGAGACGCTGAGGAACAAGTTTAGATCCCAGTTCAGTATGCAGAAGAAGCATAGGAAAACCCATATCTCCGTACATAATATCAAGCAGAAAGAAAGCGAGAAAACGAGGGATTTCATTATCAGATATACCAATGAAACCCAACAGGTGCGGGGATTACCAGAAAGCCAGCGGATCTCAGGGCTTATCCACGGGCTTCGCACAATAGAACTCATTGAGCACTTAAGTACTGATTTGCCTGAAACCTATGATGGTCTGACAGACAAAGCTCATATTTGGCTGGATGCAAGGGAAACAACAAACGTTGACTACTCCTCCGGAAGAAAAAGGAAGGAATATGGAGGCAACGGAAGATTTTCCCGAGATCCGAGATGATAATCAGTGGGCAGGTAGAGACAGAGACAGTGGGATAGATATCCTGTCCAGCCTCACCAAAACCCCAAAGCAAATTCTCCTCACGGAGCGGATTGCTTCGACTTTCCCAACCCCAGCCAAACTAATAACAAAAAAGAAAAACATGGAAAAATACTGTGAGTACCACAGAGACCATGGCCATGACACAAACAGCTGCAGAAATTTAAGAAGGGCCATAGAAGAGGCCGTGGAGTCAGGAAAGTTGGACCACCTTGTCAAAGGAATCCGCCAGACAACAAGAGTAAAGAGCGAATCAGACAAAACTGAGAAAACACCACCGACACAAATCCTCATGATACGCTCCGAGGTACACAGGGATCCCCCTCAGGAGCAGCACTACCAATTCCCGCCGCTAAGAGACATAGTCCCCTCCAGCGACCCAATTGTAATCGAAGCTGATGTCGCGGGACTAAAACTGAGGAACGTCCAGATAGACGGTGGTAGTGAATGTGACATTCTCTATGAAAAATTGTAACACCCAAACCTCATTCATATAGTCCACAACACAAGAGAGCTCGGTAGCTCCACTTGAACCCACAAAGAAGCGCAAGAGCAAAGGTATGCGATAGACGCAATTAAAAACCCGCTCTTTTAGGAGGCTAGCGCACTCCGACTTATACCTCTCTTAGAGTTTGTTCAAATGGGTGAGCCGGTGTATCTCAAGGTTGTAGACTAAATACCGGATTTTAAAAACTTTTAAACATTCATTAAGACCACAATGGCGGAAAAGGTCTATTTCAATTTAAACAAATGTCAACCTATTTGTCACATAAGGTTGACGTTAAATTATCCAAAGGTGTTACTATCGTAGCACTTATTTTACAAGAAATCCGATATAGGTATCCTGCAGGCCTACACAAACCTGAACTAGGATTTAACAACATAATAAGCAAATGGCGGCTAAGGGCAATCTTCAGATCTAATGTCTAATAGTCTACCCATTCCTCACCGCGCGATCCTTCTTCCTTGTTACTCTGCGAGACACAATCGACAAAGTAGAGACAAGTGTCAGCTTATAAAGCTGAGTAAGATAAGATTATCCAAAAATATACATGTTAAATCAAAACTGTTTATTAAAACAATTACATATATATTTACCAATTATGTTGATCACGATCATATAAACCTGCATATATAATATCAACATATCCATATAAACACAACAATAGGATTAGCACGAAATCCTTAAATGTGCCTATCTCATATAGGGTTCCTAAACAACAATAAGGAATCCTATCTCAATTTGCGAGAATCATCCATCAATCATTATGGACTATACAACGTAATTCTCGTCTTAATAGTTATGTTTTTTTTTTTTTTTTTTTTTTTTTTTTGCGAGAATCATCCATTCATTATGGACTATACAACGTAATTCTCGTCTTAATAGTTATGCCAACAATATCAAAATAAGTAGGTTGGTCTAAGGACCAAAGGGTGGCCTACTATCCAACGTGACGTGTAAACATATAAATGCGGTACATCGGTGTCGTTAAGGAAATGCATAACCAAATCCCGGAATATGTGCTATGCAACGAATAGGGAGCTAACCTATACACACATTCAATCAATCGTATTCCACTTTGGGTTATGTCTAGAATACCCGTGGAACTCGTAGGTTCATAGTGTCAACTCCGAATACACTATGGGATAAGCTTATCTCTTTATCGTATTTTATACTCGAGTTCATTTTCTAAAGGCAAGCTACCTCATAAGCTATCTATGTTCAACATAACAAGGCCCTTAGTAATGTGCACAAGTGATCATACCATCCTATGATTACTAGTGTCACTATCATTCAACTCATCAACATAAGAGCTAGATCATATAATCATGCAATCAATCTTAACAACAAGTCAAGTATATGTAGCATAATAACTGTATCATTCTACTATTGATACAAACATTACAATAGCCCATAATCACCCTCCCAACATGGTTCAATCATATAACCATAGGGTGTCAACAAATCCAAGGACCAACGATCATTCATTTCAACCCGCAATAGATTAACTAACATAATTAAGCTATGGTTGAGTCATTAGTAATCATAAGGGTTAAACAACAATCCCACCCACATGCATACATAAATTATAGTCCCAAAGTCACCCAATATAGATTAAACCCTTCCCCCAATGCCCAATCCATCATATAGGACATGAAAGTTTGTTTAAACTATGTTTGACACTTTAAAATGGACATTTTGATTGTGTTCGCAGGGATAACCAATATCTTACCTTAGCACGTGTATAATGGCACTTAAACAAGTTCTTCAAGCTTGCTAGGTGTTCCCGTAACCTATACATATGATATAAGATCAACTTATAAGCTACTACAAAGCCTAAGTGCAAAATAGGGAAATTTCAGCATGTTCCCAGCTTTGCGCCATCTACTTGACAACGACTTTGGGAGGTCAAGAAGACTAGATACAACAAAACTCAGTTCTAGACATTTGTTGGGCACTCAAAGGCCTTTTCAAAAATGTAAGGTTTGGCTCTTGAAGAGCTTTAATGAAAGAGATATGATTTTTACAAAAACAAACCTGTAGCCTCGTCAGAAATCCGACCAGTTCTGAAGATCGTCGTTTTAAGCACTCTTATGAGCAAAACCAGAAGAAACTTCGTTCTTATGAAATTTCACCGACACTTGGACCTTTCCAAAAATATAAGATTCGACTTCTAATTCATCCAGATGAATCTTCTATGATGTTTGCAAGATGACTGAAAATTTCAGTCCTATAGAGCCCTTAAATTCAACTTGAAACTTCAAGTGATGAACCCAAGACTTTATGAACTTGATTGTTTTGTGTTATGAATGTGAGAGAGAGAGGAAAGAGCAGATAGGGATGATAGAATTGATCATCAAAGGCTTGTTTATATAGCCCCTAAGTGGCAACTAAGTGTTAAGAAGTCAAGACTACTAGTCTTGACCATTAGGTGTATTTAAATCTAACCCATGTGTTTACAACTCATCCTTGAGTGTAATGGCTGAAACTTTGGCCTTAAGACAAACTAGAACATGTTCATTACATGATTACAAGCTATAATCCAAGTCTTGGTTAGTTTGTGTGGGGTTTATGTCAAGAACACAAACTTGACTTGACTAATTGACTTTGGTTGACTCTAGACTTTGATTCTTGATTATTATTTGTGTAATTATGTGTAGTAACTAGTTAATGTAAGTTTGTTTGCTTTTATTCATTTAGTTATAATTCAATTACAAGTATATATATTTATTAGTAGCTAATTTAGGTACACAATTGCATATAAACATATAAGCACAAATAATACATATATGATAACTAACCAAAATGTATACCCATATATACATATGATTAATTATATTTACACATAATTCTTACACATAAATATATATTAAATCATACTTTAAATTGATTTGTAAAGTCGAGTGGAACCTAGACAAGTCAAAGCACGGTTGACTAGTCAATCAAAGTCAACAAATAAACGAAATAAAGATTTAGGATGTTACAATTACCTCCTCCTTAAAAGGATTCTGTCCTCAGAATCTTTTTCTCCGAACAGGTGAGGATAACGATCCCGCATCTCAGCTTCCGTTTCCCAAGTCATGCTCTCGCCTCGGTTGTGCCTCCACTTAACTAACACGAGCTCAATCAACTTCTTTCGTAGTTTCTTCTTTTTCCTATCCAAGATTCCGATCGGTTCCTCAACGAGCCTTTTCTTTGGATCAACCCGCAACTCTGATATAGGAATGATGCTTTCCTCTTTAGCCAAACACTTCCTCAAATAACAAACATGAAAAGTGTTGTGAATTCCTTCCAACTCTGGCGGTAAATCCAATTGATAAGCTTGATCTTTAATTCTCTTGAGAATCTTGAATGGTCCGATAAAACGTGGACTTAGCTTTCCCCGTTTCCCAAATCGAATGATGCCTTTCCAAGGTGAAACTTTAAGAAACACAAGGTCTCCTACCTTAAAAGACACTGGTCTACTCCTTTTGTCTGCATAGGCTTTCTGTCTTTCACGTGCCACCCTTAGAGCCTCAGTAGCAATTGCCACTTTGTCCGCAGTAATTTGGACAATATCAGGCCCCGCATATTGCTTTTCACCTGGCTCTAACCAACAGTTAGGTGTCCTACATTTTCGCCCATACAACATCTCATAAGGAGCCATTTTTATACTAGAATGGTAACTGTTGTTATATGAAAACTCAATCAACGGCAAATGAGTATCCCAACTGCCACCATATTCTATAACGCATGCTCTAAGCATGTCCTCTAACGTCTGAATAGTTCTCTCACTTTGCCCATCAGTCTGAGGATGATAGGCGGTGCTTAAATTAACTCTCGTACCCAATTCTCTCTGTAAACTCTTCCAGAAGTTCGACACATATCGGGTATCACGATCCGATATAATTGACAATGGAATGCCATGTCTCGAAACAATCTCATCGATGTAGAGTTTAGAGAGTTTCTCCATAGGTATAGTTTGACGAGTTGCCAAAAAATGAGCACTTTTAGTGAGACGATCTACAATGACCCAAATCATGTCATTTCCTCTGGTTGTCCTAGGGAGCTTCGTCACAAAATCCATGGTGATATTATCCCATTTCCACTCTGGTATCATAGGTTGCTGTAAATTCCCATAAGGCTTTTGGTGTTCTGCCTTCACTTGACCACAAATAACACAATTCTCCACAAACCGTGCTATATCAAGTTTCATCACTGGCCACCAATACAAAGACTTCAAATCATGGAACATCTTTGTCATACCCGGATGCACAGAATACCTAGAACGATGAGCTTCTTCTAAAATCAACTCACGATTACCCCCAAACTTAGGAACCCAAAGTCTGCCTCGATAAGTCTGAAAACCACGACTGTTAACCTCAAATTGGTCTTCCTTAGTTTTCAAACTTTCTTCTTTCACATTCACATCAAGTAAAGCCTCAACTTGTGCTGACTTGATTCTATCAAGCAATCCAGACCTTACTTCAACCTTCACAGCATATAGTTGATGAAGAGTATGATGCTCCTTTCGGCTCAATGCATCAGCAACAACATTCGCCTTTCCTGGATGATACTTGATTTCACAATCATAATCCTTAAGTAATTCCATCCACCTTCGCTGACGAACATTCAACTCTCGTTGACTAAACATATATTGAAGACTTTTATGGTCAGTGAAAAGAGTGCACTTCGTACCATACAAGTAATGTCTCCAAAGTTTTAGAGCAAAAATAACAGCAGCCAGTTCCAAATCATGTGTAGGATAATTCTTTTCATGCGTCTTAAGCAGTCTCGAAGCATACGCAATTACTTTATCCCTTTGCATCAATACACAACCCAATCCAGTTATAGAAGCATCGCTATATACAACGAAATCATCAGTACCCTCAGGTAAAGATAAAATAGGAGCCTCACATAACTTGGATTTCAAGATTTGAAAAGCTTTTTCTTGATCTTCTGTCCATACAAATTTCACCCCTTTCTTAGTCAACGCAGTCATAGGCTTGGCTATTCGAGAAAAATCTTGAATAAACCGTCGGTAATATCCGGCTAAACCCAAGAAACTCTTAATTTCTGTCACCGTCTTTGGTTGAGTCCACTTCATTACAGCTTCAACCTTGGAAGGATCAACCATAACTCCCTTTTCACTAATCACATGGCCAAGAAATTGTACCTCACGAAGCCAAAATTCACACTTTGAGAACTTAGCATAGAGTTGTTTCTCTTAGTAACTTCAAAATAACCCTCAAATGCTCACGATGTTCTTCCTTGGATTTTGAATAAACAAGAATGTCATCAATGAAGACAATGACAAAGTGATCCAAGTAAGGCCGACATACACGATTCATCATATCCATGAAAGCCGCTGGAGCATTAGTCAGCCCAAATGGCATTACTAAGAACTCATAATGGCCATACCGTGTTCTAAAAGCGGTCTTAGCAACATGTTCTTCTTTCACCTTGAGCTGATGATAACCAGATCGCAAGTCAATCTTAGAGAAATAAGATGCACCTTGCAGTTGGTCAAACAGATCATCTATACGGGGAAGAGGATACTTATTCTTCACTGTCCTCTTATTAAGCTCACGATAGTCAATACACATACGCATCGATCCATCCTTCTTCTTCACAAACAAAACCGGTGCTCCCCAAGGCGAGGAACTCGGTCGAATGAATCCCAACTCTAGTAATTCTTGCAACTGAGACATAACTCCCTTTTCACTAATCACATGGCCAAGAAATTGTACCTCACGAAGCCAAAATTCACACTTTGAGAACTTAGCATAGAGTTGTTTTTCTCTTAGTAACTTCAAAATAACCCTCAAATGCTCACGATGTTCTTCCTTGGATTTTGAATAAACAAGAATGTCATCAATGAAGACAATGACAAAGTGATCCAAGTAAGGCCGACATACACGATTCATCATATCCATGAAAGCCGCTGGAGCATTAGTCAGCCCAAATGGCATTACTAAGAACTCATAATGGCCATACCGTGTTCTAAAAGCGGTCTTAGCAACATGTTCTTCTTTCACCTTGAGCTGATGATAACCAGATCGCAAGTCAATCTTAGAGAAATAAGATGCACCTTGCAGTTGGTCAAACAGATCATCTATACGGGGAAGAGGATACTTATTCTTCACTGTCCTCTTATTAAGCTCACGATAGTCAATACACATACGCATCGATCCATCCTTCTTCTTCACAAACAAAACCGGTGCTCCCCAAGGCGAGGAACTCGGTCGAATGAATCCCAACTCTAGTAATTCTTGCAACTGAGACATAAGCTCTTTCACTAATCACATGGCCAAGAAATTGTACCTCACGAAGCCAAAATTCACACTTTGAGAACTTAGCATAGAGTTGTTTCTCTCTTAGTAACTTCAAAATAACCCTCAAATGCTCACGATGTTCTTCCTTGGATTTTGAATAAACAAGAATGTCATCAATGAAGACAATGACAAAGTGATCCAAGTAAGGCCGACATACACGATTCATCATATCCATGAAAGCCGCTGGAGCATTAGTCAGCCCAAATGGCATTACTAAGAACTCATAATGGCCATACCGTGTTCTAAAAGCGGTCTTAGCAACATGTTCTTCTTTCACCTTGAGCTGATGATAACCAGATCGCAAGTCAATCTTAGAGAAATAAGATGCACCTTGCAGTTGGTCAAACAGATCATCTATACGGGGAAGAGGATACTTATTCTTCACTGTCCTCTTATTAAGCTCACGATAGTCAATACACATACGCATCGATCCATCCTTCTTCTTCACAAACAAAACCGGTGCTCCCCAAGGCGAGGAACTCGGTCGAATGAATCCCAACTCTAGTAACTCTTGCAACTGAGACATAAGCTCTTTCATTTCTGTTGGAGCGAGACGGTATGGTGCTTTAGCAACGGGCGTAGCACCAGGGACAAGATCAATACAGAATTCTACCTCACGATCAGGTGGAATACCAGGAAGCTCTTCAGGAAATACATCAGGAAATTCAGACACAACTTCAACATCATGAACCGCAGGCTTTTCTTTCCGAGTGTCAATAACGTAAGCCAAAAAGTGCTCTTTAGATTGACGGATATGCTTGAGAGCCTTCACCAAAGTGATGATTCCCAAGTTTCCTTTGTTCTTTTCGCCATGAAGCACTGAGAACTTTTTATCATCAGGACAGTCACTAGATTGCAATACTACTTCAGTTTCTGACAGCCATTGAACACAAGTAACGGGATTAGGACTTCCCGCAAACTTAGTTGGACCACACCTCATAAAATCAGGATACTTAAAACCTTTCCTGTCAGCAGTAACTGGAACAGCAGCAACCTGAGGAGGAATAATCTCTGGAGCAACAACAGGTACAATCGGAACCTGTGGGGCAGCAATAGGAGCATGAACAATAGGAGGACCAGCAGAATTAACTTCATTTCTGTGTCGAATAGTACTCCTGGAACGTTGAGAGTAATTCCCAACTGAGTGTTCGATCTCCCTTTCTCCCCTAACTCTTACTAACTCCTCTTCAGTCGTTCTCAGTCTGGCCTGTAAATCCCTTATTATCGTAAACATCTCCAGTGCATTAGGGACTTCTTCAAGAACAGGTGCCACATCAACATGATTAGGTGGTGGTGGCATGACATCGATTGGAAGTTGCCTTCGAAGTGGCAGAGGACGAACAATTCTAGCATTATTGTTCATGTTCCCATTAGATGGGTTGGTAATGCTAGCCTCCGCACCATCTACTCTGCTTGTTTGTCCGCGAGTGGCAACCATTTTCGTCTAAACTTGAACGAAACATGGATTAGCGACGGATGATAGCGAGAATAATGAGAAAATAGAGCCCACAATTATAACATATAGCAATATATATTATGACCCTATTCTAACACACGCTCGCTCAACCCAAACCATCCTAAGTACAAGCAAACCTAATCCTATAGGCATATGTACTTACATCTGGACAAGTGTTTTATAGTTTAAGTCTAGAACCTACACCTTTAGATCCTAAGTTCACTTAAACTAAGGCTCTGATACCATCTTGTAACACCCAAACCTCCTTCATATAGTCCACAACACAAGAGAGCTCGGTAGCTCCACTTGAACCCACAAAGAAGCGCAAGAGCAAAGGTATGCGATAGACGCAATTAAAAACCCGCTCTTTTAGGAGGCTAGCGCACTCCGACTTATACCTCTCTTAGAGTTTGTTCAAATGGGTGAGCCGGTGTATCTCAAGGTTGTAGACTAAATACCGGATTTTAAAAACTTTTAAACATTCATTAAGACCACAATGGCGGAAAAGGTCTATTTCAATTTAAACAAATGTCAACCTATTTGTCACATAAGGTTGACGTTAAATTATCCAAAGGTGTTACTATCGTAGCACTTATTTTACAAGAAATCCGATATTGGTATCCTGCAGGCCTACACAAACCTGAACTAGGATTTAACAACATAATAAGCAAATGGCGGCTAAGGGCAATCTTCAGATCTAATGTCTAATAGTCTACCCATTCCTCACCGCGCGATCCTTCTTCCTTGTTACTCTGCGAGACACAATCGACAAAGTAGAGACAAGTGTCAGCTTATAAAGCTGAGTAAGATAAGATTATCCAAAAATATACATGTTAAATCAAAACTGTTTATTAAAACAATTACATATATATTTACCAATTATGTTGATCACGATCATATAAACCTGCGTATATAATATCAACATATCCATATAAACACAACAATAGGATTAGCACGAAATCCTTAAATGTGCCTATCTCATATAGGGTTCCTAAACAACAATAAGGAATCCTATCTCAATTTGCGAGAATCATCCATCAATCATTATGGACTATACAACGTAATTCTCGTCTTAATAGTTATGCCAACAATATCAAAATAAGTAGGTTGGTCTAAGGACCAAAGGGTGGCCTACTATCCGACGTGACGTGTAAACATATAAATGCGGTACATCGGTGTCGTTAAGGAAATGCATAACCAAATCCCGGAATATGTGCTATGCAACGAATAGGGAGCTAACCTATACACACATTCAATCAATCGTATTCCACTTTGGGTTATGTCTAGAATACCCGTGGAACTCGTAGGTTCATAGTGTCAACTCCGAATACACTATGGGATAAGCTTATCTCTTTATCGTATTTTATACTCGAGTTCATTTTCTAAAGGCAAGCTACCTCATAAGCTATCTATGTTCAACATAACAAGGCCCTTAGTAATGTGCACAAGTGATCATACCATCCTATGATTACTAGTGTCACTATCATTCAACTCATCAACATAAGAGCTAGATCATATAATCATGCAATCAATCTTAACAACAAGTCAAGTATATGTAGCATAATAACTGTATCATTCTACTATTGATACAAACATTACAATAGCCCATAATCACCCTCCCAACATGGTTCAATCATATAACCATAGGGTGTCAACAAATCCAAGGACCAACGATCATTCATTTCAACCCGCAATAGATTAACTAACATAATTAAGCTATGGTTGAGTCATTAGTAATCATAAGGGTTAAACAACAATCCCACCCACATGCATACATAAATTATAGTCCCAAAGTCACCCAATATAGATTAAACCCTTCCCCCAATGCCCAATCCATCATATAGGACATGAAAGTTTGTTTAAACTATGTTTGACACTTTAAAATGGACATTTTGATTGTGTTCGCAGGGATAACCAATATCTTACCTTAGCACGTGTATAATGGCACTTAAACAAGTTCTTCAAGCTTGCTAGGTGTTCCCGTAACCTATACATATGATATAAGATCAACTTATAAGCTACTACAAAGCCTAAGTGCAAAATAGGGAAATTTCAGCATGTTCCCAGCTTTGCGCCATCTACTTGACAACGACTTTGGGAGGTCAAGAAGACTAGATACAACAAAACTCAGTTCTAGACATTTGTTGGGCACTCAAAGGCCTTTTCAAAAATGTAAGGTTTGGCTCTTGAAGAGCTTTAATGAAAGAGATATGATTTTTACAAAAACAAACCTGTAGCCTCGTCAGAAATCCGACCAGTTCTGAAGATCGTCGTTTTAAGCACTCTTATGAGCAAAACCAGAAGAAACTTCGTTCTTATGAAATTTCACCGACACTTGGACCTTTCCAAAAATATAAGATTCGACTTCTAATTCATCCAGATGAATCTTCTATGATGTTTGCAAGATGACTGAAAATTTCAGTCCTATAGAGTCCTTAAATTCAACTTGAAACTTCAAGTGATGAACCCAAGACTTTATGAACTTGATTGTTTTGTGTTATGAATGTGAGAGAGAGAGGAAAGAGCAGATAGGGATGATAGAATTGATCATCAAAGGCTTGTTTATATAGCCCCTAAGTGGCAACTAAGTGTTAAGAAGTCAAGACTACTAGTCTTGACCATTAGGTGTATTTAAATCTAACCCATGTGTTTACAACTCATCCTTGAGTGTAATGGCTGAAACTTTGGCCTTAAGACAAACTAGAACATGTTCATTACATGATTACAAGCTATAATCCAAGTCTTGGTTAGTTTGTGTGGGGTTTATGTCAAGAACACAAACTTGACTTGACTAATTGACTTTGGTTGACTCTAGACTTTGATTCTTGATTATTATTTGTGTAATTATGTGTGTGTAACTAGTTAATGTAAGTTTGTTTGCTTTTATTCATTTAGTTATAATTCAATTACAAGTATATATATTGATTAGTAGCTAATTTAGGTACACAATTGCATATAAACATATAAGCACAAATAATACATATATGATAACTAACCAAAATGTATACCCATATATACATATGATTAATTATATTTACACATAATTCTTACACATAAATATATATTAAATCATACTTAAATTGATTTGTAAAGTCGAGTGGAACCTAGACAAGTCAAAGCACGGTTGACTAGTCAATCAAAGTCAACAAATAAACGAAATAAAGATTTAGGATGTTACAAAATGCTTCTACGAATTACCAAGGAGTGTCAGAGAAAAGCTGCGTAAAATTGAAAGGCCGCTAATTGGATTCGCGGGAGAGCGAACGTGGCCCATCGGGGAGCTTCGTACAGAAGTAACAATTGGAAAATACCCGAACTGGAAAACAGAAAAAATCACGTTTCTGGTAATCACAGCAGACTCTGGGAACAATGCAATCCTTGGGAGAGAAGCAATGCGAAAATTCGGAATCGTAGCGTCAACGATCCATTCGCAAATAAAATTCCAGAGCGAAGTAGGAATAACGACATTGTCATCTAACCTACTAAATGAACGACAGGTGCAAGGGAATAGACGGAGCTCTTCAGACAGCATAGGCAGAGAGCCCTCCATTCATTCAGAAATGGAAGCACAGTCCCCAGGAACACCAGCGTTCAAACGAAGAATACGCAAAAGGAACAGAGGAGCCAAGAAGAACAACAAATTCAGAGGCTCAGGGAGATGGACGGAGGCCCATGGAGACCTCCGCCAGAAAGTGAACTCCCTAAAAAGACAAAAGGGATAAGCCCGGATTAGCTACCCGGATAAGTCCCGAAGAAGAAAGCTAGCAGTTAGAAACTTTACTATGTAATGTCCTCCTGCCAGTTATTTTGCAATAAAATAAAGCTTTCCACAAAACTTTTAAGATCGATCGAAATAATATTAAACGCGCGTAAATTAATAAAAAGACTTCATGTAAATGTTCAAGGGGACGCCCATTAAGATATTCATGGAGCAACAAAAAGAGCCTCCCCAATAAAAAGGGAACAGCCAAAAAACCACTCAAAGACGGACTCATTATAATGAAGAAGTCAAGGGGTAATTAATAATTGCAGGTACTAAAGATATAAACAAGTGACCTTCCCCAACATAAAAGAAGGCCACCAAATATTTACAAAGAGAGAAGTTGTCCATGGGCACACAGGCCACCAAAATAATTGTTCAAAGTGACAACAAGGAAGGATTGTTCAAAGTTATCAAAGTTCACGGATAACCAAGGGGAGTCAAGGAACAATCTGTAAGAGATCAGACGGAGAGGCTTCGGGATCAGTGGCAAGCTTACGAAGATATTCAGAGTCAATATTGGCAAGGTCATCAAGTGCGGAATCAAGGCGAGCAGCTGTGTCTTCTGGGATATTACGGCCCTCTAGATTGATCATTCCGTCCGCAGCTAGAGCACGCATTAATCCTGCTTCTGCATCAACTCTGTTCAGGTTACAGACCTTTGATAGCAGCTCGCCAACTTCAGGACCATTGATGAAGGATTTGCACACCCGGGGAATGACTTCAACAATCAGCCTCCCATACCTCCCTGACTTTTCTGCAAGCGCGTCCTGCGCCTCCTTCACCAAGTTATCCTTTTCTTCGCACCTGATCACCTAAACACTCTACTTCCCTTTCCTTCTCTGCAATGATCCTCTGCGCATCGGTCCTCGCAGTGCTCAGCTCAGATTATAAGGCCCCGCAGTCCAACTCCAGGTCAGCCACTTTAGCTTCCAGAGCAAGCTTCTCCGTCATCAATTCTTCATACTGCTCCTTCGATGGTCCAAACTCCTCCGCTTTCTCCCGCAATCTTGAATCCAAGCACTGCCAATGATAGCACTGCAAAAAATGGAGCGGTTGAAGAAAGCAGACAACTCCGAGACCCTCCACAACATTACCCATTCAGGAGGAGCAATGCTTTATATATCGCGGTGACAGGAGGAAGCATCAAGGACCTCTTCAAGTGGGTTGAAGGCTACAAACATAAATAAACAATGATCAACATCATAACAAAGAAATCCCACATGGAAGCAAGCAATTATTAAGGACTTACACGAGGACTGCAGAGGCACCCTACTGATTTTCGTCTTCAGTTTTTTTGACCGATGACTGACAGAGCTCTTTGACACGCCCTTCCTCTTCGCCAGACGGCTACCAACGGTGTTCCCTTGAGTTTTTTCCTCCGCATTTTCACCAACGCCATCTGAAACTTCAACAACGTCATCCACTGGCTCACGAGTCGCAGGGGTAGATACCTCAGGCAATGGGATCAGGACAGGCCTCTCTCTGAGCTACAGTTGGAAGAACGGTGTCCAAAGGAACAGTTGGCTCGATAGGTGGAGGAGCCAGAGCCACCGACCTAAAGACGACACCAGATAATACAGGCTGCCTATCAATGAGCTGTTTAAAAGACATCTCTGCAACAAAAAATAATTTGGTAAGTATCTATCTATCTTATAACCAGACTAGAAAAGAAGAAGAAGTATAGAAGAATTAACCTACCCAGACCATCAAACTCAATCGCGACATCCAAAGTGCCATACTCCCAACAATTCGCAACTCGAGACTTAAACAATACAGCCTCCAGGTATACACATAATTTAAACCTATAAGAGCACAGGCTATCGACATCTGCCTGTCTAACACCAAATACACTCGGAGCACCTATCGACCCATACTTAAACCTTTTCCTATCCAACAAACCACTATGACCAGGAGGAATCAATGATTGATCAACAAAAACAAACAAGTTCTTCCAATCCCTAACCTCAGTACCACCAGCAATAAAGAGCTCATAATCACCATTCTTTGAAACAGTAACCCAATCACCAGATTCCTTCAACTTATAAAAGAAATTAAACAAGGCAACAGATGGTTCTATATGGTTCGCATGGCACAGGACTTGGAAAGCAATAATTTTTGCAATACCGGTCAGATGAACAGTAGAGATATGGCATCGGTAATAATCAATAACGGCAAGGAAGAAAGATGAAAAGGGAATCCTAAGGTTACCAAGAGTAAAAGCTTTAACATACATACCCACAAAACCCATCGGAGGATCACATATGGATTGCCCTCTTTCTGGGCAACGAACCAAGTTAGGGTTTTGGGAAAAATATGTATTTACAAAACTATGGTAGGCAGAGCGATCTAACACATTGGTGATATTTTCTATTCCTCTCTTCGATATTATGATTATAAGGGATCAAAGCAGAAAAAGAAGATAATATACCTGATTATCATCTGGCGAAGCAAATCAAAGAGGTAAAGGGCGGAGAGCAGAGTCAAACAAGCACAAAGGAAAACCCTTATTTTGTGGTAATAAATTGGTATTTATATTGGTAATAATCACGGGTAACTACCCAGTGATAAAGTTACCCCGGGTTTTGTGCCAACAAGTTGCCACTAAGGGATAAGCCATCATTATGACTCTGTATATACGCACTTTAATATCGCTTAAATGCTCGATTAGAGGCGCAGCTTGCGTAATACAAGTTACGGAGCTACGGAGCAATAATAACCAAAGACTCTTTCAAGCTCCGAAGGTACGCTATTATTTATTTTTTCTTTTGGATTATTTTTGAAGTCTAATGCGATACTCTACAGATAGACTCTCCCATCAGACTGGGGGGCTTGATGATATACCCTATACGGAGCTTTAGCTCCGTATCCGAAGCAGAAGCAGAGTTACCTCCGCACAGGTAAAATTACTTATCCACATACTCAGAACGAGAGCTCGATCTCCGTTCAGCACAATCACTCCGGAGCCCCTGAAGGTAGCAAACCCCAGCTCCGAGGAGATATACAAGAGAGATCGGATAAAGATCTTTCCCATAATTATCCTACTTAACATATATTAAAGCTCCGATATACTCGGACACGGCTTGGTAACAAGATTAACTCAAATCTCCTCAAGAAGGAAATAAGATATTCTCAAAAGAGGAAGAGATTTACCCTAATTCTCTTACCCTCCTCTCCAAGTTTTCTACCCTCTATATAAATAGAGGAAGAACTACGCAAGATCAATTCACCAAAAAAACATATTACAAACCCTCAACCTCCAACACCGACCAGGCGTAAAGCGGCCGCAGCCCTGTTACCCATAGGGAATCGCCTACAAAACACCACCATAAATCCACACACCCCTCCGGTTGTGCCATAGTATTTTAATTTAATTACTGTTATTTGCTTTTTCAAACTATTTTCAGACTAAGCCTATCGCTGAATAAGCGGTTGCGGCTTCTATTTACTTTTCAGTATTTTAATTAGTTTAATAGGAAATCGTGACAACCCACAACCGCTAGAATTACACGTATTACTAGATTAGGTTTTCCAATTTTTACGTTGTTTCTTCAGAAACGGCATGCCCCGGTAATACCGGATATTTACTGTTAAGTAGTAGTTATTTAGGAGTTAGTGACAAACCCCCAAAACAACTAGAATTACACACATTATTAGATTAGGTAGTGCAAGCGTCCCTGCGAACGATCCTGTAGCTTACCACTAGACTATACTACACTGACCGGGTTCTCTGCTCGTAAGTGTGGTTGTTTTAGGAAAAATTACTTGTACAACATCATAAATTTAAAAGCTCAAATCCTAATGGCCCAATCTGTGTCTGACAATCAAGTGAAGATAACAACCTGGATTGAAGATAAGGACAAATGACGTGACTAGGAAGAATCCTAGGATCCAGGTTGGTGGTTTGGATTTACATATGCGTGTCCATACTCTTATTGGATGAAAAAGAATGAGTGGCAGTACTTGGGGACCACAAGTACTATGAATTGGCACGATCAAATATTCCTCTGACATCCAATAGAAGATGAATACGTGGTTGAATTGGACACCAAGTGAAGAAGGGCATTCGCCTATAAAAGCCCCTATTCCTTGTTGCATATGTGTGACATTCCTGAGAATCATTCTTCACACAAGTTTTCTCTGCTCTTAGACACAGCTTAGCCTGTTGGAGATCAGCTTGGCTGATTCTCTTGAGCTAGAACTTATTGATTGTTGTTTGTCATTTCAAGGGTTGTTTAGATATCTGTAGGCTATCTTTATTCCGCAACAACCCTGTAATTCTTTGTATAGATTATTTCTTAATAAATGATTACTTTGAAAATTACAATCTGTGTTGAAGAATGTCTCTTATTTTACTTGCTTTACTGTTTTATTGATTCCTGTTCTTTACATTCTTATTATACATAATGAGTCTTTAAAACGATTTTTAAAAGTTTGTAAAGATCGATTAAGTTGTATTCACCCCCTACAACTGTTCTGTGTACAATTAGTATGTGTCATGCCAATCAAGGCCGGCTTAGATGGTGGCCGAAGTGGCCGACCGACCGAGGCCCGATTTTTAAGAGGGTCCGATTTTTTTTATTTTTAATGTTATACATATTAAAAGTTATGTATTCGTATATGTAATTAACTAAGTCCATTATAAATTCTAACAATAATCTAAAATTAAAGCATATAATTTAACCTACATAAAAAAACCATTTACACATCTTTTGTGAATAAAAGAAAAAAAGGTTATTCAGAGTGTCATCTTGGAACTGCTAGTCAAGCCGTTGTGACCTGTCACTTCACTATTTATCACTTTTCTTTTTGCAAGGCAAACAATCACTTTCTTCTTTATTGTAATCAATATATATGTATATAAAATCATTAGATAATATATATGATATTATCATTAATTAAGAAAATAATAGCATAGCAGTTGTTGCTTGTCGTTTTTCAAAGACTTTTTTTTATTTTGATTTATTTTGTTATTTGTATTTTTTTATACAAATTTAGTTTTTGATTTTAAATTTTAGAACTTAGAATTGATCTCAAGTTACTAATTGCTTCATAATTTAATCTTTGATTGTTAGTTTATTTACTATAATTCGTTGCACCTAGCCTATGAGTTTTTTTTTCCTCGGCCTAGGTCCATAATTCCTCAGAGACGGCAGCTTTGAAAGCTGTATATTGATACACCTAGGGACGTATGAAAAACTATTACTATAAGTTAATATTTTGAAACTACATGGTCTATCGAAAAGGCCATTAAGAATAGTAAGAAAATATTTGAACTTTAAAAAAACTATACCGAGTACTTAGATTATATCCACTTAGATAGAACCTAAGGTAAAAGTTTAACTTAGCGTATTTACATTGTAGACCTGCTTCTAGTTTCTAGTTGTATTCTTTTATTTTTTTTGTAATGTAACGAGCATGGTACCCGCGCAATGCGGCGGCGGTGGCGGGGACGACGGTCTAGTGGTGTCGGTGACGGTATTATTGGTGGTGGTGGCGGTGTCAAGTGGTGTAGGTTGATGTAAAGGTGATAGTGGAAATTTTAAAAAGATAAAGCTTAAAGTGTTAATTATTAAAATAAAGGTTTAGAGTGTAAATTAATTCATTAAGGGCAAATTTGGTATTTTATAAAAACTATTTCCATGTTTATTATAAGCAGTATACGATAACTTGGATAATCATCCAATATGAGAAGTAGGACCCAAAGGCCCAAATGACTGAAGGAGACCTCAATTTTTATTATTTACTGTATATAAATCTAAAACAAGTCTCTAAGCGCTTCTATTCTTTCCTTCCCTTCTCTTAGCGCCCAGCTCTCTTATCTCTTGCAGGTTTGTGTCTCCTCTTGCAGCCGCTACTTTTTCTTTTGATTTTCTTTCATCTTTCTTTCTATAAAAAGAAGGTTTTAGTTGTACATTTGGTTGTAAACATCATATCTTGGAAAGATTCGGCCAGATTTGACCGAATCTGATTGATTTGACCGGATGACAGCCGTTGACCGGCGTTAACTGATCCTTGAGGCCGATCCAGCTTGAATCGAATCGCCTGGATCGGCCGATTTCGACAAAACCTATATAGAATGTAGATAATCTAACACTTTCCTCACCGCCCAGTTGCACATATACCTCTGGGCAGATGCTCCTTAGGCACAAAACTAGGGTCACCGGTTTTTCACAGGGGCACTCCGTGAAGGCACTTAGAGGCTTTCTATTGTTGTTCTTTCAAAGATATAGATCTGCTTATTTTACCCATATTTATTTTGTGTTCACAAATTTAACAAAAAACTTTTGTTCAGGACTGTTAGCGTTGTACTTGTAGAATGATTTTCGATTTTAAACAATAAAAGATATTTATTTTCAGAGCCAAACAGTTCAAGTAGAATTTAATTGACAGATATCAATGGCTGACAAAATAAATGCCCTTGCCCAACGGACAAGATCAGAAAGTGACATGAAACAAAACACCGCGTCAACGAGCTCCTTGCCTTCCATGCCCGGGAACTCCCGAGGTGAACCATGTGTTTAGTTTGATCAAATTCATTATATAACTTGGAATTCACATGTTTGAGGATTAATAATCTTGTCTGTTATTTATTCAAGACTTACTACGGATTTAATCGGGTAAAGTGAAAAGTGAAAGTTTTCGGCTAGTAGATGTTTTTATATGAAGGTAGGAAAAACTGAAACTTTGCAATGTTGCTTTTATTATTGTTCTTTATTCTCTATGAAAATATATCCATGGACACAACAATAAGGCTATAATATACAAAATGAATGCAAATAATATTCTTCTCAAACTAACATCATATGGCTTCCATTAAACCACTGTTGAAGGTTCCTCATCTAAATATCTCTATTTATGTATTTTAGTATTGGTCGTTTGCCTCTTCAGCATTTCCGATTAGTAGAGAAGTCTTATTGTTCATGTGTTAAGCTTGTTTTGTTGTGTTTTCTTTAATAAAATAATCATTCTCATCCAATTTTGGGTTATAAAATACCATTCTTAGCTTTGATAAAACAACAAAAGGAACATTGAATTGAATCAATTGACTAGGAGAGTCAAGATTAGATAGAAATTTTAGGAGAAATCAAGAAGTTTTTCCCAATTAGTGAAACATGTTACGAGAGTAAGCAGAATACATTGCACAGTAGATCCGATACAAAGTCCACCCCACAATCCCTCCCCTTTTAGTTGCCACAAAAACCCTAGTACCAGCGCCATAGGGATTCCGACAAGATAATATGACCCGAGATTAATGTATGCAAATGTATGTATATAATATAGCGCGTTTTTAATGACATAACGAGTTTTTATCGAATATGAGTTCTACAGCGTCAAGTTAATGTTATGACAGGTCAGAGACTACTGTCCTCCCAACATCCGTGATATGGGTAACAAGCAAAGGAGATCTTTTATTAATGATCTGATGGAAGTTCTATGAAAGCGCCAAGCATAGCTAAGATCGGCTTATGAATTGACTATGGTTTGTCTTGTGTTATTCTCTGTGTGTTTTCTTATTCTTCTGTTTGATGTTAGTTTTAAAATACATGTGCTCTGAAAAGAGTACTATTAAAGGAACTGAGATATGATGAAGACCGTTGTGTTTCTCTTCATGATGAATTGGGTGTGGTATTATTATATATGATTAGTTGTGGCTGCAATTTTTTTTTTTTTTATTTTTTCTGTTCGCATTATTTGATGATCTGAAATTTTATAGATAGGGAAATCATCAAACATAAATTAAGAAATGACCCTTATATCGTCAGTTGATAATCAATCGTTGATGCTGCTATTCTTCTGGGAGTTTTGAACGCCTCTATTTGGGTTTTTTTTATTCCTAACACCTAAATTATTGTACTTAACGAGAATTTTACCCGCGCGTTGCCGCGGAAAACGATAATTATCATATTTAACACTATATATGGTTGCTTCGTTACGGACCAGGGTAAAAAGTCTAATTGTTTTAGACTTTCAGTTGCTTCTCTAATTACCAGGGCAAAGAGAGTGTAACTTTTCTCTTTTAAAAGGGTTTTGTAGTTACTTGTCTAATTACCGGGGCAAAAACTATAATTATTTTTCTCTTTTAAAAGAGTTTTTGTAGAAAGGGGAAAAAAAAAGCAAAAAAAAAAAAATAGTGTAATTGTTTTAGACTTTTAGTTACTTGTCTAATTACCGGGGAAAAAATAGTATAATTTTTCTCTTTTAAAAGAGTTTTTGTATGCAAAAAGTTAGACTAAAGTGATAAAACCTAAAAGTTAAGTGGTAAAAATAAGAAACTCTAAAAGTATACATCAAAAAAAAAAAAAAACCACAAAAAGACAAAATAGGAGTAAGACAAAATAGCTGATGTCATGATGCGTCAGCGACCGCTACTGTTCACAAGGCGACTCAATTGTAATATTCATATACTAGATTTTAGACCCGTATCAAATATACTGGTTTAACAATATTATCAATATAAGAATTAGTATATGAAACAAAATAATAGTTTTACGTTAAATTAAGGGTTTAATCACTGGATGACCAATGTACTTCTCTCATGTACATGGTTGCCTAATAAACAGTATTATTGATATGTATTACCCATATACTTTTCAAATTTATACATGGTTGACCAAATGTTAACCTGTTACCTGCTATAGCCTGTTAAATGATTTTTCTTTTTAATTAATTTAATGATTTAGTATAAACGAGAATTTGAACCCGGGCGATGCCCCGGTATAGATAACGATACATAAAACGTACAATGGAAACAATATATGATACTCTATCTGTTAGTCGGTGGTTAACTGTCTGTTAGAACCTTTAAACTAAACAATTAAAAAATTTAGCATTTTTAAGATACATTAAAAAAACTTTAGAAATTGACTCTCTTCTAGTACCAAGTTGGTACAGTACCGAGTTGCACTGAAAAAAACCCAAAAGAAAAATAACAATTTTAACAAAGTTATTTAAAAACAAAAAGTTACAAAATATATAACCCAGAAAGCAAAGCAATAAAAAAAGTAAAAGGAAAAGAAAAATGTTAAAAACAAAATATTACAAAAGTTATAAAAAAAAAAGAAAAAACATAAAATTAACAAAATATTACAAAAGTTAAAAAAAAGGAAAAATAAAAAAAGTAAATTACAAAATACAAAATAAAATTAAAAAAAAGAATAAAAGTAAAAAAAAAAAAGACAATGATGCCCCGGTATAGATAACGATACATAAAACGTACAATGGAAACAATATATGATACTCTATCTGTTAGTCGGTGATTAACTGTCTGTTAGAACCTTTAAACTAAACAATTAAAAAATTTAGCATTTTTAAGATACATTAAAAAAACTTTAGAAATTGACTCTCTTTTAGTACCAAGTTGGTACAGTACCGAGTTGGACTGAAAAAAACCCAAAAGAAAAATAACAATTTTAACAAAGTTATTTAAAAACAAAAAGTTACAAAATATATAACCCAGAAAGCAAAGCAATAAAAAAAGTAAAAGGAAAAGAAAAATGTTAAAAACAAAATATTACAAAAGTTATAAAAAAAAAAGAAAAAACATAAAATTAACAAAATATTACAAAAGTTAAAAAAAAGGAAAAATAAAAAAAGTAAAATTAAAAAAGTAAATTACAAAATACAAAATAAAATTAAAAAAAAGAATAAAAGTAAAAAAAAAAAAGACAATGATGCCCCGGTATAGATAACGATACATAAAACGTACAATGGAAACAATATATGATACTCTATCTGTTAGTCGGTGATTAACTGTCTGTTAGAACCTTTAAACTAAACAATTAAAAAATTTAGCATTTTTAAGATACATTAAAAAAACTTTAGAAATTGACTCTCTTCTAGTACCAAGTTGGTACAGTACCGAGTTGCACTGAAAAAAACCCAAAAGAAAAATAACAATTTTAACAAAGTTATTTAAAAACAAAAAGTTACAAAATATATAACCCAGAAAGCAAAGCAATAAAAAAAGTAAAAGGAAAAGAAAAATGTTAACAAAATATTACAAAAGTTATAAAAAAAAAAAGAAAAAACATAAAGTTAACAAAATATTACAAAAGTTAAAAAAAAGGAAAAATAAAAAAAGTAAATTACAAAATACAAAATATAAAAAAAAAAAGAATAAAAGTAAAAAAAAAAAGACAATGATGCCCCGGTATAGATAACGATACATAAAACGTACAATGGAAACAATATATGATACTCTATCTGTTAGTCGGTGATTAACTGTCTGTTAGAACCTTTAAACTAAACAATTAAAAAATTTAGCATTTTTAAGATACATTAAAAAAACTTTAGAAGTTGACTCTCTTCTAGTACCAAGTTGGTACAGTACCGAGTTGCACTGAAAAAAAAACCCAAAAGAAAAATAACAATTTTAAAAAAGTTATTAAAAACAAAAAGTTACAAAATATATAACCCAAAAAGCAAAGCAATAAAAAAAGTAAAAGGAAAAGAAAAATGTTAAAAACAAAATATTACAAAAGTTAAAAAAAAAAGAAAAACATAAAATTAACAAAATATTACAAAAGTTAAAAAAAAGGAAAAATAAAAAAAGTAAATTACAAAATACAAAATATAAAAAAAAAAAGAATAAAAGTAAAACAAAAAGAGAATAGGAAACAGGAGGGGGCAGAAGAGAAAACAAACTGGAGGGGGAAAAATTAAAACTTATGAGGGGGCAAAGTGTAAATTACAAAATAAAAAAAAAAAACCCAAAAAGAAAAAGAGGGGAGGTGGGTTTCGAACCCCCAACCTCTCACAAAGAAAGCGGGGCGCGCACCACTGGACCAAAGGGTATCTTGTTTTTAGTATTCACAAAGTAAATATATATTTTGGGGAAAAAAGAAAAAAAAAATTACTGTTGCCGCTACTTTTTACATTGTTTTGTGAGTGGGGGCATTATATAATAATATATATATAATTACAATAATGAAGAGTTTTTTATTTTGAGTTTTATCCCATTGTGATTAATTTTGGTGTTTACGGGATTATGTATTTGCCTAACAATTATCATGTTGTGTGATATTCTACTTGCAACGCGTTTTTTCTAATGTGTAATGGACTTTGTACTTTTTGCTATTGTATTTTGCAATCTGTCTTGCTCTTGATCCGTTTTTAAATTTGAAGCTATTTTAAACCATCAGATTTTGTTAACATATATCAATCTGCAGGTCTGTTCTTGCCTGGCACTCTTGCACTTTGAGCCACTAAAGGCATTACAAATGTGAAGTCCATGGAAGAGAATTTGCGAACTTCTGACGATCTTGAAAACCTGAAGCTGGCAGAAGATCTTGCTAAAACATGCTTTGAGATGTATGCTGTGACATCTACTGGGTTGGCTCCAGAGATTGCTTATTTCAATTCTGAGGTTTGTGGGTAATTTATTATGTTTTTTTTTATTTCTGAGATTGCTTATTACGTGTTTCCTAAAGTTTTTGATGTCTGAAATTCAAATCTGTAATCTATATATATGAAACTAATTTCTATAACAGAAGTACATTTCAAAGAAAGCACATAGGCTCAACATATTAAAATGCTAACATTGAATTATCAACTAGAAGTTAAATGAGACGATAAAAAACTAAGGATGATGCTTTATCTTCCTATTGTACACCATTACAGGAATACAAACCATTTCTGGAAACTTTATAATTATAAGGGCGTTACCTTGACTCAAACGCTAACTGTAACAATTTTTCATAGTTCAGGCTAATGGTCGTGAACTCCACTTCTCTATGGTTGATGGAGATTTTAAGAAATTTGAAGGAAATGGTCTGTCAAATCCGATAGAAGGTAGAATTTTATTATCTTTCTACTTTCAGCAAATACTGTAAACTGTCAGCGTACCATTTACTATCTACATTAGCCCGTTTGCTTTTCTGCTGTGTGTTTAGGCAGTAAAATGACACGAATTATGGACTGAAAGCAGACTTTTAGGTTAACATGTATTTTATATGAGATAATATTTTAAAGTCTTTCTCAAAAGTGAAAGAAGTCTTTACATTAGCAATTATGTCTGTCATAGGTCTTCAACTGCAATTCTGTCATATGAAGTTAATGTGATACCAAACATCAACATTCCTGCGATCTTTATGGAGAGGATAATTCGATCTGACCTCCCTGTGAATCTCAACCATGATGCAGATCAACGCAATCAAATGGCTCAAGAACACATAGATGATCAATGACAATAAACCTTCACGGTTTTCTTGACAAAAGTCAAATTTCTTATAAACTCAAAAATATTCAACTGAACTTTTCAATAACAAAGATCTCCTATAAATACTATTCCAAGATCCTAAAAATAAGGAAAGTAATATAACTAAAATAATCAAAGATTTGAAATAAAAATGTGATAAACTAAAATTATAGATAAACTATAAAAATCAGAGGAATAATGATGCTCCCGCCATTCATTCTCCCCTCTTCGAAAAAACTCGTCCTCGAGTTTTGCTTCGAAAGCCACATGGATCAAATGGAACATTGTGTCGTCTCTTTTTCAATTGCGGTTTCTTTTGAATGGACCCATGTTTTATGTTGGCCTCCCTAATAATTTGTTTGTTCCGAATCGGCCCACTTATATTAATTTCTACATGCTTGTTTAAAATTCAAATAACGAGCCGACCTAAACTCATTCTCATCCATGCTTAAATCACCTTTATTAATTGTGATATCTTCTAAACGTGTATGGCCATAAAGTTTGGAATCAACAACAACTTTTGATTGAAGTATATCCATATTTTGTGGGGCTGACCTTTCATGTGAAATATCCAAAATTAATGTAGACCCATAATTATCAGAAAGATTATCGTCTTCTTTGCCCCCCGTGATTATCGGCTCAAATGTCGTTGACACTTCCAAAACTGTTTCACCACATCCAACAAATTCAACGCCTCCAAGAAAATTCTCATCCCGAACTGCAACCAAATCACTGTCCATGGCTATCGTATGGCCATTCTTCAAACTTTTAACACACATACCAGAAGAAACTGAAGAAAAATCAAGCTTGTTTCTGGCCATCTCTTCTTCTTGATTGGTACAACCATTAATAAGCCCGTTGACCACAAATCTTCGTTACTCACCTCTTCGTCTCCATAGTTATCGAAACAAGGAGGTGATAGATAGATATCGCTACAACCTCCAGGATACTCATCCTTCCCATAGTTCTCATCCGGATGAAAGCTTTTGAGTCGGTTTCCTGAAACTTGTAACCATCGTCTTCTTCAGGATATTCCTCTTTCCCAACGATCTCATCCCAGATGACATCCTTTGGGTCAGTTTCCTGGATCTTGCGATCTTGCGACTTGAACACAATTTTATCGCTGCCTCCATCGGCGATTCGGCGAGTAAAAAAGTCACGTTCAAGCCATTTGAATTAACCTAGCTCTGATACCAACTGATGCAGTTTCGCACGCAATCAAATGGCTCAAGAACACATAGATGATCAATGACAATAAACCTTCACGGTTTTCTTGACAAAAGTCAATTCTCTTATAAACTCAAATAATCAACTTATCTAAATACAAGAAACTTATCTCCTATAAATACTTTTCCAAGATCCTAAAAATAAGGAAAGTAATAAAACTAAAATAATCAAAGATTTTAAATATAAAATAAGATAAACTAAAATAATGGATTGGATATAAAAATAAGGAAAATGACGCTCCCACGCATCATTCTCTCCCTCTTCGAAAAAACTCGTCCTCGAGTTTTGCTTCGAAAGCCACATGGATCAAATGGAACATTGTGTCGTCTCTTTTTCAATTGCGGTTTCTTTTGAATGGACCCATGTTTTATGTTGGCCTCCCTAATAATTTGTTTGTTCCGAATCGGCCCACTTATATTAATTTCTACATGCTTGTTTAAAATTCAAATAACGAGCCGACCTAAACTCATTCTCATCCATGCTTAAATCACCTTTATTAATTGTGATATCTTCTAAACGTGTATGGCCATAAAGTTTGGAATCAACAACAACTTTTGATTGAAGTATATCCATATTTTGTGGGGCTGACCTTTCATGTGAAATATCCAAAATTAATGTAGACCCATAATTATCAGAAAGATTATCGTCTTCTTTGCCCCCCGTGATTATCGGCTCAAATGTCGTTGACACTTCCAAAACTGTTTCACCACATCCAACAAATTCAACGCCTCCAAGAAAATTCTCATCCCGAACTGCAACCAAATCACTGTCCATGGCTATCGTATGGCCATTCTTCAAACTTTTAACACACATACCAGAAGAAACTGAAGAAAAATCAAGCTTGTTTCTGGCCATCTCTTCTTCATCTTCTTGATTGGTACCACCATTAATAAGGCTCGTGTAACCCACCAAATCTTCGTTACTCACCTCTTCATCTCCATAGTTCATCGAAACAAGGAGGTGATAGATAGATATCGCTACAACCTCCAGGATACTCATCCTTCCCATAGTTCTCATCCGGATGAAAGCTTTTGAGTCGGTTTCCTGAAACTTGTAACCATCGCCGTCTTCAGGATGCTCCTCTTTCCCAATGATCTCATCCCAGATGACATCCTTTGGGTCAGTTTCCTGGATCTTGCGATCTTGCGACTTGAACACAATTTTATCGCTGCCTCTATCGGCGATTCGGCGAGTAAAAAGTGTTCTCATAGCCATTTGAATTAACCTAGCTCTGATACCAACTGATGCAGTCACGCAATCAAATGGCTCAAGAACACATAGATGATCAATGACAATAAACCTTCACGGTTTTCTTGACAAAAGTCAATTCTCTTATAAACTCAAATAATCAACTGAACTTTACAAAACTTATCTCCTATAAATACTATTCCAAGATCCTAAAAATAAGGAAAGTAATAAAACTAAAATAATCAAAGATAATTGAAAAATAAATGATAAACTAAAATTTGATAAAATTAAATAATCACAGGAATAATGACGCTCCCGATCACCATCGCAACGTATATCTGAGAAAAGTTTGTTGAGGAAATTAGAAATACTGTTACAGAAGTTTTCCAAGCGGCGACAACATTGTAACTTCAACCCTCAAGAATCGATATTTTTGTCTTTCTGATGTCTAATTAAGGGAAAAACTATTTGCAGGATAGTTCCAAATTTAGCTATTAGCAAGGTTTTAGCACGAGAAAACAACAAAGTTAGGATCCTTCAGGTAATTTTTGTTTTCCTTTATATCATGTTTGTAAGAACTTTTAGGTGCTACCTGGTGTATTTGTATTTCCATATTCTTGTTTATGATGCTCAAGTCAATCTATATATAGATGATTACCATTATATGTATGTGTATTCTTTTTCTAAAACAAACAATGCATTTGTATAATCTTCTATTCAGGAAGGGTGCAAGGGATTACTGTACATGGTACTTCATGCACGTGTTGTCCTAGATCTGTGTGAACATCTTGAGCAAGAGATAACCTTTGAGCAGGTTGAAGGTGATTTCGATTCATTCAAGGGGAGATGGCTACTAGAGCAACTTGGCAATCACCACACTTTATTGAAATACAGCGTCGAGTCAAAAATGCACCAAGGATCTTTCCTTTCTGAGGCCATTATGGAAGAGGTATGCTACCATTTCTTATTGTGGCTTCTTTCGCCTATCATAGTGTTAAGTGAAGGTGAGAAGATGGGCGGGTTGGGCACGGTCCAAAGTGGATCATTTTTCAGTAGGGTCGATTCAGCCAGGATTTGTTTGACCTGCAAAAGCATATTTGAGCTTTTATTAGCAATCTATACGTAGTAAATCTAAAATAGTTGAATAAAATCTATCTTGGAGGTGGTATGTAAAGAAAAGTAGATTATGGGCTCGGCTCGTTTTAATCCATTGAATGTGATAAAGTTAGGTGATCTATGTCTCCGTCAAACTTGTGTGCAATTCGTGAAGTCATGAATGCATCATCGATCACACCACATAATAAAAGTTTTGATCATTTCTCATTACTGAAATGGTGAATGAATGAAGTTGCATACGCGCAAAAGCGCAGTTCCTTACTCCACCTTTTAGTGTAACTTTTCAGTTTGTCGAATAAATATTATTTGTTTTTAGGTGTGAGGAAATGGTTCTTTAGAGTTTTCATTTCAGTATAAGTCATTGGATTCAGTTTGTGATGGCTTAAAATTCTTTACGACTTTACATGGTCATTATGATGTTTGGTAAACCGGTATAAGTTAACTCTAAATTTATCCATAAATCAGCTTTAACTTTTTTCACTAAATAGTGTCTCGCTTCATTTCAATGTAACTTGGTCTGATTTGACCTGTGCAAATAGTAACTGTTTGACCACACATTTTGTAATACTAATAGTAGGCTGAATTGCGCAAATAACTTTTTTGGTTGTCAACGGCATTTTGGGTGGCTCAGATTAAAAGCTTGATAACATCGTGCAGAACATTAAGAAAAGCAATACTCTCTTTTTTTTTAACATGTGTTGCACCTCTGTTATTCGATAATGTGAAATACTTGTGCAGGTTGCTATTTATAACCGATCAGCTAGAGGATCGATCATTATGTTTATTTGTTCGTCCTTATGCTTTTTTAGATCATGCATTTATCTCTCTTAGCTTAGAAAAAAGGAGTAGAAAACTCTGCTGAAGTATGTAATGATGCATTACAAACAGGAGATTATATAACTCTATCAGTGCCGGCTTAAGCTTTTAGGTGGCCTTAAACGGATCAAATTTGGGGGCCTAGTCTATAACAAAGAAAGCAAAAAAAGAAAAAAAAACGAACCTACTACAGAATTTTATAGCATAAGAAGTAAGAACATCAGTGAATGATTTTTGAAGAATAGGAAAATTAGTGAATAAGCTTACCCAGATTTATAGTCGAATTTGGAGGCCCTTCGATTTCTCCATAATCATAAGACACGAACGGTAACATCATAATTTGAGAGAGAAAATCTTTTCAATTTTCAAGGATTTAGGGTTCAAGAATTGAGGGGGTGACTTGTGAGGCCGTGACTTCTGCTTACCCTTTTTTCTTTTGTTATGTTTAATTTTTTTTTATAATTACCGCTAGAATAGAATTAAGTATATACAATACCCACATGCTAGCTAAATTGGGGGCCTATTGTTTTTGGGGGCCTCAAGCACCCGCTTGACCCAAGAATACATTTGGGCCGGCCCTGCAGTGTCGGCTCAAGCTTTTTGGTGGCCTTAAACGGAATCAAATTTGGGGGCCTAGTCTATAACAAAGAAAGTAAAGAAAAAAAGAACTCTACGGTAAACATTTATAGCATAAGAAGTAAGAACATCAGTGAATGATTTTTGAAGAATAGGAAAATTAGTGAATAAGCTTACCCAGATTTATAGTCGAATTTGGAGGCCCTTCGATTTCTCCATAATCATAAGACACGAACGTTAACATCATAATTTGAGAGAGAAAATCTTTTCAATTTTCAAGGATTTAGGGTTCAAGAATTGAGGGGGTGACTTGTGAGGCCGTGACTTCTGCTTACCCTTTTTTTTTGTTATGTTTAATTTTTTTTTATAATTACCGCTAGAATAGAATTAAGTATATACAATACCCACATGCTAGCTAAATTGGGGGCCTATTGTTTTTGGGGGCCTCAAGCACCCGCTTGACCCAAGAATACATTTGGGCCGGCCCTGACAGTGTCGGCTCAAGCTTTTTGGTGGCCTTAAACGGATCAATTTGGGGGCCTAGTCTATAACAAAGAAAGTAAAGAAAAAAAGAACCTAAGTATGAACATCAGTGAATGATTTTTGAAGAATAGGAAAATTAGTGAATAAGCTTACCCAGATTTATAGTCGAATTTGGAGGCCCTTCGATTTCTCCATAATCATAAGACACGAACGGTAACATCATAATTTGAGAGAGAAAATCTTTTCAATTTTCAAGGATTTAGGGTTCAAGAATTGAGGGGCGTGACTTGTGAGGCCGTGACTTCTGTTACCCTTTTTTTTTGTTATGTTTAATTTTTTTTTATAATTACCGCTAGAATAGAATTAAGTATATACAATACCCACATGCTAGCTAAATTGGGGGCCTATTGTTTTTGGGGGCCTCAAGCACCCGCTTGACCCAAGAATACATTTGGGCCGGCCCTGCAGTGTCGGCTCAAGCTTTTTGGTGGCCTTAAACGAATCAAATTTGGGGGCCTAGTCTATAACAAAGAAAGTAAAGAAAAAAACGAACCTGCTACGGTAAATATTTTATAGCATAGGAAGTAAGAACATCAGTGAATGATTTTTGAAGAATAGGAAAATTAGTGAATAAGCTTACCCAGATTTATAGTCGAATTTGGAGGCCCTTCGATTTCTCCATAATCATAAGACACGAACGTTAACATCATAATTTGAGAGAGAAAATCTTTTCAATTTTCAAGGATTTAGGGTTCAAGAATTGAGGGGGTGACTTGTGAGGCCGTGACTTCTGCTTACCCTTTTTTTTTGTTATGTTTAATTTTTTTTTATAATTACCGCTAGAATAGAATTAAGTATATACAATACCCACATGCTAGCTAAATTGGGGGCCTATTGTTTTTGGGGGCCTCAAGCACCCGCTTGACCCAAGAATACATTTGGGCCGGCCCTGATGATATTTAGAACGTTGGAATTCACGATCCACCAAAACAATCATCGAAAGAAAATGATGAAAATGTGTCAAGAAGAAAACACCGGGTTGCTGGGCTACACAAGGATATGGAAATACTTAAAACTGAGCTACTGAAGTTCATTTCAGAACATGGACAAGAAGGCTTTATGCCGATGAGAAGTCAACTGAGAAAGCATGGAAGATTTGATGATCGCGGAGAGGAGGATTCAGAAAGATTGCTTCATTGATGAATCTTTCTCTTGCTTACAAAGACCCTAAACCAAAAGGTTACTGGGAGCCAATGGGTTTAAAACCCCAGCGGCATTCCGAAGTCCTGCAATGATGCTTGGATCCTGGGAGACCAGGGTTCGAGTCTGAGCAGGCGAGGTTTTACCTCCAATTTAACGTCGTGCCTTCTGTAGCGGTTAAATTGGTGGGTTTTCCCTCCCCTGTGGTCCCTGACTTCGTGGATCGGTCGCTAGTGACTGTCTGCCCGTATGGATGTAACGGCTAGCCGTCCCGTGACACGAACGTTCAAAAAAAAAAAAAAAAATAAAAAATTCATCATAGAAATAAAAAGATCGTTAGTTGCACCTATTCACAATTGATCTATTCCAATGAAAATTATATTGGGATAGTTGCATTTACGTAGACCTCAACGATAGGGTACTTGGATAGATGATCACATGGGTTATTAAATGCGAAATTTGAGTGGATCTTTAAAAGGTTAAATATTTGCTTAATTAGGGGGTCAATACTATTGACTTACGTGAGTGATTTCTTTAAAAGTTAAAAAAAATAATAAAAAGAGGTATAGAATGTTGGAAATTTTAAATGTTTGTAGGAGTCTTGCTTAGCTAATCCTATTTCTTGATGAAACTAATAGTTGCTGCTTTGCCTTTGTAGGTAACTCCATTTTGCAAAGAGTTTTAGCTTTCTGGTATGGCAATTTTGTTTTCAAGAAAAGAACCAACTATGTGCTGGTGCAGTTATCCCTTGCTTCTTTGGCGTCAAAGTACGCTTATTTGGTTATTATTAACATCAACCAACTGATGTGCAAGGGCAGACATACAAATTGTGTATAAGGTTCGAAGTTTTGTGTTGAACCCAGGAGCAGGCATACAAATAAATGCAGTTTTGTATACAATCAGAAGCTTTGTTTGGAGCTAATTGTTGACTAATCCAGCCAAGAACAATGAGTTTAAAAACTGGAAACGTAAGTCATCCCCTCACATAGTCACATGCAATAGACATAACATTACCATATGGTGTCCATATCTTTTATGTACAGGGCTGTGTACAAAGAATCTGAAACCAATGTCAATGTGGGTATGATGGATCAGGGATCAAGCCAAGAAGCATGGAATGTAAAGAACTATAACACATTCATATCACATATTGTAATCTTACTCCGTAATAATATATTTTCCACAAAAATCTTAACAAAAAAGTGTTGGTTGTCTAATGAAAGGGACAAGAGACAGATTTATGTGATGGTCTGTTACATTTGTGTGAGTATATACATTACGTTCTACTTGTCTAGGTGTTTGGTTTTTCGTGTGTATTATCGTATGTTTTGTCATCCGTGCGGAAGATTCCGACTCTGAAGGTTTGCATGATGATGGTGTTTTTAATAGCAGTGTTGATGCTATGCGACCGACAATGCGAAGGTATCATCGATGTGGCTACACACTTTAACGATGTTTCAAGTGGGAGATTGTTGAGTGTGAATCCACGACAATAATTCCAAGAACGACAACTACAAATTAGTTGTTACAAAAGAGAGTATAACAACAAGAGTTGTTATAATTGATCAATAACGATAAAACTTAGCAGGTGAATAAAGGAACGGCCATCCTTATTTCACGGGCCGTGTTTTACGGACATCTCTTTCGTCATTAAATCTCTATATATGAGATATCTGTATTTGTAAAATGATTAAGCCAGAAATCAATAAACATCTCCTAGTTACCCCGGTGGACGTAGGTCAGACCCAGACCGAACCACGTTAAATCCTTGTGTTGTTCTTTCGATTATAAGTGTGTGTTGCTTGTGTGTTTGTGTGATTCCCGTGTTGTTGATCCTAACAACTGGCATCAGAGCCATCGTTGTCGGTTGAATCATACGAACAGAGGTGAAGAAGGAGGAAGTTACTTACTTGAATCGTGAACTAGGGATCCGACTGAACCGAGTTGCAGGTTCACGGCCGTTCCTCCGGCCACCGCCGCTGCTCGCCGCCAGTTCCTGGCCGCCGGCCGCTCATCACCGGTGGTGGTGTTGGTGTTCTTGGGTGGTCTTGGAAGAAGAAGCCGAGAGAGAGAGAGGCAGAAGAAGCTGATCGGTCGGCAGAGAAGAACAAGAAAATAAGGTTTGTTTTTTTTTTTTTTTTTTTTTTTTGGGGGAAGAAGAGAAGAAAGAAGCCTCTGTTTTTTCTTTCTGAAAGTGGCGATACAAACCAAAAAAAAAAAAAAAAAGGGGAGAAAGATTTATAATACTGTTTAGTGGCAGACAACATTCAATCATTTTTTTTAAGTTTCATTTTTTGGCAAGATTAACCCCTCAAGCCAAAATTTCATCAATTACCATCCATCGCCGTTAACTTTGAAACAAATAAGTTCTTTGTTTCGGTTATTGCTTCCGCTCTTATAATTGCCACTTTGCAGTACGAACCTGGTCGGTTAGTAGTAATTTTGGTAATATTTTTTAATGGCAGAAGATAGTAAGATCAAGATTGATAAGTTTGATGGAAATGATTATGGGTTTTGGAAAATGCAAATTGAAGACCTGTTGTACCAGAAAAGTTTGCATTTGCCTATGTTGGGTGAACAACCAGATGACATGTACGATGATGATTGGAAGCTGTTGGATAGACAAGCTTTGGGTGTGGTTAGGCTTTCTTTGGCAAAGAGTGTTGCATATAACATTGTCAATGAAACAACCACATATGGTGTATTTAAAGCTTTGTCCAACATGTATGAGAAACCATCTGCTTCAAACAAAGTATTTCTCATCCGACAATTGGTTAACACCAAGATGAAGGAAGGCATGTCGGTGACCACTCACATAAACGAGTTCAACTCGATTATTTCTCGTTTAGCCTCCGTTGACATAAAGTTTGATAATGAAATACAAGCTTTACTCCTTTTATCATCGTTGCCCGATAGTTGGTCAGGCACAGTCACAGCCGTGAGTAGTGCATCTGGTACTACTAAGCTAACTTTTGATAGCATTCGTGACTTGATTTTGAATGAAGACATTAGAAGGAGAAGTTGTGGAGAATCTTCCAGTTCTAGTTCTCTGTTGAATACAGAAAACAGAAGAAGAAGAAATGATAGAGGACGTAATCGAGGCAGGTCAAAATCTAGAAGAAGGGGACAGTCAAAGAACAGAAAAGATATTGAATGTTAAAACTGCAAAGAAAAAGGTCACTTTAGAAGCCAGTGTACAAAACCACCAGCTGAAAAGAAAGAAGTAAATAGTGTACGCTCTGAAGAATCAGATGATGCTCTCATCTGTTCTGTTGAAGATACAGCTGAATCCTGGATTATGGATTCCGGTGCTTCTTTCCATGCTATCTCATGCCCAGATATACTCAAGAATTTACGAACAGGTAACCTTGGTAAAGTTCGTTTAGCCGATAATCAAATGCTTGATATTACAGGTATTGGAGATGTAGACTTGAAAACCTCATTAGGAACTATATGGACATTGAAAGATGTCAGGGTTATTCCTAATTTGAGAAGGAAGTTGATTTCAGTTGGGAAGTTGGATGATGAAGGTTTTGATGTTCGCTTTGGGGGTGGACAATGGAAAGTGATCAAAGGCAATTTGGTGATTGCTAAAGGAAAGAAGAAAGGCACTCTCTACATGGTAGAAGTACCTGCTGAAGGTGTTAATGCTATGACACCTGGTCCAAGTCTATCCAATTTGTGGCACCAACGACTTGGACATATGAGCGATAAGGGATTGAAGATGTTGGCTCAGAAAGGGAAGTTTCCAGACTTGAAGAAAGTGGAAACTGAATTTTGTGAATCGTGTGTCCTCGGGAAACAAAAGAGGGTTACTTTTGTGAAGACAGGAAAGACACCAAAAGCTCGAAAGCTGGAGCTTGTTCACTCGGATGTATATGGACCAACAAGTGTTTCATCACTGGGAGGCAAAAACTACTATGTAACTTTCATTGATGATTCAACACGCAAGGTATGGGTCTATTTTATTAAACATAAATCTGATGTATTTGATGTTTTTAAGAAATGGAAATCTGCTGTTGAAAATGAAACTGATTTGAAGGTGAAATGCCTGAAGTCGGACAATGGTGGTGAATACATAAGCAAGGAGTTTGTTGACTACTGTGCTAATCAAGGGATAAAGATGATCAAGACTGTTCCAGGAACTCCTCAGCAGAATGGTGTAGCTGAGAGAATGAACAGAACTCTGAATGAAAGGGCTAGGAGCATGAGGTTGAATGCTGGGATGCCCAAGACATTCTGGGCTGAAGCAGTTAACACTGCTGCCTACTTGATCAACCGTTCACCATGTGTTCCCTTGGATTTCAAATTGCCAGAAGAAATATGGCAAGGGAAGGAAGTAAGTCTCAAACACCTGAAAGTCTTTGGTTGTAATGCTTATAGTTTGTTAAAAGATGATGACAGGGATAAACTTGATTCAAAGACCAAGAAGTGCACATTCGTTGGTTATGGGTCAGACGAAATGGGTTATAGGCTTTGGGATAAAGAAAGCAGAAAGATAATCCGAAGCAAGAATGTCACTTTTAACGAAGCTGAGTTATACAAAGACAGAAACACTCAAAGTCCAGAAGTTCAAAAGGAGTATGTTGAGTTTGAAGGTGATGAGAAGAATAAAGAAGTTTCAGTTGAAATCCCTGAATCTGGGGATGATACAACTGATAGTGGGAGCTCAGGAGGTAATTCCAGTAATGACTCTGAAGATGAAGAAACTAGTCATCCAGCTCCAGAATCTCCAGTCACACCTCAATTTCAACTAAGAAGATCTTCCAGAATCCCTAAACCAACACAAAAATACTCACCATCAGTCAACTACGTTCTTTTGACAGAAAATGGTGAACCTCAGTGTTACTCTGAAGCTATGGGGTTGAAAGATTCATTGCAGTGGGAGCTAGCAATGAAAGATGAAATGAAGTCGCTTGAGAAGAACAAGACCTGGGTTCTAACAAAGCTTCCATCTGGGAAGAAGGCTCTTCACAACAAATGGGTTTTCAGGGTCAAGGATGAACATGATGGTACCAAAAGGTACAAAGCCAGATTAGTAGCCAAGGGGTTTCAACAGAAAGAGGGAATTGATTTCAATGAAATTTTCTCTCCAGTGGTGAAGATGACTACCATCCGGCTTGTTCTCAGTATTGTAGCAGCAGAGAATTTGCATCTAGAGCAACTAGATGTAAAGACAGCTTTTCTACACGGTGACCTAGATGAAGACATTTACATGGCACAACCAGAGGGTTTTCAGATTAAAGGTAAAGAAAACTTGGTGTGTAAACTGAAGAAGAGTTTGTATGGTCTGAAACAAGCGCCCAGACAATGGTACTTGAAGTTTGATAACTTTATGGGGAGAATTGGTTACAAGAGATGTGACAATGACCATTGTTGTTACATCAAGAAGTTCAAGGGTTCTTATATCATTCTACTGCTCTATGTAGATGATATGTTGATTGCCGGTTCAGACATGTCAGAGATCAAGAAATTGAAGAAGCAAATGTCTGAAGAGTTCGAAATGAAAGACTTAGGAGCTGCAAACCAAATACTCGGGATGAGTATTTTCAGAAACAAAAATGGTTCTTTGACATTATCTCAAGAGAAATACATTGGGAAAGTGTTAGAGAAATTCAGCCTTAAAGATGCCAAGATCAGAAGCACACCTTTGGGAAGTCACTTTAAGCTTTCTAAAGATCAGTCACCCAAATCAGATAAAGACAAGGAAGAAATGGCTAAAGTTCCTTATGCATCTGCAGTTGGTAGCCTCATGTATGCAATGGTATGCACGAGACCAGATATAGCTCATGCTGTGGGGGTAGTTAGTCGTTTTATGTCTAATCCAGGGAGAGAACATTGGGAAGCAGTTAAATGGTTGCTGAGATACTTGAAGGGAACTTCAAAAGTGGCATTACATTTTAAGGGAAAAGATGTCATTCTGAAAGGTTATACAGATGCAGATCTAGGTGGTTGTAAAGAATCTTACAAAAGCACCACAGGGTACGTCTTTACAGTGGGAGGCACAGCTGTGAGTTGGATGTCTAAACTCCAGAAAAGTGTTGCTCTCTCAACCACAGAAGCAGAGTACATGGCAGTTGCTAAAGCAAGCAAAGAGCTTATATGGTTGAAGAATTTTCTCAACGAACTAGGCAAAGAACAAGATGATTGTGCACTATTCTGTGACAGTCAAAGTGCAATTCATCTTGCAAAGAATCCAGTCTTCCATTCGAAGACAAAGCACATACAGCTGAGATATCACTTCATCAGAGAGATAATTAATGATGGCACTCTGAAGTTGAATAAGATCAAAGGAACTGAAAATCCAGCTGATATGTTGACTAAGGTTGTCACCTTAGAGAAGTTGAAGCTTTGCATAGCTTCAACTGGCCTTCAGGATAATTGAAGAGAAGGCAGGGTAACTAGGAAGGAGTCAAGATCAAAAGTTTTTACAGAAATACAGATGCACAGTTGAAGCACAGGTGAATACGTTCCGTGGCTTCAAGTGGGAGATTGTTGAGTGTGAATCCACGACAATAATTCCAAGAACGACAACTACAAATTAGTTGTTACAAAAGAGAGTATAACAACAAGAGTTGTTATAATTGATCAATAACGATAAAACTTAGCAGGTGAATAAAGGAACGGCCATCCTTATTTCACGGGCCGTGTTTTACGGACATCTCTTTCGTCATTAAATCTCTATATATGAGATATCTGTATTTGTAAAATGATTAAGCCAGAAATCAATAAACATCTCCTAGTTACCCCGGTGGACGTAGGTCAGACCCAGACCGAACCACGTTAAATCCTTGTGTTGTTCTTTCGATTATAAGTGTGTGTTGCTTGTGTGTTTGTGTGATTCCCGTGTTGTTGATCCTAACATTTACTTATGTGATTGAATGCAAAACCCTTTGAAATTAATCTAGTTTTAAGAATGTATGTAAATTTCTAAGTTTATCTTAAATGTTTCAAGCTGTTATACATATACTACGTACATTCCTTTCCGTCCATTTGTTTTAATGTTCGCCATCTGTACTTTTTGCTGTTGCCCTACTCATAAATTTACATTCTTATTACCTTTATTTTGGTTTTACACAACCTGTTTTATTTTGTACTTCTATAACATATACTGTACTACTTAAGGTACATCATTGAAGCGAATTCGGTATTTGCCGTGCATCGGGCTTTATCCCCTAAATATACAAAAATAATAATGGTAATAACCTTTTAGTTGTTGTTAGTGATCCAATATTACTTACTTGACCATCCACAACACTGGGATGATGGTGTAAGGAATTTACTAGTCGTTAAGCCCTGTCGATGGATGGGTAGATTGAATATATATATATATATATATATATATTATATATATATATATATATATATATATATATAACATATATCTTTATTACTAGTCTTTAATCTCTCTCTCAAAATATATGTCTTAGGAGACATATATTTTGAAACACTAACATAAAAACAATAAAACGTTTTCAAAACATTAAAATTCAAACATAATTGAAACAAATAACAATCCATAAAAGTAAAATTTGAAATGACATAAGCGGTAAACACTAATCACTAATGCTTAGGAGACGGCTTATCGTACGTATCAGAGTCAAACTTATAACTTCACCACTTCCTACACATGCACCGTAGGACAACATGGCATTAAATAAACAAATATCGGATGAGCATGTCTTCAGCCAAAACCATACAAATAACTATTCAAATAGATTTAAAACAATATATATAGTATTGCACTTACCTTCCAAAAAAAAATACAGTATTGTACTTTTATTTCAACCAATCCTATATATTTTCCATAAGAAAATTAGCAAGCATTCTGCAATGGTAAATAAAAACAAAAATAAACATCATTGTTGCTATACATTCGTTTTCCTTCATTACATTTGAGTAGTAGTCTAGTTTTGGAATATACTCAATCTTCATTCCCTGTAATGTGCTGTTCTATACCGACTTTTCAACATATTCAGGATCAATGCGTATGACACCCAGACAACACCGTTATATCCAATCGACTTTATAGGACTACGAGAAAGACATGCTAGGTAGACCATTCAGACGATGATAGACTCCGTTTACCTTGTTCCGCCCCAATTGATGCACTCAAGAATCAGATGATGCAAATACAGCTGCCAAACATTAACTTTAATAGTTGCAAGCAAGACCTATGAATGGTGAACCTAAGTTACAAATCTGATCACTAATGGGCAATAACATCCATCAGCTTGTAGACCCTTATCAAACAGGTGCTTGTTATCAATACAAAAATTTCATCTACAATTAATGGTCTACGCATGCTCTCCTCATGACCTGCCAAAAAGAGAACAAAACACATGGATTATTAAAAGAAGGCCTCATCTGTAACCTTGACAACTATACATCATCGCTCAAAACAGGTATCTAAACACTATGTTCTAGCTACTGTGTTTAAACACACTCTGGGTACTTGCAATCTTCCTTCAGCCACCTGTTCATCTATCAACATAGTACAAATATTAGAACATTTTGAGCTGTAAATAAAAAGCTATGGATTAGTAGAGATATATGTGATACTCACCATATCATCTTTGTTGGTATTGCTTTTACTTTTTATTGTCAAGGCTTTGAGCTGCTTCTTTAGCTGCCTCAAACTTAAGTCAGTTATTTCTCAGTCACATTGTTCTCGTCATTGTCTACCTTAGTTATCCTGTTTCACGATGTTGGCCCATCTCTCTTATGGTTTGCTGGCTTGCTACTTCATTGCTGACGAATGAATTGGGTGGTCGATAGCTTTGAGAAATCAAACACACTATTTTTAATAGTAACCTGGGCTGTGATTCCTAAAATGTCTTGGCTAGCTAGAGATGGTAACCTGGGCCGGTAGCATTGTTTGAGAAGTGGGTCAAATCAAATGGATAAATTTTGATAGTATTTATTTAGAACAATAATCACCTCAAGTTAAGATTAAATGGCTACACATTTGAGCTCCTTCAAAAGAGGGGTTGTATTCCCCAGCCTGGGCCTCTACGTCACATGAATATATGATGTTAGGAGTACAATATGTTGTTGGAGCAATCAAATTCTATGAGTGGCGATAGTGGGCAGAAAGCAAAATGATACAAACGAAAAGAGATGATCCTAAGCATACACTTGACATATTGGGTTATTGAAATTAACCAAAAAGGGCCCGTGTAATAGATCAAAATAGGAATCATTAAGGGCCCGAGTAATGATTCAATTCCTGTTTTTTCAATACACATGACATGGATGTAAGACTTGTAAACAAAATATATGATAGATTGAATAATGTTTCGGGAAAAAGAGGTAGAGTTCCGAACCATACTACGAATGACCCCAAAGCAGTCAAGCATAATGTAATCTTTCTGAGCTGTTTTCACAAACCGAAACACATCAAGAAGCATACTTAGGTACATTTCTAAGTACCGAAAACCTAGACCAGTAAAGAAACCCATCATAAACCAATACTCAAAAAACATGTTCACAAATAGCACACACAAACATAATTCTCAATAAGATCCCTCAAAAAAGTCACAATCAAAAATCATGGCTGCACGCTGCTAAATTTGCTAACCAAAACCACTAAAATTTCCAAGTTAAAAGGGTCAAATGTGAAACAACTACAACAAAGGTTTACGTGTGTTTATATGTGGATTTCAATGAGTGGATGTCATTAAAGATCATAAATCTTTGAAGTAATACTCTGATCCATTCGATTGCAAGGTTTATGTGTGTTTATACAAAAGAGCATAATATAGTCCAAGTACAGAATTTGTAAAAACTACAGCAATATTGGACATTTTGAATGTAATGGTTAAAATAAAATATAAAAAAACCCTCATCAATACAATGACGACGTACATCACTTGAGATGAAGTGTTATTCCCACCCTAAGAGCATTTAGGGCATCTGTAATGGTGTCGGCGTTGACATCGTGTAAAGCCAACGACGCCGGGGTGGTGGGGTGGACCGTTACCAGATCGGGGTCGTATTGGTGTGGAAGGGCCAACGTCATTATATCAACGCCGAGATCTAGCGGGGTTGTTACCTTTTTTTGTTTTTGTATTTCTTTATCATGTGTATGCTGGCAATTTAAATGGCAGTTCGAAATTTTTAATGGAGGTTGAACATTGAAGAAGATTCTTTTATGAAAAGCAATATTGAAGAAGATGAGATATTGAAGAAGATGAGTAGATGACTATTTTTAAAGCTACTTTACTTTTTAAACCTTATAGTTTTCATATATTTTTAATATAGTAAATGATTTTATAAATTCAATATTGTATACTCCGTTTTACTGCTTTGATATGTCGTCTACATAATTTTTTGATTACAAATATAAAAGCCTAAAAGGTTTGATTTATATAATATACAGTAAACGGTATATATTATTATATATATGTTATATTTTAATAAGAAAATGTAAAATTATATAGTGTGGTGTGGTTATTGTTACGAATGTGGTGTTGTTGGTGTTGACGTGGCGTGATGTGTCACACCACCTGGTGTGGTGGTGTGAACCATTACTAATGCACTCTTAGGCTCGAGCACAAAAAACAATCTACAAGTCTACAACATTGAATATATTGAATATAATAACAAAATCCATTAGATATCAGTTTAAATGTACCTCCATATTCTCTAACCGGAATCAAATCAATCAATCAATGGAATCCAACCGTTGCGCGGCGAATCCTCACGGCTACTCCATGAACTTGATCCTTCAACGAATCCAAGCGAGATATCAGATCTTAGATATCAGTAAATCTCATATTCAAACTTTATATCAACTAATAACAAAAAATATTGAATATAGATACAACCTAAAAAGATTAGTAATAAAAAACATTGGGTACCCATGGAACAAAATCGCCCCAATCAAGGTTAATATCCTTGGCTGGAGAGCTGAAATGCACCGCATCCCCACTTTAGATCAACTCCTCACCAGAAACATTGCAATCCAATCACCCATATGTCCCTTATGCAAAACGCACCCGGAATCCACCGACCACCTCTTCATCCATTGTCACTTTGCAGATGCCTTATGGACTCTCCTACAAAATTGGTGTCGAGCTCCCCATTACAAACCTCAGACCTTCAAAGAACTTCTAGAGTACCACAAGACTATATCCCCAACTCCACGAAAACAAAACCTTTTTCAACTCTCCACCTTTGCGTTTTTCTGGGTGATTTGGAAACTACGTAACGTGTGCATCTTCTCCAAGAAGCAACCATCCCTCCGTTTCGCTTTCATTGAGCTCAAAAGAACAAGCTTCCTTTGGTTATCTAATAGATCGTCCTCGGATATTTCATGGTCCCTTTGGAACTCCTTTTCAATGTAATTGCTTACTTTGCTTGTTTTCCTCTTTTTATTTTCACCTTGTATGTACTCACTAGCTTCTCGCTAGAAGTTTCATATTAATAATACATCCTTTTAATGTTCAAAAAAAAAACCCATGTAATTTTGTAACCGTAGTAGACAGTTATAGGATTTCATTTCAATTTAAAATTTATTTTTAAAATCAGATTTAATAAGACGAAGATATTATCACCTCTCCGGCCGTTGCCTCTGGAGACTTATATTTTTTGTTCTATACGATTTAAAATTTATAACATGTTTTCAAACATTATATAGTTCGAAAAACTTAGTTAATGTTGATCTTTTAATATAAACTATTATAAATTAAAGAAAATTGACAGTATAATTTCAAAGATATTAAGAAATTATATAAATTCTAAATGATCATAAGTATGAAATAAAAACACAAAATAATATTACAAACATAATTAAAGCTAATTTCCAAAATCATTGAAAATAGAAAGTGAAACGAAAATAATCCATAATAATAAAACATCAACCGAAATAAAATTGAAAACTAATAAGTATTGCAAACTAATTTTCGGAGATGGTTAAGTGTATATATTCAAAGCGTACCCACTACTGTTGTTACGTGAATATATATTATGTAATAGTTCACATGGAATAATCGTAAAATGTAACAAATTAAAAAAATGATAATATCCTGTTAAAATAAGCCATTTTGTAAATAAAATTAGAACAATTAAAAAAAAACATAAGGCCAAACTTAAAGCCCAAAATTAAAAAACTAAAAACGGGCCTAAAGAAAATAAGTTGGTCTTAGTCAACCCAAAATTAAAAAAAAACGGGCCCAAAAGAAAATAAAATTGGTCCGTTAAGAAAATGAAATCGGGCCCAAAGAAATTAGAATAAAAGGCCCGTTAATATACGTAGTAAGCCCAAAATTAGAAAAAAAAACGGGCCCAAAAGAAAATGAAGTTGCCCGTTAAGAAAATGAAAACGGGCTCAAAGAAAATAAAATGGCCCGTTACTATTCTTTACACGCATAATCGTATAACTTTGTTTTAATATATATTAATTTGATGCATTATAAAACTTATGTAATGAGTTCGAAAAAGGAGGGTATAACATTACAAAAAACATAGTGTAATAAATTATAGTTATAATATAGATATAGATATAGATTTTCTGGGTGATTTGGAAACTACGTAACGTGTGCATCTTCTCCAAGAAGCAACCATCCCTCCGTTTCGCTTTCATTGAGCTCAAAAGAACAAGCTTCCTTTGGTTATCTAATAGATCGTCCTCGGATATTTCATGGTCCCTTTGGAACTCCTTTTCAATGTAATTGCTTACTTTGCTTGTTTTCCTCTTTTTATTTTCACCTTGTATGTACTCACTAGCTTCTCGCTAGAAGTTTCATATTAATAATACATCCTTTTAATGTTCAAAAAAAAAACCCATGTAATTTTGTAACCGTAGTAGACAGTTATAGGATTTCATTTCAATTTAAAATTTATTTTTAAAGATTTAATAGGAAAAAAAAAATCAGATTTAATAAGAAATAAGAAAAAAATCTAGAAAAAAAAGGAGGGTATAACATTACAAAAAACATAGTGTAATAAATTATAGTTATAATATAGATATAGATATAGATAGATGAGCTTTGAATACCCCCAATCGAGTAAGTGGAAGATTAGTTTTTTTTTTTTTAGATGCAAAAAACAGCTAATATACCTATTAATTTGAATTTGGTGTGCTCATCTCAAGTTCGGATCTTGATAATTCTCTAAAGATTTTGTTCTCCGATGTCTTGCAATGGGTATAACATTACAAAGACACACTCTCCAAATATATATGACAGAATTTGAACTCATGACCCCCCATAATGAAACCTTAGTGAAACTTGTGACCACTCGATCCAGACCTCAATGGCAAAATAAGAATGTATGGAGTTAGGAAGTGTATACCACATAATTACAAAATAATAATATAATTATTTATATATAACATTTAAAGTAGCCTTAGCTACAGTAAATTTTTTAATTTTTTATTTTCACCACTAAACTTTTAGTTTTTCTACTTTTGCCACAAAATACTACTACTTCTATTGTTTTACACTTTTACCCCAAACTTTCACATCTTCTATTTTTAATACAAACTTAGATTATTTAGATTTTTAGGTTTCTTAATTTTTGCCACATAACTTTAACCTTTTAACTTTTGTCACATAACTTTAATTTCTTTTACTTTTAGCACGAAAGTTTGGTTTTATTTAGTTTTTAAACATATGTTTTTCTAACTTTTGTCACGAAAGTTTCATTCTCTTTACTTTTTATCACGGAAACTTTTAACTTTTTACTTTTTGTCACATAAATTTAATTTCTTTTACTTTTGGCACGAAAGTTTTGTTTATTTAGTTTTTAAACATATGTTTTTCTAACTTTTGCCACGAAAGTTTCACTCTCTTTACTTTTTATCACAAACTTTTATACTTTTACTTTTTGTCACATAACTTTTATTTCTTTTACTTCTTGCACGAAATTTTTGTGTTATTTACTTTTTAAACTTTTGTTTTTCTAACTTTTGTCACGAAAGTTTCATTCTCTTTACTTTTTATCACATAAATTTACTAAAGTTTTCGTCTTTTACTTTTTGCCACATCACTTTCGTTTCTTCTACTTTCCACACAAAAGTTTTGTTTTATTTACTTTTTATACTTTTATTTTTTCAACTTTTGCCAGGAAAGTTTTATTCTCTTACTTTTTACCACATAACTTTTTTTTATAACTTTTGTCAACAATTTTTACTACATAACTTTTGGATTTTAACTTTTGTCAACGAAGTTTTATTTTCTTAACTTTTTACCACATAACTTTAAATATTTGAAGTTCAGTCACCAAAGTTTTATTTTATTTACTTTTTACCATATAACTTTGTGTTTTCGCCACATAACTCTCAATTTTGTAACCTTTTTCACGAAAGTTTCATTTTCCTTACTTTTCACCACATAACTTTTGGATTTTTTCCTTTTGTCAACAAAGTTTCATATTCTTAACTTTTACCACATAACTTCAAATTTTTTAACTTCAGCCACCCAAGCGTAGGTTACGCCAGGCCATTTTTCTTGGGCGTAGGTTACGCCCATAGGGGCCGTAGCTTACGCCTATCCCTAACTTCAATTTTGCTTTACGCCGCCTTTCTGGGCGTAGGTTACGCCGCCTTTTCTTGGGCGTAGGTTACGCCGCCTTTTCTTGGGCGTAGGTTACGCCGCCTTTTCTTGGGCGTAGGTTACGCCGCCTTTTCTTGGGCGTAGGTTACGCCGCCTTTTCTTGGGCGTAGGTTACGCCGCCTTTTCTTGGGCGTAGGTTACGCCGCCTTTTCTTGGGCGTAGGTTACGCCGCCTTTTCTTGGGCGTAGGTTACGCCGCCTTTTCTTGGGCGTAGGTTACGCCGCCTTTTCTTGGGCGTAGGTTACGCCGCCTTTTCTTGGGCGTAGGTTACGCCGCCTTTTCTTGGGCGTAGGTTACGCCGCCTTTTCTTGGGCGTAGGTTACGCCGCCTTTTCTTGGGCGTAGGTTACGCCGCCTTTTCTTGGGCGTAGGTTACGCCGCCTTTTCTTGGGCGTAGGTTACGCCGCCTTTTCTTGGGCGTAGGTTACGCCGCCTTTTCTTGGGCGTAGGTTACGCCGCCTTTTCTTGGGCGTAGGTTACGCCGCCTTTTCTTGGGCGTAGGTTACGCCGCCTTTTCTTGGGCGTAGGTTACGCCGCCTTTTCTTGGGCGTAGGTTACGCCGCCTTTTCTTGGGCGTAGGTTACGCCGCCTTTTCTTGGGCGTAGGTTACGCCGCCTTTTCTTGGGCGTAGGTTACGCCGCCTTTTCTTGGGCGTAGGTTACGCCGCCTTTTCTTGGGCGTAGGTTACGCCGCCTTTTCTTGGGCGTAGGTTACGCCGCCTTTTCTTGGGCGTAGGTTACGCCGCCTTTTCTTGGGCGTAGGTTACGCCGCCTTTTCTTGGGCGTAGGTTACGCCGCCTTTTCTTGGGCGTAGGTTACGCCGCCTTTTCTTGGGCGTAGGTTACGCCGCCTTTTCTTGGGCGTAGGTTACGCCGCCTTTTCTTGGGCGTAGGTTACGCCGCCTTTTCTTGGGCGTAGGTTACGCCGCCTTTTCTTGGGCGTAGGTTACGCCGCCTTTTCTTGGGCGTAGGTTACGCCGCCTTTTCTTGGGCGTAGGTTACGCCGCCTTTTCTTGGGCGTAGGTTACGCCGCCTTTTCTTGGGCGTAGGTTACGCCGCCTTTTCTTGGGCGTAGGTTACGCCGCCTTTTCTTGGGCGTAGGTTACGCCGCCATTTTCTTGGGCGTAGGTTACGCCGCCCTTGGGGCGTAGTACCTCCGCCCCTTGGGGCCGTAGGTTACGCCAGTTGTATTTCCTTAGGCGTAGGCTACGCCCATTTGGGCCGTAGCTTACGCTTATCCCTAACTTCAAATTTTTCAACTTCAGCCACCAAAGTTTCATTTCTTTACTTTTGACCACATAACTTTTCACTTTTTAACTTTTGCCACGAAAATTTCATTTTATATAATTTTTGCCACATGTGTAGATGTTACGTAATGTCTCCCGGGGAAACGCCCGGGGTATGTAACACCCGTGAATTTTGACCCGTTGACTTTTGTGTACTTTGACTAACAAACTTATTGAATGAAGTAATTTGGGCCCATTTATGATTTTATGACTAAGTGGTATGTTAGTCGAGTCGTTAATAGGTCGTTGGCGTTTAGTAGTGTAAATGATTGTTTATATGGCTTGTGGGAGAAGCGGGTCGGCCCGTGGGTAGTCCATGACCCACCAGCCCCCAAGACCCATCTTCCCCCCTTATCCTTTTCCTCCCTCTCATTTCTCATTACCATCTCTTTCTCTCTTTCTCTCTTTCTCTCAAAAGCAAAAGAACCATTTTAATCTCTTCACCATTTCTTGCATCAAATTAGTAGTGGGTCGATTATAACACAAGAATCTTAGCCATCTTAACCTCGTTTGCTTCATATCGAAGAATCAAAGTCAAGTTCTTACCATTTTATCCATTTGACCTAAATTCGGGTTCTAGCTCAAGGAGACGTTTTGGTAAGTCAAATTCATCCCATTTACTTCTATTTATACTTGTTCAAATGTTTCTAGTCATTTTTATGGGATTTCAAGACATGTTTATGGTAAAAATGGAAATTAGGTTTAGGGTTAGGATTTGAACGATTCATGAGGGATTTTGATGTTTTGGTCGAAATGGTGGGTTGGGTTATGTGTATTTATGGTCATTGATGTTTAGTTATGCTTCAAAATGGGTTACAAATCGTTTTGGTGTGGTTTGGGTTGAATTTGGGGGTTTTGGGTTCGTTTTTCTGCACTTGGTTGCTGCTGGTGTAGTTGCTGCCCAGTATGGGGCGTAACCTACGCCCCTTGGGGCCGTAGGTTACGCCAGCCCAGTTGTATTTCCTTAGGCGTAGGCTACGCCCATTTGGGCCGTAGCTTACGCTTATCCCCATCTTTAAAATTGAATCTGGAGATTTCATCTGGAGCTTGAATCTGGAGCTGCCCAGGTTGGGCGTAACTTACGCCCCACCCAAGCGTAGGTTACGCCAGGCCATTTTTCTTGGGCGTAGGTTACGCCCATGGGCCGTAGCTTACGCCTATCCCTAACTTCAATTTTGACCTTACGCCAAAATGTTTCTGTTTACGCCAACTTTTACGCCAAAAAGCCCTTTTCTAGAGGGCCGTAGCTTACGCCACTTTGGGCCGTAAGTTACGCCTGCTGTAATTTGACCGACCGTAGGTTACGGTGGTTGTCACCGTAGCTTACGGCCATTGTAATTCGGATTATTCCTGGTTTGACCTAGTTTGACCTTTTGAGCCTTTTTGCGCGCCGAGTCTTAATCTAATTCACTTATTATCTTATATAACTTTGATTTAGAGTCGTAGAAGTCATTTAACGTCGGAAAGCATTTTGGAAACCTAATTAGGGTTTTGTCGAGGAATTGTTAAGTTACGTATATGTGTTCATGCGTGTTAATGTGTATGTATATGATCAATATTTAGGTGTTGGACGCGAGGTGAACTTCGTACGGAGATAACTTAACTTTATATCGATCTTATCTTTCATAACCAATCAAGGTGAGTTTCGTATCTCCCTACCCGCTTGGGATTCGGGCTGAAAAGTGTAAACCTGGCGTGTACATATTGATTGTTGGTTCATGAGCATGCATTTACATTTGATTGTAAGCATTGCATACATTGTTGATGAGCCCTCGGCAGGGGATTGCCGACATCCTGGTGCATAGATGTATGCACCCATTTTGGATGTGTTATGTTAACGTTGATGGCTATTTGCTCCTGTTGTATTTTGTTACTTGTATTGCTATGTTTTGGATTCACCGAATCATTAATTGCATTTAGTTGTTCTATTGTAATTCCACCGGGTGCTGTATGATTTCCGTGACATTTCGAGCTCCGGCTTGGGGTGTTACAGAATGGTGGCCCATGCGTGGTCGTAGAGAATTAGGTGGTTTGACCTAGTTTGACCTTTTGAGCCTTCTTGCGCGCCGAGTCTTAATCTAATTCACTTATTATCTTATATAACTTTGATTTAGAGTCGTAGAAGTCATTTAACGTCGGAAAGCATTTTGGAAACCTAATTAGGGTTTTGTCGAGGAATTGTTAAGTTACGTATATGTGTTCATGCGTGTTAATGTGTATGTATATGATCAATATTTAGGTGTTGGACGCGAGGTGAACTTCGTACGGAGATAACTTAACTTTATATCGATCTTATCTTTCATAACCAATCAAGGTGAGTTTCGTATCTCCCTACCCGCTTGGGATTCGGGCTGAAAAGTGTAAACCTGGCGTGTTTACTTGTATTTATTGATGTATTGATTGTTTGACATGATTGTTGGATTGATGTGACGTGTCTTGTCGTTTGTTTGACTTGGATTGTGCTTTCGTTAAGTGTTACTTATATATTAGGATAGACGTACATACATGGAAGTCGGTTATGCCTTCATTGGGTTTTAGATGTGGTGGGAAGGCTGCGGGTGACCCTATACATAAGCATCTGGAACTCGAAGAAAGTAAAATCCTCTGAAGTATATGTACGTATAGTTGGTTTATATTGTGATTATTGATGCTGGTTCGTTATGAACCATTACTACGAACTCACCAACCTTGTGTTGACTATGCTTAGTACACTTTTCAGGTAATCAGGTACTCCCAGGACGTGGTGTTTAGTTGCTTGCTTGCTGTCTAACCCGGACTTGGACTCATGGATCAAGGATTCATTGACCCTCCTTTTGCATTATACTTAGGATCGTTTGCCATCTTTGGATGTGTTATGTTAACGTTGATGGCTATTTGCTCCTGTTGTATTTTGTTACTTGTATTGCTATGTTTTGGATTCACCGAATCATTAATTGCATTTAGTTGTTCTATTGTAATTCCACCGGGTGCTGTATGATTTCCGTGACATTTCGAGCTCCGGCTTGGGGTGTTACAGAATGGTGGCCCATGCGTGGTCGTAGAGAATTAGGTGGTTTGACCTAGACTACGGCTTAAGTTAAAACTCTTCATATAGCATGCATGGTTAGGAAATTCGTGTGCAATATGAATTTTGTGAATCCCCGTGATTTTTGTCATGATTGTTGGATTGATGTGACGTGTCTTGTCGTTTGTTTGACTTGGATTGTGCTTTCGTTAAGTGTTACTTATATATTAGGATAGACGTACATACATGGAAGTCGGTTATGCCTTCATTGGGTTTTAGATGTGGTGGGAAGGCTGCGGGTGACCCTATACATAAGCATCTGGAACTCGAAGAAAGTAAAATCCTCTGAAGTATATGTACGTATAGTTGGTTTATATTGTGATTAAGGATTAATTTTGATTGATGCATATGTTGTGCATATGTCCCTCTGTTGACAAGTGTGCCCCGTTACGATTATTGATTGTTGGATTGATGTGACGTGTCTTGTCGTTTGTTTGACTTGGATTGTGCTTTCGTTAAGTGTTACTTATATATTAGGATAGACGTACATACATGGAAGTCGGTTATGCCTTCATTGGGTTTTAGATGTGGTGGGAAGGCTGCGGGTGACCCTATACATAAGCATCTGGAACTCGAAGAAAGTAAAATCCTCTGAAGTATATGTACGTATAGTTGGTTTATATTGTGATTATTGAGGCTGGTTCGTTATGAACCATTACTACGAACTCACCAACCTTGTGTTGACTATGCTTAGTACACTTTTCAGGTAATCAGGTACTCCCCGGACGTGGTGTTTAGTTGCTTGCTTGCTGTCTAACCCGGACTTGGACTCATGGATCAAGGATTCATTGACCCTCCTTTGCATTATACTTAGGATCGTTTGCCATCTTTGGATGTGTTATGTTAACGTTGATGGCTATTTGCTCCTGTTGTATTTTGTTACTTGTATTGCTATGTTTTGGATTCACCGAATCATTAATTGCATTTAGTTGTTCTATTGTAATTCCACCGGGTGCTGTATGATTTCCGTGACATTTCGAGCTCCGGCTTGGGGTGTTACAGAATGGTGGCCCATGCGTGGTCGTAGAGAATTAGGTGGTTTGACCTAGACTACGGCTTAAGTTAAAACTCTTCATATAGCATGCATGGTTAGGAAATTCGTGTGCAATATGAATTTTGTGAATCCCCGTGTGAGTTCGTAGTTAAGACCATTTGTGTGTTAGCTTGATTTCAATGTGATGAATATGGTTCTATGATTTGTTGTTGCTAATTGTTGGAACTAATGTGATGATTTAGGGCAAAATGAAGGGATGCCATTAACTTAGTATAATATTGTGGCAACCCTAAAAGAACCCGATCAACTCTTTTATGGTTACCCGATACTATAGCAAGTTCGTGACATCGTGGATTGCGCACGTGTGGCTTAAAGTATAATAAGGAACCGATATGCTTAATGGAAGTTGATTTGGGTGGAAGGTTAGCCGTTGGTACACCTTGTATACATACCCGGTCAATAACTAGAGAGCATATCGAATTCGGATTATACCTTGAATCATTCGTGTTAGTTGTTTAATGACATGATGAAATGAACATGAGTACTTAATTTAATGATAAAATATGGTAATAAATGCAACGTGATGTTATGAATGAGTTGGTATCGGTATGCCTATGAATAATCAATATGGTGGGTACCGCCAAGGTTGTATATTCAAAGATTTTAAAAGTTGTGGGGCACCGGAGTTTGATGGGAAAGGTGGTCCCACGGAATGTATACGATGGTTTGAGGCGATAGAGGCGGTGATTGAAAGGAGTCATTGCACCTACGATGACCGGATTCCCTATGCATCCGGCATGTTTAGGCATGACGCCTTAAGTTGGTGGAACCAAGAAGTAACATTGGGGCGGACTCGAAATTTGGAGTGGGTTGACTTCGTAAATAAAGTAAAAGCAAAGTTTTGTCCTCCCTACGAACTACAAAATTTGACCATTGAGTTTGCAAACCTCAATATGGAAGGAGCCGATTACAAGGGCTATGTGAGACGATTCCAAGAGTTGTCTACTCTCATTCCTCACTTGGTGGGCACCGAGACACAGGCCATCCAAAAGTTTGTATTGGGCTTGAATCCCCAAGTCCGATCTTATGTTAACTCAAACATGCCTACTTCTTTGGCTAATGCGGTTAACCAAGCCGGGAGTGTGACGGAAGATTTGTTGAGAAGTGGTGTTTTGAGCAAGTCCTCATCAAACAAGAGGAAGGAAGTGGGGGAGTCGAGCGGGGTAAGGAAAGTGGGGAGGTTTGACCCCAAGAATGCTAATAGGGGTAGGATAATGGCGGCGGTGGAACCGACTAGGAGGGCTTATAACGGGCCTCATCCTTTCTGTGGAAGGTGCAACAGGCACCATCCCGCCACTACTCCATGTGGGGCATGCTTTAATTGCAATCAAGTCGGGCACGAAGCTAGAAGTTGTAGGGCTCCAAGAACGGGCCCAATGAATGCGGCTCCTATTCGGGCCGTTCCTCCTCAAGGTAACCAAAGACGGGGCGAGTGTTTTGAATGTGGTAGTCGTGACCACTACCGTAATAATTGTCCTCGATGGGTGGGACAACAAGTCCAAGTAGCCGTCCACCCCAATCAACTCCAAATGGTTGGGCCTAATCAAAACCGGGGGCAACAAGGCCACCAAGTGCAACCACGCGGCCGAGCTTTTGCGGCCAATGTAAATGAAGCCCGAAATGATCCTAACGTTGTAGCAGGTACTTTTCTCCTTAATGGTCTCTATGCCACCGTTTTATTTGATTCCGGGGCCGATTATAGCCTCGTGTCTTCTAATTTTGTTCCTTTGATTGATGTGCATCCTTGTGCTCTAAACTATGTGCTTGACATTGAAATGGTGAACGGGTCACTAACTAGAATTAGCCAAATACTCCGTGATTGTGTTTTGACCTTGGAAGACGTTGACTTCTTCATTGACCTTATGCCTCTTGACATTGGTAGTTTTGATATTATAGTGGGTATGGATTGGTTGACGGCGGTGAATGCAACCATTGATTGTGGTGAGAGAGTTGTTAAGATACCTTTGGCCAACGGTAAAATTCTTAGAGTTCAAGGCGAAATCTCCGATTCCCCAAATTCTAAAGTCTTTAGTGCTACCACCACAAAGGTAGAATTGAAGACCGTTCCTATTGTTTGTGATTTCCCCGATGTTTTTCCGGATGACTTACCGGGATTACCTCCAACTCGTGCGCTTGATTTTCGTATTAGTCTTATTCCTGAAGCCGCGCCCGTAGCAAAAGCTCCTTATAGGCTAGCTCTAACCGAAATGCAAGAGCTACAAACTCAACTCAAGGAACTCCAAGAGAAGGGTTTCATTCGCCCTAGTCAATCTCCTTGGGGTGCTCCTGTTCTATTCGTTAAAAAGAAAGATGGATCCTTCAGGATGTGTATCGACTACCGGGAATTAAACAAGCTCACCGTGAAGAACCGATATCCTCTCCCTAGAATTGATGACTTGTTTGATCAACTTCAAGGAGCTAAGCACTTCTCAAAGATCGATCTTCGCTCGGGTTATCATCAACTCCGGGTACATGAAGATGACATTCCCAAGACGGCTTTTCGCACACGGTATGGCCATTTTGAATTCACCGTGATGCCATTTGGGTTGACTAATGCACCGGCGGTGTTCATGGACTTGATGAACCGGGTGTGTCAACCATATTTAGACAAGTCCGTTATTGTGTTCATTGATGACATACTTGTATACTCGAAGACAAAGGAGGAGCATGTTAAGCACTTGCGCGAAGTGCTTGAATTACTAAGGAAGGAGAAGTTGTATGCAAAATTTTCCAAGTGTGAGTTTTGGTTGGAAGAGGTCCACTTCCTTGGTCACGTAGTGAGCAAGGATGGTATTCATGTGGACCCAAGCAAGATTGAAGCGGTTAAGAATTGGAGAAGACCCGAAACGCCATCCGAGATCCGCCAATTCCTTGGATTGGCGGGTTACTATAGAAGATTTATTGAAAATTTCTCCCGTATCGCACAACCACTCACTCTCTTGACTCAAAAAGATAGAAACTTCGAATGGGGCGAAAGACAAGAGAACGCCTTCCAAACCCTTAAGGATATGTTATGTGATGCTCCTATTTTGACGCTACCGGATGGGATAGAAGATTTTGTGGTTTATTGTGATGCTTCGGGGCAAGGGTTGGGTTGCGTTCTTATGCAAAGGGGTAAAGTCATTGCTTATGCCTCTCGACAATTGAAGGTGCATGAGAAGAACTACCCGACACATGATTTGGAATTGGGAGCGGTTGTGTTTGCTTTGAAGTGTTGGAGACATTACCTCTATGGCACCAAATGTGTGATTTATACCGATCACAAAAGTCTCCAACACATCTTCAACCAAAGTGAATTGAACATGAGACAAAGGCGTTGGTTGGAGCTATTTAGTGATTATGATTGTGACATCCGTTATCACCCGGGCAAGGCAAATGTAGTAGCTGATGCCTTAAGCCGAAAATGCAAGAGCTACAAACTCAACTCAAGGAACTCCAAGAGAAGGGTTTCATTCGCCCTAGTCAATCTCCTTGGGGTGCTCCTGTTCTATTCGTTAAAAAGAAAGATGGATCCTTCAGGATGTGTATCGACTACCGGGAATTAAACAAGCTCACCGTGAAGAACCGATATCCTCTCCCTAGAATTGATGACTTGTTTGATCAACTTCAAGGAGCTAAGCACTTCTCAAAGATCGATCTTCGCTCGGGTTATCATCAACTCCGGGTACATGAAGATGACATTCCCAAGACGGCTTTTCGCACACGGTATGGCCATTTTGAATTCACCGTGATGCCATTTGGGTTGACTAATGCACCGGCGGTGTTCATGGACTTGATGAACCGGGTGTGTCAACCATATTTAGACAAGTCCGTTATTGTGTTCATTGATGACATACTTGTATACTCGAAGACAAAGGAGGAGCATGTTAAGCACTTGCGCGAAGTGCTTGAATTACTAAGGAAGGAGAAGTTGCAATTGGCCCGTGAGCGTCAAAAGAAGTATGCCGATGTGAGGCGAAGACCGTTGGAGTTTGAAGTTGGTGAATTTGTACTTTTGAAAGTATTCTCTCTCTCTCTCTCTCTCTCTTTCTCTCTTTCTCTCTCTCTATTTCTCTCTTTCTCTCTCTCTCTCTCTCTTTCTCTCTTTCTCTCTTTCTATCTTTCTCTCTTTCTCTCTTTCTCTCTTCTCTCTCTCTCTTTCTCTCTTTCTCTCTTTCTCTCTCTCTCTCTCTCTGTCTATTTCTCTCTTTCTCTCTCTCTCTCTCTCTTTCTCTCTTTCTCTCTTTCTATCTCTCTCTTTCTCTCTTTCTCTCTTTCTCTCTTTCTCTCTTTCTCTCTTTCTCTCTTTCTCTCTTTCTCTCTTTCTCTCTTTCTCTCTTTCTCTCTTTCTCTCTTTCTCTCTTTCTCTCTTTCTCTCTTTCTCTCTTTCTCTCTTTCTCTCTTTCTCTCTTTCTCTCTTTCTCTCTTTCTCTCTTTCTCTCTTTCTCTCTTTCTCTCTTTCTCTCTTTCTCTCTTTCTCTCTTTCTCTCTTTCTCTCTTTCTCTCTTTCTCTCTTTCTCTCTTTCTCTCTTTCTCTCTTTCTCTCTTTCTCTCTTTCTCTCTTTCTCTCTTTCTCTCTTCTCTCTTTCTCTCTTTCTCTCTTTCTCTCTTTCTCTCTTTCTCTCTTTCTCTCTTTCTCTCTTTCTCTCTTTCTCTCTTTCTCTCTTTCTCTCTTTCTCTCTCTCTCTTTCTCTCTTTCTCTCTTTCTCTCTTTCTCTCTTTCTCTCTTTCTCTCTTTCTCTCTTTCTCTCTTTCTCTCTTTCTCTCTTTCTCTCTTTCTCTCTTTCTCTCTTTCTCTCTTCTCTCTTTCTCTCTTTCTCTCTTTCTCTCTTTCTCTCTTTCTCTCTTTCTCTCTTTCTCTCTTTCTCTCTCTCTCTCTCTCTTCTCTCTTTCTCTCTTTCTCTCTTTCTCTCTTTCTCTCTTTCTCTCTTTCTCTCTCTCTCTTTCTCTCTTTCTCTCTTTCTCTCTTTCTCTCTTCTCTCTTTCTCTCTTTCTCTCTTTCTCTCTTTCTCTCTTTCTCTCTTTCTCTCTTTCTCTCTCTCTCTTTCTCTCTCTCTCTTTCTCTCTCTCTCTCTTTCTCGCTCTCTCTTTCTCTCTCTCTTTCTCTCTCTCTCTTTCTCTCTCTCTCTTTCTCTCTTTCTCTCTTCTCTCTTTCTCTCTCTCTCTTTCTCTCTCTCTCTCTCTCTTTCTCTCTTTCTCTCTTTCTCTCTCTCTCTTTCTCTCTTTCTCTCTTTCTCTCTTCTCTCTTTCTCTCTTTCTCTCTTCTCTCTTTCTCTCTCTCTCTTTCTCTCTCTCTCTTTCTCTCTTTCTCTCTCTCTCTTCTCTCTTTCTCTCTTCTCTCTTTCTCTCTCTCTCTTTCTCTCTTTCTCTCTCTCTCTCTTTCTCTCTTTCTCTCTCTCTCTCTCTCTCTCTCTCTCTCTTCTCTCTTTCTCTCTCTCTCTTTCTCTCTCTCTCTTTCTCTCTCTCTCTCTTTCTCGCTCTCTCTTTCTCTCTCTCTTTCTCTCTCTCTCTTTCTCTCTCTCTCTCTCTCTCTCTCTCTCTAGTTCTCTCTCTTTCTCTCTCTCTCTTTCTCTCTTTCTCTCTTTCTCTCTTTCTCTCTTTCTCTCTTTCTCTCTTTCTCTCTTTCTCTCTTTCTCTCTTTCTCTCTTTCTCTCTTTCTCTCTTTCTCTCTTTCTCTCTTTCTCTCTTTCTCTCTTTCTCTCTTTCTCTCTTTCTCTCTTTCTCTCTTTCTCTCTTTCTCTATTTCTCATTACTATCTCTTTCTCTCTTTCTCTCTTTCTCTCAAAAGCAAAAGAACCATTTTAATCTCTTCACCATTTCTTGCATCAAATTAGTAGTGGGTCGATTATAACACAAGAATCTTAGCCATCTTAACCTCGTTTGCTTCATATCGAAGAATCAAAGTCAAGTTCTTACCATTTTATCCATTTGACCTAAATTTGGGTTCTAGCTCAAGGAGACGTTTTGGTAAGTCAAATTCATCCCATTTACTTCTATTTATACTTGTTCAAATGTTTCTAGTCATTTTTATGGGATTTCAAGACATGTTTATGGTAAAAATGGAAATTAGGTTTAGGGTTAGGATTTGAACGATTCATGAGGGATTTTGATGTTTTGGTCGAAATGGTGGGTTGGGTTATGTGTATTTATGGTCATTGATGTTTAGTTATGCTTCAAAATGGGTTACAAATCGTTTTGGTGTGGTTTGGGTTGAATTTGGGGGTTTTGGGTTCGTTTTTCTGCACTTGGTTGCTGCTGGTGTAGTTGCTGCCCAGTATGGGGCGTAACCTACGCCCCTTGGGGCCGTAGGTTACGCCCATAGGGGCCGTAGCTTACGCCTATCCCTAACTTCAATTTTGACCTTACGCCAAAATGTTTCTGTTTACGCCAACTTTTACGCCAAAAAGCCCTTTTCTAGAGGGCCGTAGCTTACGCTTATCCCCATCTTTAAAATTGAATCTGGAGATTTCATCTGGAGCTTGAATCTGGAGCTGCCCAGGTTGGGCGTAACTTACGCCCCACCCAAGCGTAGGTTACGCCAGGCCATTTTTCTTGGGCGTAGGTTACGCCCATAGGGGCCGTAGCTTACGCCTATCCCTAACTTCAATTTTGACCTTACGCCAAAATGTTTCTGTTTACGCCAACTTTTACGCCAAAAAGCCCTTTTCTAGAGGGCCGTAGCTTACGCCACTTTGGGCCGTAAGTTACGCCTGCTGTAATTTGACCGACCGTAGGTTACGGTGGTTGTCACCGTAGCTTACGGCCATTGTAATTCGGATTATTCCTGGTTTGACCTAGTTTGACCTTTTGAGCCTTTTTGCGCGCCGAGTCTTAATCTAATTCACTTATTATCTTATATAACTTTGATTTAGAGTCGTAGAAGTCATTTAACGTCGGAAAGCATTTTGGAAACCTAATTAGGGTTTTGTCGAGGAATTGTTAAGTTACGTATATGTGTTCATGCGTGTTAATGTGTATGTATATGATCAATATTTAGGTGTTGGACGCGAGGTGAACTTCGTACGGAGATAACTTAACTTTATATCGATCTTATCTTTCATAACCAATCAAGGTGAGTTTCGTATCTCCCTACCCGTTTTTTTTTTTTTTTTTTTTTTTTTTTTTTTTTTTTTTTTTTTTTTTTTTTTTTTTTTTTACTGAACCACTTTTACTCTTTTTTTTTTTTTTTTTTTTTTTTTTTTTTTTTTTTTTTTTTTTTTTTTTTTTTTTTTTTTTTTTTTTTTTTTTTTTTTTTTTTTTTTTTTTTTTTTTTTTTTTTTTTTTTTTTTTTTTTTTTTTTTTTTTTTTTTTTTTTTTTTTTTTTTTTTTTTTTTTTTTTTTTTTTTTTTTTTTTTTTTTTTTTTTTTTTTTTTTTTTTTTTTTTTTTTTTTTTTTTTTTTTTTTTTTTTTTTTTTTTTTTTTTTTTTTTTTTTTTTTTTTTTTTTTTTTTTTTTTTTTTTTTTTTTTTTTTTTTTTTTTTTTTTTTTTTTTTTTTTTTTTTTTTTTTTTTTTTTTTTTTTTTTTTTTTTTTTTTTTTTTTTTTTTTTTTTTTTTTTTTTTTTTTTTTTTTTTTTTTTTTTTTTTTTTTTTTTTTTTTTTTTTTTTTTTTTTTTTTTTTTTTTTTTTTTTTTTTTTTTTTTTTTTTTTTTTTTTTTTTTTTTTTTTTTTTTTTTTTTTTTTTTTTTTTTTTTTTTTTTTTTTTTTTTTTTTTTTTTTTTTTTTTTTTTTTTTTTTTTTTTTTTTTTTTTTTTTTTTTTTTTTTTTTTTTTTTTTTTTTTTTTTTTTTTTTTTTTTTTTTTTTTTTTTTTTTTTTTTTTTTTTTTTTTTTTTTTTTTTTTTTTTTTTTTTTTTTTTTTTTTTTTTTTTTTTTTTTTTTTTTTTTTTTTTTCCTCCCTCTCATTTCTCATTACCATCTCTTTCTCTCTTTCTCTCAAAAGCAAAAGAACCATTTTAATCTCTTCACCATTTCTTGCATCAAATTAGTAGTGGGTCGATTATAACACAAGAATCTTAGCCATCTTAACCTCGTTTGCTTCATATCGAAGAATCAAAGTCAAGTTCTTACCATTTTATCCATTTGACCTAAATTTGGGTTCTAGCTCAAGGAGACGTTTTGGTAAGTCAAATTCATCCCATTTACTTCTATTTATACTTGTTCAAATGTTTCTAGTCATTTTTATGGGATTTCAAGACATGTTTATGGTAAAAATGGAAATTAGGTTTAGGGTTAGGATTTGAACGATTCATGAGGGATTTTGATGTTTTGGTCGAAATGGTGGGTTGGGTTATGTGTATTTATGGTCATTGATGTTTAGTTATGCTTCAAAATGGGTTACAAATCGTTTTGGTGTGGTTTGGGTTGAATTTGGGGGTTTTGGGTTCGTTTTTCTGCACTTGGTTGCTGCTGGTGTAGTTGCTGCCCAGTATGGGGCGTAACCTACGCCCCTTGGGGCCGTAGGTTACGCTAGTTGTCACCGTAGCTTACGGCCATTGTAATTCGGATTATTCCTGGTTTGACCTAATTCGGGTTCTAGCTCAAGGAGACGTTTTGGTAAGTCAAATTCATCCCATTTACTTCTATTTATACTTGTTCAAATGTTTCTAGTCATTTTTATGGGATTTCAAGACATGTTTATGGTAAAAATGGAAATTAGGTTTAGGGTTAGGATTTGAACGATTCATGAGGGATTTTGATGTTTTGGTCGAAATGGTGGGTTGGGTTATGTGTATTTATGGTCATTGATGTTTAGTTATGCTTCAAAATGGGTTACAAATCGTTTTGGTGTGGTTTGGGTTGATGTGACGTGTCTTGTCGTTTGTTTGACTTGGATTGTGCTTTCGTTAAGTGTTACTTATATATTAGGATAGACGTACATACATGGAAGTCGGTTATGCCTTCATTGGGTTTTAGATGTGGTGGGAAGGCTGCGGGTGACCCTATACATAAGCATCTGGAACTCGAAGAAAGTAAAATCCTCTGAAGTATATGTACGTATAGTTGGTTTATATTGTGATTAAGGATTAATTTTGATTGATGCATATGTTGTGCATATGTCCCACTGTTAGGGGATTTGACTTATGTATATTGAGATACGGGCTTGTCCCTCTGTTGACAGGTGTGCCCCGTTACGATTATTGATTGTTGGTTCATGTTGTCGAATGTTGATTATTGGTTTATGATTGACGGTTATAGATGTGGTGGGAAGGCTGCGGGTGACCCTATACATAAGCATCTGGAACTCGAAGAAAGTAAAATCCTCTGAAGTATATGTACGTATAGTTGGTTTATATTGTGATTAAGGATTAATTTTGATTGATGCATATGTTGTGCATATGTCCCACTGTTAGGGGATTTGACTTATGTATATTGAGATACGGGCTTGTCCCTCTGTTGACAGGTGTGCCCCGTTACGATTATTGATTGTTGGTTCATGTTTGTCGAATGTTGATTATTGGTTTATGGTTGACGGTTATTGATTGTCGGTTTATGTTTGTCGAATGTTGATTATTGGTTTATGGTTGACGGTTATTGATTGTTGGTTCATGTTTGTCGAATGTTGATTATTGGTTTATGGTTGACGGTTATTGATTGTCGGTTCATGTTTGTCGAATGTTGATTATTGGTTTATTGATGTATTGATTGTTTGACATGATTGTTGGATTGATGTGACGTGTCTTGTCGTTTGTTTGACTTGGATTGTGCTTTCGTTAAGTGTTACTTATATATTAGGATAGACGTACATACATGGAAGTCGGTTATGCCTTCATTGGGTTTTAGATGTGGTGGGAAGGCTGCGGGTGACCCTATACATAAGCATCTGGAACTCGAAGAAAGTAAAATCCTCTGAAGTATATGTACGTATAGTTGGTTTATATTGTGATTAAGGATTAATTACGTTATTGATTGTTGGTTCATGTTTGTCGAATGTTGATTATTGGTTTAGGTTGACGATTATTGATTGTTGGTTCATGTTTGTCGAATGTTGATTATTGGTTTACGATTGACGGTTATTGATTGTTGGTTTATGATTATGCATTTACATTTGATTGTAAGCATTGCATACATTGTTGATGAGCCCTCGGCAGGGGATTGCCGACATCCTGGTGCATAGATGTATGCACCCATTTTGGATGTAGTTCCTGACCCCGAGTATATAGACATATATATCTCGATGATTTTGAGATACAGCCTTGTTCATTATGATGAAAGAAGGGTATCGTTGCATAGGTGACTATATATATATATATATATATATATATATATATATATATATATATATATATATATATATATATATATATATATATATATATATATATATATATATATATATATATATATATATATATATATATATATATATATATATATATATATATATATATATATATATATATATATATATATATATATATATATATATATATATATATATATATATATATATATATATATATATATATATATATATATATATATATATATATATATATATATATATATATATATATATATATATATATATATATATATATATATATATATATATATATATATATATATATATATATATATATATAATATATTTCAAATCAATAATATATATATATATACATATACAAACCATCACCCTCAATTAATTATCACCTCCTTCTTATTGATTGTTAACCTGCTAATTCATGTGTGCTGCTTCTCCTTTTCTTGGCCGCACGAAAACACCAACAGTAACAACAACTTATTAATTGTGATATATGATATTGCCAAAGAATGAGAATCGCTGCCTCCTTTTTAATCACATCCATAAAAACTTAATATACCAAACTCTACTCAAATGCTTATCCAATTGTATCCCATCTCTCAAAATCGATTTTGATTTCGACTTTCCACTTAGTTGACTTTTTGGTGAAGAACCAAGGCTTCTTGATTCTGCCGATTTCATATTATTTTCATCATGTATTACTTCTTCAAATTTCTACAAATCCATGCTTTATTTTAAAAAAATAAATAAACAATACTAAAAATGAAAAAGTTTCAAGCGTTTTATAGCTTGGAATTCAAGATTTCTTGAAAATTAATCAAGCAAGAAAAATGTACTTGAAGCAAAGAAGTTTTGTCCAGGGCGGCTGGTGGGTCTTTTTTCCAGGTGGCCGGAGAGTGTATCCATAGAGAGAAGAGCTTTTTCATATCCATGGATGCTTTATTATTTTTGGGAAAATCGTGTTTTCCGGCAAACCAAAAAAGAAGGAAAGAATAAAGGAGAGAAAGAATAAATTGGAAGGGGAAGAACTAGATTGAGGGATGTTTGTGCATTTTCCAGAGAGATATAGCCGGCGGCCGGCAGCGGTGATTTATTCCGGCCGGTGATATTTTAGGATATGGGTTTTGGCCAAATATTTTGATTTTGTTGTTAGATCTTAAAAAGAATGAGAAGAAATGAAAGAGATCTTATTGTTAGATCTTAAAAAGAAAAGGAAAATGAAGGAATGAGTGTTATAGAGTTACATGGTCCCTGTGGTTTGTTTTTAGTTTATTTGGATGATTTTACCCTCACGTGGCAAGCACGTGAGGGGCTTAACGGCTCAAAATGGACGGACGTTTGAAGCAGGGACGTCTGGCAATGAAATGGAAAAGCACAGGGACACTTAGTGATAAAAAAAAGTCCAGGGACGAAAATGCTAATCGAACAAACCACAGGGACTATTTGTGATAATTTCTCAAGAATTAATGTATACTAAGACGATCGAAAAAGAAAGAAAAAAACTAGAGATTTAGAGTAGACAGGATTCTCTTGAAACATATCTATCTCCCATTTGTACCCCAAGACTAGATTGGACTAAGAGATGGTCAAAATATGATTTATCAATAGGTACATAGCTATTCCAAATCGTTTTGTTGAAGACAAAAGAGTAATATCACATTTTACCGTGCACACTAAACCATCTACATATCTAAATCATATATTAAAATTTGGATTGAGAATTTTTTTTTTTTTTTTTTTTTTTTTTTTTTTTTTTTTGTTGGAACTTCACGATAGTATAGATTTTTAAATTTCCTTAGTACTCTTAAATCAGATAAACACAATCACTGGCAAAGCCATCTTATGTCGAGCGGTGCAACCAAACTCATCAGAAAATATTTCGGTTAATTTGTACTTTCATAGAATTTTAATAATATAATCAATGAAATAATAGTTGTGAACCTACTAACTTCGCAAATAACCAAGAAAATATTATAGCTCTAACGACAAAATGAACCTAGGGGAAGGGCACACCGCACGGCGCACATGCACTTTACCTGATACATTATCAATAGTCCTTTATGCTTTATTACTCTAATTTATTTAACTCTAAACAATTCATATGGGAAATGATAAACATAGCCCCCGGGCTAAGTTTAATTTGTCAGGACATGTTTAAAAGTGTTGTACATTTCATATAACCACCTCCTGAAAATATGCATAAATATCGGAGTACAACAATATCATGCATGTCTAAACAAATTAACTATAGCCCGGGCTACGTTTAACATTTCCCTATATTTAACATACAATATACAAGTATTTAATTGTTTATCTCTCTCATAAAAATGAAATCGGATTCGACTCAAGCCGTTGCAATTAATGGTGGTCATCGTCGGGCTACCGTCTTTTTTCGCTTACGCTTAGTACTAATATATCCGTATTTCGTCCAAAAAAATTTATATCTATTAAGTCGGCCCCCAGGGATTATTTTTTAACAAACTTTTGATATGTTTAATAAATTTAATAGTCCAATAAAATTTACCTTTTTAGTTTTTATAACCCACAATTCACTTAGTCCATTCATAATTCTATGTTTTAGCCCACAATTCACAATCCACGTAACAAGGTCTTCCTCCTTTTTTGAGTTTTAGGCTCCTTATAATCAAATTGTAATTGTATTTTTTCCCCTACATTAAGAATGTTTGAAAAGGGTTTTTTTTTTGTTTTTTTTTGAATTTGGATTATAGCATAAAGAAGCAAATGTAAATCAACATTATTTAGTAAACTTGTAGTTCTTATATCAATAATGTTTTTAGGTATATCATGGGAAAGACGAAAACTATTGATTCTTTTTTCAAAAGAAAAGACGACGAACAAGAGAGTAAACGTCACAAAGCTTCAACAAGTGAGCCACAATAAGATGTCGGATACATATCTCGCGGATAGCTTGGTGATTTACATAGAAAGAGAAATTGCTGAAAACATTGATACCCTATCAATAATCGATGCGTTCAAAGAGCTTAAAGATCGTAACGCTGACTTGTAACTCTAGTACCTGGTACACGCCTTTTCTCTTGATATTTTCATAAGTCTTTGTAGTTTTTTGTTGGTTAGAAACTATGTATTGGTAATTGAATAGAAAACTTAGATTATTAGTGTTATTTTTGTTTGACCCGACCCGATTTAATGAATTCCATGACCATAGTATAATACCCGAAACAACGATGGGAAAAAAAAATTGGCCCCCCCTAAAATTTTTTCAAATGTTTTAAGTTAAGCAATTTTCATATTTTGTTTTTTTTTCCGAACATTCAGTCGGTATGCGACATCAGGGAAACCTCACCGTATAATGGTGAAGCCTTGCACGTACCCTGTAACATCCCAAAACTTTTTGACGTTGACCGTTAACTTGTCGTTAATGACCGTTAGTTACTATGTGCTTTATATGTGCTTATGTGAATTAAATGATTAACGTGCGATATATGTTAAAGTGATTTGAAGTAATGAAATTAAAGTTGAAAATGATTAATGAAACAGTCAACAGTCAAAGTCAACAGTCAACAGTCAAACAGTCAACAGTCAACAGTCAAAGTCAAACAGTCAAACGTATTCAAAGCTTTCCATAGTTATCTTACAAATTCATGTATAAATACCATCTCAAATGTAATGGAAAAGCATATTTGAGCCCTAACCACCACTCATTGCCATAATCATTTCCTTGTTCGATTTCATCATCAAGTGTGTTTTGATCAAGTTTTGCACCCCCTTTTATTTGTCAAGCACGGTAAACACATTTGTGATTGCTGAGTACTCCATTGAGGTGAGATACATGTCTTTTATCACGCTGGAGGCACAACAAAAGTAGTTTTCTTTTAATTAACCTCTTAATCGGATTATCTTATATGTGTTGGGTTTTCCGGGTTATGCGGGAGGTTATGTGGGAATGTATGTATGATGAAGTGGCTTATTATGAAATGATGACGTTTAAAGTAAAGTGGTTATATGCATATGTAGTATGTTGATTATAATTATACTGCCATGAAATGATTATGATATGTGTTGTGATAATGATAATGTCAAATGATATGCTTTGATGATTGTCATGTGATGGCTGATGTGTGGGATTTAAGTGTGTTACACGTAGGAATGCTATGATATGTACACGTTAGTAGGATTAAATACTAAAGTAGATGTGGGATTAATGATGTTGATGTTATGATTTGATGATGATACGTGATGAATTATATGTGAGACTTAAGTGTGATAATGTCTAGTTCACTAGATACACGTAAGAAATGTTATGAGTTGTGCACGTTAGTGGGATTAAACGTTAAAGTAGATGTGAGATTAGTTAGGTAATGAATATACCTAATGTTAAAGTAAAGTGTGAAATGTGGGAAATCGTTCTAGCCTTAGTGTTAGTGCGTAAAAGTAAGAAAGATATAAATACGTGGGAAATGCTATAGCTAAATACGTGAGATTGACGTGGGAAGTGTTAAGCTTAACCCGTGCTAGTTGTAAAACTAGTGCGTACGTGGTCGCTTGAGTGGCTCCTTTCGGCATAGTTACGTGGGACTAGTATTTCCGGGTGGAGTGACTAACCACCAATGTTAAAAGCATGACGGGATACTATGGAAATGGCATTGCCTTTCCTAAAAGTTAAGACGTGGGAAATCGTGCTAGTTGTAAAGCTAGTGCGTAATATGTAAATTGATTAAAGATGTAAGATGTGGGAATAAGTTGATTAAGATAATTATAAGAATACATGAGAAAGATGTACATGTAATTTAAGACGTGGGATTACAATGTGATGTGGGATTTAATAAGATGTGTTGAGACGTGTGATAAGAACGATGCATAGGCACAATTAGGAGTATATATCCTACATGTGCTATACATATATGTGCGATATGTTTATGTGTGATATGTAAGACGTGAGATGAGTTGATTAAGCTGATTAAGTTGATAATAAGATATGTGTGAAAGAAATATATGTGCTTTACGTGTGAGATCACAATGTGACGTGAGAATATGTACTAATATGAATACGTGTGACAAGTTTATGTGTGAAATGCCAAGATATGATATGAAGTTATGCTTAAGTGGTAAGTCTATGTTGATATGAAATGAAATGTGATACAATGTGGGAAAAGGGATGTATGGGTTGATCTATGATTGTTGTGGATGATATGTAATGTGGTTACGTTTGATAAGTAAAATATGACGAGGTTTTATGAAAGTAAAATGAAGAACGTTTTATCAAAATGTGTGTATCTTACTTAGCTAATTTATTAGCTAACACTTGCTTTTATGAAAATGTTGTGTCCTTCAGGATAAGCAGGTATAAGCTAGTGAAGTGCGTGGATCGTGAGATGGGTAGAAGAATAAAGGAAGATTAGCATTAGTCTCCCTATGATTAGACTTTACCCATAGCCATATGTTCGGCTACTTTATATATGATTTATGTCTCTTGTAGTGTTGATGGCAATTATGTTAGTGCCATAACTTGGATTTTACTTTGACTATTACGATGATGCTATTAGTAACACCAAACTTTAATGAAAGGTACCATCCGTTACGGATGGGGCAGTTTTTAAGTGATCCTTTTCCGCTATGTTTAAACGCCGTTTGGCAAAAGTTCTTGAAATCCATGTTTTTAAAATGACGGGTGTTACAAGTATAGACAACGAGATGTTGACCATGGGCCGTTACAAGTATTCGGAGGAAAAAACCCCAAGACTTACCATCCCTAAGGATCGAACTCAAGACCTTGGGTAAAACCTGGGATGCCTCTGACCAGTTGGACTAGTCATCATTGGCTGATTTTCTTAATATTTCAATCATGTTGGTCGATTGCATTAATAGATTGTTTTGTTTTTTATAACCCCCGATTGTTAACAAAATTTTCAGGTTCACATTGACCAAAGTTACCAGAGTTTAATCACTCCCCGCTTAATCGTCACTCGAGGGCGTGACCACAGTTCTCACCATCGCATGTCTTTGGTGACGGGTGTCAGGAACGTCGCCGAGCTTCACGGTGGTGGTCGGTAAGTTATTAACCAGTAACACAATCATTATCTGTCACTAATTTTCTGTAAACCTCATAACTGTAACACCCATAATTCCATAAAACTAGTTTTTTGTCCCCGGGCGTTGCCCCGGGAGACATTACGTAACATGTACACATGTGAAAAATTATATAAAATGAAATTTTCGTGGCAAAAGTTAAAAAGTGAAAAGTTATGTGATTAAAAGTAAAGAAAATGAAACTTTGGTGGCTGAAGTTGAAAAAATAAAAGTATAAAAAGTAAATAAAACAAAACTTTTGTGTGTAAAGTAGAAGAAATGAAAGTGATGTGGCAAAAAGTAAAAGGACGAAAACTTTAGTAAATTTATGTGATAAAAAGTAAAGAGAATGAAACTTTCGTGACAAAAGTTAGAAAAACAAAAGTTTAAAAAGTAAATAACACAAAAAGAAAGAAATAAAATTTATGTGACAAAAAGTAAAAAGTTAAAAGTTTCCGTGATAAAAAGTAAAGAGAATGAAACTTTTGTGACAAAAGTTAGAAATACAAAAGTTTAAAAACTAAATAAAACAAAACTTTCGTGCCAAAAGTAAAAGAAATTAAATTTATGTGACAAAAAGTAAAAAGTTAAAAGTTTCCGTCATAAAAAGTAAAGAGAATGAAACTTTTGTGACAAAAGTTAGAAATACATATGTTTAAAAGTTAAATAAAACCAAACTTTCGTGGCAAAAATTAGAAAAACAAAAGTTTAAAAACTAAATAAAACAAAACTTTCGTGCCAAAAGTAAAAGAAATTAAATTTATGTGACAAAAAGTAAAAAGTTAAAAGTTTCCGTGATAAAAAGTAAAGAGAATGAAACTTTTGTGACAAAAGTTAGAAATACATATGTTTAAAAGTTAAATAAAACCAAACTTTCGTGGCAAAAATTAGAAAAACGAAAGTTTAAAAACTAAATAAAACAAAACTTTCATGCCAAAAGTAAAAGAAATTAAATTTATGTGACAAAAAGTAAAAAGTTAAAAGTTTCCGTGATAAAAAGTAAAGAGAATGAAACTTTCGTGACAAAAGTTAGAAAAACATATGTTTAAAAACTAAATAAAACCAAACTTTCGTGCTAAAAGTAAAAGAAATTAAAGTTATGTGACAAAATTAAGAAACCTAAAAATCTAAATAATCTAAGTTAGCTGATAGGGACCAGTGTTGCAACAAATTTAACGACAGGGACTATAATTGCAGAAAAACTTAACAGCCGTTAGCTGAAAGGGACCATTGTTGCAACAAATTTAACGACAGGGACTATAATTGCTGAAAAAGGTGGGCGCACGGAAATCGAGTAACGTATTTATATATATATAAAATTCCGTTCAACTTTGACTTTGTAAATTACTGCAGCAATCCCAAATTAGGGTTTAGAACACCTAAAGATAATTTACTAGATACAATAGTAACAGGTCAAACAGGCCTCAAATCAGCTTGGATTATCATGTCTATTATATCTGCTGACCCTAATGGTTGTGTCCCGGTATACCGCCTTTCGGGCCATCGAAGAGGCCAATTGGGTCTTCCCGTGGCGGAAGAGATATGAAGGACCAAAGGGGGTTATGGTCCCTCCAAAATTTTGGACCATATTTAGCAATTATATATATTATTTAAGGATAAATAAAAGTTTTTATGTGTTTTTACCCCCTCAGAAACAAAACATAGATGCAGAAAAGAGAAAACCTAAAACCCCAAAAAAAATTTGACCGCCTTTCGGGCCATCGCCAATTGGGTCTTTTCCAAAACCTTAAAGTTTCAACCTTTTTAAGAAAATACCCAAATATATTTGATGAGTTTTATGTTAAAGATAGTGGTGGTACTCTTGTTCCATGGTTTAGATTGACCCATGATGCTATGGCCTTGAATAGAGAAGCTGATGTTGATTTTCGGGAAAATGAGAGGGATTTTCTTGATAGGGTTTGTAAGCTTCTTATGATGACGAAAGATTTGATTCTTCCGTTATCGAGTATTGATCAGTTGAGATGGGATTTGGGTTTGCCTTATGATTATGTTGAGTCCTTTTTACCGAATTATCAAGATGTTTTGTCGTTAGTGAGAATTGATGATCAACGTGTTGGTCTAAAGCTTTTTTCTTGGAGTGATGGGCTTGATGTTTCTTATTTGGAAAGGAGTGCGATTTTGCAAGGTAGGGAAAAGGATGTTTTGAATGGTAGGTTGGGATTTCGTGTTGGATTTCCAGAGTGGTTGGAGGAATGGCAGAGGCTCCCGTATACTTCCCCATATAAAGATCCGAGTCATTTGGATTCACTAACAGATGTTTCTGAAAAGAGAATCGTGGGCGTGTTTCATGAGCTTTTGCACCTTATGGTGCAAAAGAAAACTGAGTGACATAATGTTAGTAATCTTAGAAAGCAGTTGAATCTTCCTCAGAAGTTTACCAAGGTTTTTGAACGTCATCCAGGCATTTTCTACATCTCGAAGAAGAACAACACACAAACAGTTGTTTTACGGGAAGCTTATGATGGTAACCAACTTGTTGACACACCCTATTTGTGACATCAGGGATAAGTTTGCTTGTTTGATGAAGCAAGGGTTTCTGGATAGGAGCCGTGGGTTATATAAAAAACAGATTGCGGTAAATTCTGGTGAAAAAGATGATTTACATCATGATTCTAAGGCTGGATCATGTGAAAATGGAGTTGAAACTGAAGAGGAATTGGAGGATCATCCGATCATATGTTTTCAGAATACGAATCTGATGAAACTTCTCATCTTTTCCGATTGTGTGAATAGTAGTAGGTTCTTTAGCTTATACTGTAAGTTCCGACTATTTTTCATATTTTCTTAGAAGATCTATGCTCCGTTAACTGACTAACATTTTAAATCATCTGTTTCTGAGGACTGACTAAAGGGTAAGAAGTAAGATCAGTAGTGAACTTTAATCATTGTAATCATACCACCCTTATCGTTAGATAGAAGGGATCTTTTCATTCAGTGGCGTATGAAATGGGAGCATGATTTATCAAAACGAAAAGTCTACTCTTGAATGTACTGGATTACCTACACACTCTTTTTCAATGGTCAAATGTGTTATACTGTGGGTTGTATTCACATGGATCCTTAAAAAATGGTGGAAACCAAGGGACTAATCTAAGCCCTTGGATCAACCATCATCAAAATCCAATCAAACATGATTGGTTACTCCGGTGAATTACTCCGGCGACATTGTCCAATCATATTTGATTGGTCAAGCCAATCAAGCTTGATTGGTTACTCCGGTGAATTACTCCGGCGACATTTTCTAATCATATTTGATTGGTCAAGCCAAATCAAGCTTGATTGGTAATCACTAAGACACTAACGCCGTCGAATCTTCTCCGGCTAATCAATTTCGTTTTCGGGTGGATACGGTACGGGCCAGTGGCCCTCATCCGTTCTAAACTGGTTGTCAAGGGACGCATATGGGAATGGTATGGATTTGATGGGCGGCGATCCAAGAGATGGTGGTTGTTACCGTTGCCGGCGCCGGCGCCGTGGCTAGGAGAGAGAGAGAAAGATAGATCGAGCGATTGTGTGTGTTTCTATGAGTTTCAGGGGTGATCGGAGATGATGGTGGTGGCGGCGGTTGTATCGCCGGAGAAGAGAGGAGGAGGTGGTGACGGCAGTTGTATCGCCGGCCGGAAAACAGGAGGGAGAGAGCGAGAGTGAGTGTGTGTGTGGTGGTGGTCGCCGTCGCCGGTCAGAGATAAAGGTGGAGATGGCGGTGGTTCAAGATCCCGTCGCCGGAGAGCCGTTGCCGGAAAAGCGGGGGAGAGAGGGAATCAGATTGTGTGTGTGTGTGTTTGGTGGGGGAAGGAGACGAGGGGAAGGGGAGGGGAGGGATATAAAGGGTAGGGATTTATTTTTGAGGGGATAATCCAATGGCCAAGATTTGTCCCCTGGTTTCCAAGGAAAATTCAAGCCTCAAATGAACAAAACTCTATATTATTCAATGTAAGTCTCCGCTGTCTTATAATTGGAAGTATTAATCAGTATGCTCTATATTCAGTTGATAGGTAGACGGTGAAATTGTATAGGTTACAAGTGTAAAACAACAATCTACTATAACCCTTTATAGAAGTGTATTACAGTAGATAGAAGGAAAGAAAGATGAATGAAAACCTAACTCTATGGACGAGGACGGGTGGCAGAGATCAAAGCTGCTCATATACGAGGAATCGTCGAATCGATGAAGTATGCTTTCGGGAGAGCATGGTCCTAACCCTTCTGAAGTTTATGGATTTGTAGGAGCCATTTCAACAGTTGTCGCTACAGGTATTCTCGTCTTTTACACTTGTTTAAAAATCTTCTTGCTTACAAGTTAAAGAGAGGCATAGAAAGTAATAAGATAACAAGTCAAAATGATTGAAAGTCACCTAAAGTGTTTTCTTATTGCAAAAATATTATAGTTCATTGACCCAATCTTCTTTGACATGTATAAAAAGGACCATTTTGCTGTTGGCGTACTCGTCCGTCCACCCATTTTGTCACCTTTGATTCACATCTACAATGACTGCCTAAATGACTGAAAGTAGCTCAAAGTGTGTTGTTATTCCCAAATATTTCCCTTCATTGACTCAGCCTGTTTTGACATGTATAAAAATGACCAGTATGCTGTTACCAAATTCGTCCGGTCCACCCATTTTGTCACCTTTGTTCACATTTACAATGACGGCCGAAAAGCATTGGGCAGAGTGAGTGAGTGACAATATCGCTATATCACATCAAAACGGTTACCCAATATGCTGAACCCAGTTATATACAATTGATTTGACTATGTACTAAATGTTGTAAGCGTCCTCCAATTCGATGAAGTAAAGAAATGTCGTGGACCACGGCGAGTAGAGTTAAGAAACAATGACAATGCAAAAAAGGTGTCTGTCAATAAAGAAATGTTGGTAACTTCATGGTAAATAAATGACTATTTGCTTGTGTAGATTCTTTAAATCCTATAAGGTTAAGATTATATCTTGTCCAACTTCCTGGAATGAAACTTTTGTGTGTTTAGAGGATTCCAGTATTATTTTACTTTGTTGTGCCGAAAGTATCTTCATGATATGGGCATACATTCCTGATCATTGGTTACATTCTATTGGGATCTTCTACTATCCTAGCAAGTACGTATGCACGACCCTTTTAGTTCTCATCTAGGTCTTCATTCTGTTTACAAAAGTGAGATGATATCATTTGAACGCCTAGAAGAAAGATGTTAGAGGTGGCAATTTCGACCAGTTAATTATGCATTGGTCGTTTTAGTTATGTTACTTATGTATCACCTTTAACAGGTCAAACACGTAAATTCAAGATAATAGTTTATACTGAATTGGGTCAAATAGGTCGAAAAGCTTACATTATTATACAGATAATATATTTCTTATAGAATGTAGACTTATATTATACACACAACTTGTCTATAATCAAATGAAAATTTTGGACCATAAGTTTTTTTGGTCAACCCAACTTGTACAAATGTTATAGTGGATGTTCGCTCCTCTTTCTCTTCCTCTTTTTCTGCTTCTGCTAGGATTTTGTCCTGATAGCGCCGTGCTTGTTCAAGAAAGAGAGAGTCCCTTTGACGGATGAGTTTCCAGGTCTTTCAAAGCAATAGTACAGTTGTAGTTGTCTTGTTTATGAAGGTAAGAATCATTGGTTTTTACTTATGTTTAGTAACTAAAAGATCGAAGAGGGCGGATTTGTCCTGCCAAAACACCACACTGGTGCTGGAGGTCATTTATGAAGGTAAGAATCATTAGTTGATGGTCTTACTTTTTTTATATGTTTTGTTGATTTAATTTTCTTGGTTAAATGGTCACCAATTGTGACTCTGTTTGTGCTTCAGTAGTAAGAAATGGGGCCTTAACTGGTGGGTGAACTGGGGCTTTAACTGGTGTGTCAACTGGGATTTCACTGGTGGATCAATTGGTCTGTTGACTGGGCTTCAATCGGTTGGTGAACTGTGGCTTCGATTGATGGTTAACTGATACCTTGACTCGGAAACTAACTGGTGGATTAACTGGCGCCTTGACTGGACTTTTTTAATTGGTTATCTCTTCTAGTGAAACATTGGTCCAGTGAAGCTTACCAGTGACCAGTCTCACTAGACACTCAAGTGAGTATCCAGTGACCAGTCTCACTACACCAGTGAAGCTTACTGATGCGTTTATGATTTTAAGTCTATCCATTTGAGCTGTTCTCTTACATGTTTTCTATAATAGTGTTGTTCCAAAAAGATCTGCTTTAGAATGTTGCTTCTGAAGGGATTTACGAAGCAAGGAGCAGTTGAATCATGGATTCTAAAGCTGACCCTGAAGATATCAAGCCAAATATTCTCAGCCAGGTTAAATATTCTAAAGCCAAATATTCTAAAGAATGCTCAGATATGTATTCAGTGGGTCGATACGATATCTATATTATATTGTGAGCCAACCTTGTTCCTTATCTCAGCAGTCAACGACCAGGGTTCTTGCTAATGGGTGCCTTTCTAGCAGCACAACTGATACCGTGAGCTTCTTAACTTAAACGCTTCCTACTGGAATATTGCAGATGATGAGACTTAATATCATTAATAAATCTTCGGGATGGGCGGGTTGGGTAACTGGTACCATTTATTTTGCCAGGCCAAAAGCCTAAAACAGTCGTCGGGTTGACCCCAACGGCTAACACTATATGTTTTGTTTACACTGTTTTGTTTTTATTTGTTGGATTGCAGGATATACGCGAGTATTCTGTTCGTAGTCCACTTGCAAACAAGCGTGGTGTTTGTAAGATTATAAATGCTTCAATCTGAAAGGTATTTTTTTGCTTTAGTAGAGGTGGAGAAATGGATGGGTCGTGTAATGGGCGAACATAGGTTCAGATCATAACCGGTAGTATCTAAGCTGGGGTAGGCTGGGTTGAATATGGCATTAAACTAACCATCTAAATAAAATGATGTGAGGTGTCACCATTAAAGATAGCTTCATCGGAAGTGTTTTTGACCGTGAGATTAAAGGGCATGTGTAGAAACTAAGGGATATAGATCCTATAAACTTTATAACAGTGAGTCATTTGATAATATACTCATTTTATTAATACACTGAGTAAATCCTTCCATTTTTCTTGACAATATGGTCTGATGCAAGAGAATTCTCCCCTGCGAGTCAAGGAAGGCTTGAAACTTGACAATATAGTCTTGCCACTTTCCCACCCTCCTCCAGTTGATACAGGATTACATCACTGAGTAAATCCTTCAATTTTTCTTGACAATATGGTCTGATGTAAGTGAAGTTAAATGATGTTTGTAGTTAAGAAGTTAAATTGGAAGAGAAACTGTCTCGATTTTACAGTTAATGGGAGGCAAACTTAATAGCTCTAAGTAGTTTGTTTTGTCATGGTATCTCTTTCTCCAAATCCATTTTGGGTTAAATACTTCTCAATCATTTGTGATATTTGAGAAATCTGAATGCTGAGAATGTAATAAGCGATAGAAAATACTATGTCAATGTGCTTTCTTTAATATGCAAATCAATAAAATTATATAAGCAACTGTAAAATATTTTCACTATCTAATTGTAAGAAATACTTCTCAATCATTTGTGATATTTGAGAAATCTGATACATGTGTTCTTGGTGTTGACTGTTGAGCTGTTCAAAAATGGATTGACATTTGAGAAAAAGTCAACTTATGTTGAAGTTGCAGAAACAAAAAGTCAACTATAGTTGACTTGCGGCAACAAACCATCGGCTGGGACTTTATATGTAGTCTTGCTTGGTCATCTTAGACACGAAGAGTGGGATTCTGTACCTTTGAAGTGAAAGAAAAAGAAATCTGACATCAACGACCTATAGACTTGCCGTTGCAAGCATTGGATTGAGCATGAGCAAGAAGATTTCGATTAATTCGATTGAGGTTCTTTTGGGTATTCTCTATTTATGTTAACTTCAATTTGATTTTCAATATTCACTTTTTGGGTTTTTGGTAAAGTAGAAGAATGTTAAGCTGATGTAAAATTTAGGTCAAATTATCTATGAAAAATAGTTGGGCTAATCACTTCTAAAGTTTGTATACATATAAGGGTTGGAGGGTTGATAGGATATCATTTAAACTTGATACTGTCAATACGTTTTTGGTTCATGAAGTGTGTCTTACTATTTTATTACCATTGTATTTGATTTGGTAATTACCATTGTATTTGAGTTTTGGAGTAATCCAATTATGAACTCTTACAAAATGGTTAAGTGGTATGGTAAGTGTAAATGGTAGAAAATGTTTGATTTACTAATTTGATTATAGTGATTCATCTTTTAATACGATTTATCGTATGGAAGTCAAAACTTTGGTATGCTTTTTATTTTTGTACGTTTTTGGAAGTGATGTGTTTGAGGATAACATTGGACAACTTTATATGGCTTACATACAATCGGTACAAGTGCACAAGCAGTTACAACTGACTTAATAATAGTGTTAGCAAGTGATTTTGTATTTTGTGAGGATTAAATCTTATTTCATTTTTATGTTGGTCTTTCATGACAATATAATTTTGAAGTTTTGAACATTTACAATGTTTTTATATAAAAATTTTCTTATATCCTCCATATATAAATGTTTGTATATATTTTTGTGCTTTTCCGATCACATCCATGTAGATGACGGCATGTTACACATCTTGCTCTTTATGAATGAGTTGACTGAAATTTGGGAATAAATTCAGGTGTGTGGATAGTCCTGTGGAAGACCACGAGCTCATTTGGGGGCTGGGGAGTGTTCGGTTGTGTCAAAAAAAATCAAAGAAAAGGAGTTGTCTTTAAATGATAATGATAATAATCTTCTACTTTTAAATGTTTCCTCCTCTTTTTGTTTTCTGCTCAGGACAAAGAAAACAATGGGAATGGCTTGGTTAGTAGGTTTTTGGTCAAAATAAGGTCATATTTTGTCAAATAAAATTAAAGTTACCAAAGAAAAATAGAAGCATGTGGGTGGAATGTAGTGGGACCCATTTGAAATCAAAATGTCATGGAAATATTATTTTGATATTTTATTTAAACTTTAAGTTTTATAAAATAAAATCTATAATTAGTACAAACTTTATAAAAGAGGTATTATGTAGAAAAAATAAAAATTATAAATTTACATTTGTATGATTGTAATTTAAATAATAATAATAATAATAATACTAAATGTACGGTGATGATAAGCTAATAGATATTTACAAGCTAACCGAATTTTTAAAATTTACATATTAAATTTTAACAAGATTCTTATGAGTTTTTTTTTTTTTTTTTTTTGGGGGGGGGGGGGGGGGGGGGGGGGTGGACAACATAGATTCGTTAAAATTATCTTATACTTATAAAACTTACTAGATTTTAGACCCGTGTCAAATACACGGGTTTTAAAACATCATTAATATAAGAAATAGTATATGAAACAAAAAAAATACTTATATGTTAAAATGTAAAAATGTACTTAAAAACGAATTAAGATATTCAAATGTAAATACTGAATGCTAAATCATATAAAGGTTGGATGGTGTAACAGAGTTTCTTTTATACAAACTCTTCAAGAGAAGCAATATCTTAACCTTGATTACACAATTGACCGAGTTTTCATTGATGTCTTGCAAAAAAATAATTTTATTTTCGTTAGCCATGATTCTTAAGAACTATAAAAGTAGCAGTTGGTTCGTGGGTTTTCAATGATTTCGTGTGTTGTGATTTTATTTGTAGGGTTCGGTTTATATAAGAAGAATCTGTATCTTAAATTTAGTTTGATTCCAATCCTAATAACAATAATGATTATCCTAATTATAGTCCGATTACAATTACTAATAACAACGATATTACAATTAGTTTGATTACAATTAGATAAGACGTTGAGAGTTTATACCTTATTGTATTTATGTAGACAATCGTTAGTGCATATACGAAAGAAGATTAGTTTTAATTCGTATTAATCCAAATGTTGTAATCTTATTTATGTCTTAAGAAATTAAGCATATTTTTTTTCCCAAAATCCTTTTTCACCATATTTATGGTTCCCAAAATGCCCCTCCACATACTACAACACTAAATTACCATATCTAAAAAAAAGGGTAATTGGATGGAAACCCCCTGATCCCATGTACCATTTGGTACCCACTAATCCCCCAGCCAGGCTAGTGTCCAGGTGAATCTCAACCACTTAATAATCCCCTGATTATCTCAAGTTTGCCTTTGGCAAGACTTGAACCCAGGACCTCTCCTGGAAAGTGGCGGCTGGTGGCCACTGGGCTATTAACCAGTGGTTATACAACTATCTTATACAACACTAAATTATCATATCTACCCTTATAACAAATTGTCACTCCTGAAACAAAATTCCGCCGCAACGCGCGGGTATTATGCTCGTTTTTAATGAAAATAATTCTTTTTGTATTATGTATCTTTACTCTTTTATAAAGCATTTTGGATTTTTATTTATGGTATGTCTTAAGAAATTAAGCATATTTTTTTTTTCTCAAAAAGCCCCTTTCAGCATATTTATGGTTCCCAAAATGCCCCTCCACACACTACAACACTAAATTACCATATCTATCCTTATAACAAATTGTCACTCCTAAAACAAAATTCCGCCGCAACGCGCGGGTATTATGCTCGTTTTAAAATTAATGAACAATTTAAAATTGTTTTTTCTTATTTATTTAAATTTGTTCGTTTTAAACACTAATATTTTGTTTCTACATATAATTTCTCTTTTATAATAGGCGTATATCTTACCGTCTTGTCAACCAAATAAAGAATAACATCTCAGTTACCCAAATAATAAGTACATTTTACTCACATGTTAATTATTTTTCTTACCGGATATACTAAAAACGGATTTATTAAACAGACGTGCGATTTCTGCGGGTCACAAACTATAGAAGAAACAAAGCCACCCAAACAGCTTCATAATCACAATAAACATACAATTAGCCAGACAGAAAACTGCCTAAATATCCTGAATTTGAGTAAAAAGAAAATACCAACTCAAGTCCTAAGCCACAAGCCACAAGTACTTGAACAAGCTTTCGAAATTATCACGTCCCTTTGAATTGAAGACCCAAAACATACCAATTCATAGTACACAGACGATTCTCCTACAGAAACCTTGAATATCCTGAAACAGTTGCACTCCACATACGCAAGAGATTCAAATTGATGGATAATACCGTTCTAAACCAGCCATATATTTTCTTGGTACGTATCCTTCCAGGAAAGTGTAAAACTTTATTATCAAATTCAGAAACAAAGAACGGAATGCCGACCCACACAGCCAATTTATCTGAACCAAGAAATGCCTGATCTTCCTCTGTCAAATTTTGCCCCCCAACGATATCATGGCACATGACTACAGATATTCCTTACAAATCTTAAAAGGTCACGCGGTTTGTTGGTTGGTTTGTTTGGATCATAATTGTTACCCTCCATTTCTAACTGAAGTCCGTTCGGAATATCTTTTTTCCAATCCCCACTCGGAAAAATATCTGATTGGATAACTTTCAAGGCCTCATCGGATGTTACCTTGTCCAAGAAGTCCTCCGATAGCAGGCTGGCGTGTGATTGCATATTCAATACATCTCTCATCATACCAAAACAATGGATGCATCGCAACTTCAGTAAGTGATGATATTCTGCATAATATTAAAATTTATTTATCTAAATTAGAAACAAGAAATATTATATTATATAATTATTAACTTGTAATTGAAACTTCTAATTAACATAAATACTTAACAATTGATTCAACCATGATATTGTTTAAATAAATTTCTAACTGAACTTGGATAGTTGAAGCCATAAAACATGGGACAACATATAATAATCATCATTAGGGATGATCAATCTTTATCAAACTCACAATTACTACTAATTGTTGTTCACGATAATCCCCACTTTTATCGGTTTTCAATGTTTTTATATAACGACATCATACAATTACTACCATGCTCATTCAAAGATAGAAGTTCTCTAAAATTTAACAAAAAGTTTACAAAAAACTATATCTTTTGAATTCAAAAACACCTAAATTAATGGGCATTATATTGATTGCTTACCAACATAAGTCGGTCAAACTAATCACCATTTGCATTTAAATTCTCTATTTAAATTCCATTTTTATATTATTCTCTATTTAATGCTTCAACAATAAATATATAAAGAATCTTCAATTCATCTAATTATGGAAGTCTATTAATAACTCTATTATTTTTCGTTTACCACTTGCAGATGAAACTATAAATAGCCAAAAAGATAAGCCTAGGTGCTTAGCCATATACAACACATTTCAGAATTAAAATCTGCAAGATCTCAATAACTAAAGACAGTGTCCTGGTGGGAGTAATATGTAATTCAGTAATGGTTATACATTAAAAGTTGGGAATAAAAAATAGTATAACCATTAACCATTAGGATAGATAATAGTATTTAGGATAACCATAAACCATAAATTACATTAGGTCATACTATGATATATAAAAATAAGTAAAATATGAGTATCACTTACAAGAATGTGCGTCAAACAACATTAGGATCAAAGTAATATATGAGTAACTTACAAGAATCTGTACTTTAAAAAATATATGGGTTAATCAACGAAAGAGTTTTTATGTTTATTACTGATAATAAGAAATGTGTAATTTAAGATAAAATATTGAGTGATTAATAGACTACTATAATTAGAGAAAAATAGAAAATGTAGATTCTTTATAAGTTTAATATTGAATGATTAAAAGACACTAAAGGATGACTGGATGACAGATTTGGCATTTGGCAATACAAGAAAGCAACTTAAAATGGGTATATCTTTAGTTTATTATCATACCTTCCATCATGTAACCTATCTACCAAGTGTCTGGCTTCATATGCCCATGAAAACATTTCCGTACGATCCATCTGACTCTTGGCGTAAGTTTCCTTGCAAATACCAGGTTGCAGGCTATGGCAGAATATGATCAATTTTGCCAGATCAAGTAGGACTTTCCCTAATTATGAATAGACATTCGGTAAGTACTTGTAAGTTGCTTTAATATAAGCATTATAGGGGACAATGTTTGAATTCACTTGAATCATAAATTATAATTCAGTAATCCTAGAAAAACTAATAACTTTAAAAGAATTTCAATCAAATCCATTTTATAAAAGATTTTAGGTTGTATAATAAGGCTACACAAGAACTTTAACATCATCTAATATGAATACTTTCTTTCAGGCTCTCCTTGCATATTTTATCTCAAAAAAATGATGCTTACTTGCTAGTCCTTGGTAAATGTTTGAGCTTTGCATAATCCGGAAATTTTTGTTACATATCGAATGGCAAACAAAACATCCCAAGGATTGAGGTGTTCATGGCATAAGCCTTGGCTATCCAAGTACACAAGTCCTGAAAATAAACCCCTGTGGTTTACAAAAAGACAAACATTTATTGAGTTTTAACAGTTTAAAATAATCAATACTTATAACAACTTCTTATGAGAATACCAAAATACCTCCAGATCTCCAAATAGTCCTTCGGCGGCTCCTTTGAATCCCATAAGGTAGTTACCGAATAATTATATAAAGTATCCTCACAATACTCAAAGGCGAGATAGTAAGAACTATGATCGACCTTGGCTCCATAAAATCTTTGAATGTTAGTACAATTATTTGTTCCCCAAAGCTTGCGACTATTTGATGAGAAAAACATGGTCTTTTGGGTACAACTTCACAGCCGCTTTTAACAATCCCTGAAATAACCCAAGATATAGATTTCTGTCCATGATGCCTTGTAACTGTATCGATTCCCCCATTGTCACTTTTTCAATCCCTATATCACTGTTGATAATATCATTATCATCAAGATCTATCATGGCTAGCAGTGACTGTCTAAAAGCTTCCAGCGTACGTGTATGGTACACGTGAACTTGGTAAACAAAATTACCATCATGAAAAGATGCTCATACTTGAGAACCTCAATTGCCATTTACCGGCCAAAATTTGGTACCTTTTTTTCTTAATCTGGAAAAACCTGTTTCTGTATTTGGTTTTTTAATACGTTTTCCTCTCAAGTTAAAGTCGACTACTGGCCTTCCTTCTTGTGATTCGGCTACAACTTCTTCACCTAATTCATATCTAACATAATTTTTGACTTGAGGATCCGATAGCCATTCTATTAATTTGGGCTGGGGATTTGATCTGCTACAATGACCAAGCTGGATGCTTCCACGCGAATCTACTATAGCATCTATGTAACTAGAGACGCTATCTTCTTTCGACGCAGCATACATATTGTCGTCATTGTCTCTGATGATAGATGAGCATGTGACTTCTTTTGTATTATTGTTGATTAAATGAAATTTTCCCCCGGGAGAAACTACCATCATCAATGCGCTATCACATGATTAAAAAAAACACAACGTTATTATAAAAAGATACAGATCCTCTAAATTTTAGGGTTTCTTTTTTAATATAAATTCTCTAATTTATTTTAATTAATAAGATTAGGTTAATATAATGGTGTAGAGTAAAATAATTTTAAAAAATAAAATAAAATAATAATATTATACAACTTTGATCTATTCAACTTTTAATGATCTCTATCCATACAAACAAAAGAACATATCAAGTTAACTTTAAATATATAGAATTTGTACCTTGGATCCATAATCTCGTACTCTCAGTCGAGAATCTCGTCCACAGGGTCGTCAAAGATGATCGGCGGCGGCGGTGGTCGTCTAGGTCGTCGGAATTTATAAAGGAAAAGAGGGGAGAGGGAGTAAAGTGAGACAGCAGTACGTTTTATTCATGGAATATATATTTATTTTAATTATATATGTATGTATATAGGCTGTGTTTGGTAGGAATTAATGAGACATGGAAAGGAAAGCACTATTCCATTCAGTTACGTCATTGTTGTTTACACTCATAGAAAAGAAATACCCATTCCTTATTGAATCTCATCCCTCTGTGTATGGATTTTGTTTCAGCCCAAATAATGTGGTTAATTCACTTAATATCTAGTAGCAAGGAGTAGGGGTGAGCAAAAACCGAACCGGAAAACCAAAAACCGAAAAAAACCGACAAAATCGAACCCAAAAAACCGAAAACCGAACGAAATCCATTGGTTTGGTTTTTGTTTTCTAAAAACCGAACGGATCGGTTCGGGTTTCGGTTTCATATGCCAAAAAACCGATCAAAAACCGAACCGAACCGAACCAAATATATTTTTTATTTTATATTTATATCATATTACATTTATATTTATTACTTATAATTTGTAAATATGTTAATATATTTAAACTTTTTGTCTTTTTAGTGTACAAATCTATATAAATTGTATGTTTTAGATGAAAACGTACAATAAAATCAATTCGTTTTATAAAAGTTATATCAATTTTAACACCTAAAAAATATAATTAGTTAATAAAAAGCATCTCTATATTTTAGTTTCTATATCATTTTTTTTATTAACAATTGAAAATTAAATTTATAACATAATAAACAAAAAACGTAAAAAAAAAAAAATTAAAAAAAAAAAACGAAACAAAACCGAAAACCGACCCAAACCGAACCGAGAAACCGAAACCGAACAAACGAATCCAATGGTTTCTGGTTTAAAACCGAATGAGACGGTTCGGTTTAGGTCGGTTTTTGGCTAAAACTGAATACCGAACCGAATCTTTCGGATTTTGGAAACCAGAAACCGTTGGATTCGGTTTTGGCTCGGTTCGGTTTTTCGGTTTTCGGTTCGGTTTCGGTTTCGTTTTGGTTTTTTTTTATTTTAGTTTATCAAATCAAACATTTATTCAATCTTTTAACGGAAAAAAAAACGCTTGCTGTATGGATTTGAGAAGTTAAAGGCTGAAGCTTTTGCTGAAAGGACAAGCTATAGGTAGGGCTGTAAATGAACCTGAACAGTTCACGAACAGCATAAACCGTTCGGCGGGAAGTTCGTTCATTTACGTTCATGAACGTTCGATAATCTGTTCGTGAACGTTCGTTCGTTTATGTTCATGAACCGTCGTTCGTGAACAATAGTTCGTTTATGTTCGTGAACAATAATCCGTTATGTTCGTTTACATATATATACACATAATCAACTATACTATAAAAATAGTTTAAATATAAATATTTTTTATATAATATATATATTAATACCTAATTATTTAAGAAAAAGTTTAAATAAAAATACTTAATTTATAAATATTTCGTTCGTTTGTGTTCGTTCATTAGTGTTCGTTCGTTTGTGTTCGTGAACATTCGTTCATGAACACAAACGAACGAACATGAACAAGTCATTATGTTCGTTTATCTGTTCGTGAACCGTTCGTTAAGTTAAACGAACGAACATGAACAAGGCTCCGTTCGTGTTCGTTCGGTTCGTTTACAGCCCTACCCGTATACGCACACAATAAAATAAATATTGTTCATTTATACTTAGAGATATAAAGCTGACTACACTTCATTCTCAAATCTATTTTTTTTTTTGAAAGGTGAATTTCGCTGAAACTTCGTGTTGCGATTCGACAGCGAGAGGTCTAGCATACGTTGTCTTAACCGGATCCGCGCTAGAGAGCTCCCTCGAAGTAGAAATGCCTATTTCAAATACCCGATGGGGGGAAACCCCCTACTAATCCGCCCGAAGGCACGGCGATTAATAGGGGTAAACCCTGCCCCTTCAGACTTGAACCTGGGTATACCCAAGCCAAGCCCTCATAAAGGGACTTCCTATGTCCTCTCCAAGGCTTGAACACAAGACCTCATGAATGGGGGATGACCTTTCAACCATTGAGCTAATGCTCAAGGACAATTAATATTTGTACAACTATTTATGCATATATGTCAAAGAAAATTTATATAATACGAGCATAATACCCGCGTTGCGGCGGAATTTTGTTTTAGGAGTGACAATTTGTTATAAGGGTAGATATGGTAATTTAGTGTTGTAGTGTGTGCAGGGGCATTTTGGGAACCATAAATATGCTGAAAGGGGCTTTTTGGGAAAAAATATGTTAATATCTTAAGACATACCATAAATAAAAATCCAAAATGCTTTATAATATAGTAAAGAAACTATAAAAAAGATGATTAAAGTAAATAGAATATAAGAAGAAATTAACATAATGTGTAACATCCGTGAGTTTGACCCGTTGACTTTACGTGTAATTGACTAACAATTTAAGTTAATGAATTATTTGGGTCGTTTTAATTAAATGACAATGTGTTATTCGGGTCGGAAATATGGGCGATGAGAAGGTGTTAAGTAGAGCCTCATCGAAAAGGAAAGAAATTGGAGAATCTAGCGAGGCAAGGAAGGCGGGTAGGTTTGACCCCAACGGTCATAATAAGGGTAGATTCAGGGCGGCGGTGGGACCGGTGAAGAAAGCTTATGTTGGACCTCATCCGTTATGTGAAAGATGCAACAATCACCACCCCACCAACGTTCAATGCAGGGCGTTTTAATTGCAACCAAGTTGGCCACACGTCCAAGAATTGTAGAGCCCCGAGAACGGGCCCAATGAACGTGACTCCTATTCAAGTCGTCCCTCCCCAAGGTAATCAACAAAGAGGCGAGTGTTTTGAATGTGGTAGTCGTGCACACTACATAAATAATTGTCCGAAATGGGTTGGACAACAAGCTGAAGTGGCAGAGCCGGCAAGGAAAACTTACTTGGGACCTCACCCCTTGTGTGGAAGGTGTAATCGCCATCACTCTCCCACTATCCAATGTGGGACTTGCTTTAATTGTAATCGATCCGGGCACGAGGCTAAGAATTGTAGAGCACCGAAAGCGGCACCATTGAATGTAACGCCTCTTCAAATCATTTATCCTCAAGCCAACCACCCTCGGAGCCAACAAGGTGTTTGTTTTGTGTGTGGTAGCCCCGACCACTATAGAAATGCTTGTCCTAGATGGACTGAACCACAAGCCCAAGTGGCGGTTCCTCGTAATCAACTTCAAATAGTCGTTTATAACCAAAACCGTGGCCAACAGGGCCATCAAGTTCAACCTCGCAGCCGAGCTTTGGCGGGGAATGGCAAGGGAGGCCAAAATGATCCAAACGTTGGTTAAGGTACATTCCTCCTAATGGTCGTTATGTTATGGCACTATTCGATATCGAAACCGACTATGATCTCGTTTATTCTAACGTTACTCCTTTGAGTTACGTTCGTTCGCGTGTTTTGGAATTATATGTTTGCAATTTTGGATGTTTAGCGACTCACTAACTAAATTTGTTCAAATACCCCGTGTATGTATCTTGACTCTAGACGACGACAAACTCTTCACGTACTTTGTGCTCTATGATATTAAGGTTCTTGACGATAAAGTGAGTACAATCTGAATACCAACGGTTGATACGGTTCTTATTTGTGTAGTAGGGTTTGCTAGTGTAAAAATATCTAACGGTAGGGTTCTTAGGGTCCCATGTAAATCTTCAAACTCAAAGGTCCTTAGGGCTACCGTCTCAAGAATCTAAAAACTAACGTCGTCTCTGTTAATCTTGAGTCTCCCGAGGCTTTTCCGGGTGACTTACCGGGCTTGTCCCATCTCGATAACTTAAATTTCGTATATGCTTAACTTCCTAACATCGCGCGCGTAGTCAAAACCCTTATAGACTTCTGAGATGCGAATAAGCTCGTAGTGAAAGACCGGGAGAGAGATTCGAAGGAAAACAACTTGTAATGGACTTCGCCATGAAGTCGCCGACGACAAGAAGTGATCACGATACGACGAGACCGGTAAAATTTGACAACTTGGCACATTAGTATGTAGAAGAAATGGGTTAGGTGCACGAAGATTCGATTTCTATCATTTCAGATAAAGAAAGTCGCTTAACTCCAATTCAGGGAGCCATCCAATGAGCAACGGGTACTCAAACCGACTTGAGACTTGATCACATGTGAAGAGAATGTGCTTATGACCCTGACGGAAATCTTGTGCAATGACGGGTGTTACGCGAGTATTCGAATGTCACCGACCGAAGCACTGAGTAGTAGAGATGTTACTCTCCACTGGGACGAACCAAGAATCGAAGAAAGCCAATGTAGCGGGCCGGGAATAGTAACTGGAATGACAAGAACAACTTCTCAAGCTAAGAGAATAGCCCAACTAGCTCGCATGCTACGAAAGAAGTATGCCGATGTGAGGCGGAGACCGTTAGAGTTTGAAGTGGGTGATTTTGTACTTTTGAAAGTATCACCGTGGAAAGGCGTCATCCGATTCGTGAAGCGAGGTAACTCGGGCAAGGTATATTTGTCCTTCCAAAATCCTCGAACGGGTTAGAAGAGTTGCTTATCGATTTGAATTACCATAAGAGCTTAGCGGTGTACATGATGTGTCTCATATTTACAACCTACGCAAGTGTTTGGCGGACCCTACGCATCAAGTGCCCGTGGACGAGATTAGAGTGGATTTGAAACTAAATTTTTGTAGAAGAGCCGGTAGAGATATTGGACCGTCAAGTCAAGAAGCTCAAGAATAAGCGCTACACGATTGTTAAGGTTAGATGGAATGCTAGACGTGGAGCCGAGTTCACTTGGAAGCGAGAGGATCATATGAAGACTAAGTATCCGCATTTATTTAGTAATTAGTGTTTTGTTGAATTTCGGGACGAAATTCTTTCAACGGGGGAATAATGTAACATCCGTGAGTTTTGACCCGTTGACTTTACGTGTAATTTGACTAACAATTTAAGTTAATGAAATATTTGGGTCGTTTTGTGAATTAAATGACAATGTGGTTTATTCGGGTCGGTAATATGTTTTGATCGGTGTTTAAATGTGTAACGATTGTAATTTGGCTTGAGAAGAGAAACGGGTCGGCCCGTGGGTAGTCCACGACCCACCAGCCACCATTGACCCATTTCTCTCCTTATCTCTTCCTCCCCTCCTTTCATTTCTTATCTATCTCCCTTTCTCATTTTCTCTCTAAGTAAAAAGCAACCCATCCTCTCTATTTCTTCATTTCTCTTGCTATATTTGGTGTTTGGATTTGGTTTAACTCGAGAATCATCATCGTCTTCATCTCATTATCGTCTAGCAAAGGATTTAGTTTCTTAGTTCAAGCATTTCTACCCATTTTGACCTAATTTCGGGTTTGAGCTCAAGAAGGAGTTTTGGTAAGTCAAATTCATCCCATCTTCACCTATTTATGCTTATTTACATGTTGTTGGTCGATTTAAAGTATTTACAAGTCTTAAATCGGGTCAAAATGAATTTAGGGTTAAATTAGGGTTTGGTTTGGGTTGGATGATTTGGAAGTGTGGAAATTTGTTATGGGTTATGTGTATTTAGCTTAGAAATGTCTAAACTTGCTTCAAAAACTAGTTCATAGCATTATGGGTCGATTTTGGTCTTAGGTTTTGAGGAGGGTTTTGGGTTCGTTTTCCTGCACTTTTTAACAGAATGAGACTAATTCCCAGCGTAATAGTCTAAAAGACAGAATGAGACTAATTCCCAGTGTAATAGTCTAAAAGACAGAATGAGACTAATTCCCAGTGTAATAGTCTAAAAGACAGAATGAGACTAATTCCCAGTGTAATAGTCTAAAAGACAGAATGAGACTAATCCAGTGGATATATTCTGGGAATTACGCGCGTCAGTTTTCAAACGTTAATAACTTTTGATCCGTAAGTCCAAATAAGTCATATGACCTATCGTTGGAATCATGAGAGAGTCTAGTTTCTTGTAGTAACCTTCATTTTGTATGAATCTTCCTCCATTTCTAAAAATGTCGAGTCAAAGTGTTATGTTTCACACTCGGTAATGTTAAAGAAGTAATTGTGGGTTCGTGACTCGACTTAAACCTAAGGAACCAGCTTAATTATGATTATAGAGTTAACATTATGATATATGACATGCTTTGATAGGTTGTGGACGCGTGGGGCCCAATACTCGCTATTAATCTTTCATTTACTCGACTTAAGCTTCTTTGCCGATCAAGGTGAGTTCCGTAGTTCCCTACTCGCTTGAGATTCGGGCTGAAAAGTGTAAACTTATGTGATTACTTGTTAATTGTGTTTGTAAATGATTGTTGGTGTTGTTTGATTTTACTCACGTATAAAAGTTTAGTTGGTTGAACAATTGGGTATTGGACTTGTGTTGAGATCGACATTTACGCATTGGTACGGGTACTATATGTACGTGATGACATTTAAACGCGTTGTTTAGGGTAAGTGATGGATTTTGGGAATACGTTTGGAATAGACATGAGTGCCTTGATATACTTGACTTGTGTGATACGCACTTAAGTATACTTTTATCATCGTGTTGATAAACTTATGAACTAATGGTTGTCGATTGGATGTTGAATTAATGATTGAATGATGGGTTGTTGGATATGTTTGATTGACTTAGGTAATGGGATTGTGATGTATTTATTTGTTATTATTATTATTATTATTTCATTAATATTAGGATAGACGTACATACATGGAAGTCGGTTATGCCTTCATCGGGTTTTAGATGTGGTGGGAAGGCTGCGGGTGACCCTATATATAAGCATCTGGGATTCGAAGAATGGATAACCCTCTTAAGTGTATGTACGTATAGTTGGTTTAAATTGTGATTATTGGGTTATGATTGACAAATATTGATTGTTGGTTCATGACAGACAATCTGTGATTGTTGCATATACGATTTATTGTAAGCATGCATACATTGTACATAATCCCTCGGTTGAGGACTCTGTAACATCCGTGAGTTTTGACCCGTTGACTTTATGTGTAATTTGACTAACAATTTAAGTTAATGAAATAATTGGGTCGTTTTGTGATTAAATGACAATGTGGTATGTTAGTCGGGTCGATAGTATGTTTTAATCGGCGTTTAAATGTGTAACGATTAGTATTTTTGCTTGAGAAGAGAAATGGGTCGACCCGTGGGTTACCCCGACCCACCAGCCCTATATGACCCATCTCCCCCCTCCCTTATCTCATTTCATTACCACATTTCCTTTTTCCTTTCTTTTTTCTCTCTAAGTAAAGCAAGACCAACCCATCTCATTTCTTCATTTCTCTAGCATATTTGGTGTTTTGGATTTGGTTTAACTCGAGAATCATCATCGTCTTCATCTCATTATCGTCTAGCAAAGGATTTAGTTTCTTAGTTCAAGCATTTTTACCCATTTTGCCATAAATCGGGTTCTAGCTCGTGAAGGAAGTTTTGGTAAGTCTAATTCATCCCATTTGCATCTATTTATGTTAGTTTACTCGTTTCAAGTCATTTCGAGAATTTACAGGTCTTAGAACGACTCAAAATGAATTTCGGGCCAAATTAGGGTTAGCTAGGGTTTTGATCGATTTGGAAGATTTGATGATGTTATGGAATGAAATATGGGTTTGGGTAAGTGTATTTAGGTGTTAGAAGGTCAAATGTAACTTCAAAACGGGTCCTATAGCATTGTAGATCGATTTAGGGTTTTGGTGCAAGTGAAAAAGGGTTTTGGGTTGAGTTTTCTGCATAAATGGCTGCTGTTCGTGGGTCTGCCCAGTAGGGGGCGTAACCTACGCCCTTAGGGGCATAACCTACGCCAGGTGAAATTTGTATGGGCGTAAGTTACGGCCCATAGGGGCGTAGCTTACGCCAGTTGTAATTTTCTGATTTTCTGGTTTGACCTAATTCGACTTCCAGAACCCTAGTAACGCATCGAGCTTCGATCTAACTCACTTCTTAACTTATTTAACATTGAATAAGAGTCTTAGAAGTCACTTAATGTCGGGAATCACTTTGGGAACCTAATTAGGGTTTTGCCGAATATTTAATAACTACGTATATGTGTTTAAGTGTGTTGATATGAATGTATATGATTGATATTTAGGTGTTGGACAGGAAGTGATCATTGAACGACTGTAACGCGACTTTATATCAAACTTAACTTCTTTGCCGATCAGGTGAGTTTCGTAGCTCCCTTCGCCCCCCTGACCCCCCCCCCCCTCTTCTCCTCCCTTCTATTGCTGTCATTTTTGCTCGTTTTTGGGTCGTGGCATTTTTTCTTCTCATTCTTCTCTTGTTGACACCCCTCTCTTGTCTATTTCATCTCCCGATCTGTCGTGCGCCTTTTTTATCCTTTATCCTCCCCCCTTTCTCCCCCCCGACTGTAACTCAAACCCAACTTAACTTCTTTGCCGATCAGGTGAGTTTCGTAGCTCCCTACTCAATAGAGATTCGGGCTGAAAAGTGTACATATACGTGTTTGTTTGATTGTTTGGTTGGTTTGATTGACTGCTTACGTGTTTTCTGATTGATTGTTGATTGATGGATAGTGTTGATTGATTGGGTTATGGTTTCCATATGTGTTTGTGATATTGTAGTATTAGAATAGAAGTACGTACATGGAAGTCGGTGATTGATTGATTGATTGGTTTAGTTGTTGGATTGATGAGACGGTTTATTACGTATGGTTGACTTGGTTTATGTTTGTTAAGTATTTCAGTAATATTAGGATAGACGTACATACATGGAAGTCGGTTATGCCTTCATTGGGTTTTAGATGTGGTGGGAAGGCTGCGGGTGACCCTATATATAAGCATCTGGGACTCGAAGAATGGATAACCCTCTTAAGTGTATGTACGTATAGATGGTTCGAATAGTGATTGATGGCCTATGATTGATGATTGTTTAATTGTGATTGATGCATATACGTGATTTATACGCAAGCATACTATATATATATGAAATCGGTTTATGGGATTCGGTTGGGGAACTGTTAAAGCAGGTTGTTGAACCGTAAGGCTACTAAAGCAGGTTGTTGAACCGTAAGGCTACTAAAGCAGGTTGTTGAACCGTAAGGCTACTAAAGCAGGTTGTTGAACCGTAAGGCTACCAAGGCAAGTTGTTGAACTGTAAGGCCACTAAGGCAAGTTGTTGAACTGTAAGGCCACAATTCGACACTTTTGAGATACAGCCTGATTCATTGCGATGACAGGCGGGTATCATTGCATACGTGACTTGTAGTTCATACATATGATAGGCATTATGACTGTTTATGCATTTGGCACTTGTATTGTTATTTACGTCGTTTGTACACGGTTATTACACGCTTACTTATTTGTGTATTCTTGATTGTTGACGTTATCGTGTTACATAGAGGCTCACTGTAAGTCATGTTTCGCCTCTACTTGTATATTGTGATTATTGACGATGATTCTCTCAGGACCATTACTACGAACTCACCAACCTTGTGTTGACTATGCTTAGTACACTTTTCAGGTAACCAGGTTAATCCAGGGCGTGGAGTTTGATTGTTTGCTTGCTGTTGAACCCGGACTTGGACTTATATGGATCAAGGATCCATTTGCCTTCTTTTGCATTGTACTTAGGACCGTTAACCATCTTTTGATGTTCTGTTGTAATCTTTGATGATGACATGCTCTTTATGTATTTTGATACTTGTTATCTTATTGTATGGATTCACTGAATCCTTTATTTGCATTTAGTTCATGTTCTACATTAATTCCCACCTTGTGCTATATGATTTCCGTGATATTCTGAGCCTTGGCTTGGGGTGTTACAGAATGGTGGCTCATGCGTGGTCGTAGAGAATTAGGCGGTTTGACCTAGGCTACGGCTTAAGTTAAAACTCTTCATATAGCATGCATGGTTAGGAAATTTGTGTGCAACGTGAATTATGTGAACCCTAGAAAGTGTATATTGTGAGTTCGTAGTTAAAACCACTTATGTGATGACTTGAGTTTAATGTGATGAATGTGGATTGAGTACAATGTGGTTAATGTGTGCATTGATTGAAGTTGATTGTCGTTGATATGGATTGTTACTATTGATTGGTGCTAGTTTGATGATTTAGAGCAAAATGAAGTTATGTTATTAACTTAGTATAATATTGTGGCAACCCTAAAAGAACCCGATCAACTCTTTTATGGTCACCCAATATTATAACAAGTTAATAACATCATGGATTGCGCATGCATGGCTTAGAGTATAATAAGGAACCGATATGCTTAATGGAAGTTGATTAGGTGGAGGGTTAGCCATTGGTACACCCTGTATACATACCCGGTCAATAACTAGAGAGCATATCGAATTCGGATTATACTTTAAACCACTTGTGTTAGTTGACTTGTTTTAGTTGCTTGTAATGAGATGTGTTTAATGCGAGTATTTGGTTTTGACGGTGGACAATGGTTGTGAACTTGGCACGAGAACATGATAGATAACGATTACTTGAGAACTTTGATATGTTGTCCTTAGTGTAGTGATATGAAACGAGTATGATATGCTGGCATGATAGCACGATATATGACAAGTATTTGACAACACTTATGTGTTGGCCTTAGTGTAAAGACATTAAACATGTGTAGTGTGTTGGCATGAAAGTACTAACTACTAGTACGGCTAACATGAGAGCGATTGTGAAGTTAACCCCCGGGTCATAAACTCTAGAACTATTACTATGATTGGATTTGGTAGTGGAATAACATGTTGACTAGTATGATTTAGTAACATATATGTTATGCATGTGTGATGTGTATGTATGTATGCCCTGTAGTGGTCACGTCGATGCCGTAAATGTTTTCGTAGTTGTCCGACTTAAACGTGTTGATAAACGGTTAGAATACAATGTGATAAATATGTTGATATGCACCCTAAGAAAGTGTCAAGGTGTAAGCATCCTAACTCTTATGTATTATAAACGGGTGATATTCCAACCCTAATGATGTTAAACGTAATCGGAGAACAAAAAGGATATGTTGCTTAATAGTATGCGAAATTGAACATGTATGAGACATTGTTAAACTTGGTTGTAAGCATGATATAACGTAGTTGGTAATACACGTGTAAAAATGTATTAGTAGATGGACGATTGTATGAATGAAGTTAACAAGTTAGTTTATTTGTATGATGTATTGACATGATTACTTGAATTAACGATAAACAATTGTAGTGAACTTGACATGATAAAATGATAAGTAACAATCCCATAGGATTCTAGCACTCTTATCTTAGCTTAATGATATGAAATGAGTATGTTATGTCGGTATGAGAGCATTAACTACTTGTGTGACTAATATGTGAGCATTGTGAGGCTAACTTTCGGGTCAACGCGTTACTTACCTTGTAGAAAATGGTGAGACCAAGAAGGAATGCGACTAGCCATAGCGATGAGCCGGATTTAGCAACCGTGATTGCCCAAGCAGTGGTAAACGCCATACCTACTATCGTAGCCCAAGTCACGTCAAGTCTCCAAAGAAGCAATGAAACACGTGAAGCTAGAGTAAATATGGGCAACGAGGAGATGTCAAGTAAAGCCTCATCGAAAAGGAAAGAAGTTGGAGAATCTAGTGAGGCAAAGAAGGCGGGTATGACACGTCATATTATGTGTAACACCCGTTGTTTAAAAAAACCTGGATTTTCAAAACTTTCGCCTAACGGCGTTTATTAATGGCGGAAAAGGATCTCATATAAATCTGCCCATCCGTAACCGGATGAAACCTTTGAAAACATTTGGTGTTACTTATTGCATCATCAAATAATAAAAGAAAATCCAAGTCTTGGCACCAACATAAATGCCAAATTATTACATGATCTTACATCATAATATCGTAAATAAAGTAGCCAAACATAAAGCTAAGGGTAGTCTAAGCATTAAGAACATAAATGCTATCGTCTTTAATGTCTCTACCCATCCTCACCAAGCTATCCTTTCTCTAGCTCCAAGCTCACCTAATCTGATGGCACAACATTTTCAAAGAGCAAGTGTTAGCTAATAAATTAGCTAAGTAAGAATAACATATTTGAAAACATTTGCCGATTAGATATATTAACAAAACCAAATCATCGTTATATGTTAATATCACATGAGCATAAACATCATAAACATAAGGAACATCATGAACATCATAAGCATCATATAGCATTACACATTAGGAACATCATAATCCTAAGTGTGCCTAACTTTCTTTCTTAATCTTTCTTTTCTTTATTTCTTTGCCAAGACGTAGGCTAAGTGACTTATGCCACTTACATAGGGATGTGGGGGTGTGTGTAGGCGGTCATAGACCATACATGGAGTCCTCACACCCGACATGATGGGTAAACCATAAGGTGGTCCATCGGCGTCGTTAAGGAATGACAAAGTCAATTCAACTGAATAAACCGTTTATGCCTTTACGCATTGGTGGTTAGTTACTCCACCCGGAATAAACAAACATAACTATGCCACAAGGAGCAACTCAAGTGACCACATACGCACTACCTTTACAACTAGCATGGGTTAAGCTTAACACAACTTTATTTATTGCTCGAGACTTATTATCTTTATACTAGATTAGGCTACACTTTCACCTAAACTAGTCACATGTTTCTTTCTTTACTTAATATCAACATAGGCTACACTTTCACCTAAGTCAATCACATAACATCATTTCTTTAGGGCCCTTAACGTGCACGTGAACATGGCAATCCTAATCAAAGGACTAGTGACTAAGTGATCGAGCCACACATGTAATCATATCATAAACATGTCACCATTTCGTGTTCACATATCAGAAGCATAACATCATATCATGATCAATTAGCTTAAACATAACATCGTATCATGATCACATAACATAAACATGGCATCATATCATATTCACACTTCATAAACATATCATCATTCCATGATATGGAAACTTACCTTATGCCTTTGCAACCTGCATATACATGTCATTCATCATAGAAAGGTAAGCATCATATCCCATATCAACCTCCCATAATCCCCTTTACTTTACTTTTAATCATACATCAACGTTTGGAAGGTTTTACTTATGAAAAACGTGTTTTGTTGTACCACCAGGTGACAAAAGATGTTATCTTACCTCGCTGTGTCTAACACCTATAATTACCCATAATGATATATGAGTGATTAACTAATTTAATTATGATAACCAACTAAAATAAGATTTCATGACTAGTCTTTTAAAGACTAATATGCATGAACCATGTAAATATACATGTACTGTCCATGCATGAATTCCAACTCCAATTATATATTACTCAGTGCCTGGTCAACTTTTTTATTTAGATAATTAACATCCTTTACTGCGTTATTACATTAGATCGAGCCTCATCTTTCCATCAATTTCATTCAAATTTTTATGCGCAGTATTAGAGACCTAAACTTTTCAGTCTTCATCATTAGATTAAAACATCAGTAGTTTCTCTATTAAAATAACATGAACGACACAAATATGAAACATACCAGGTATATATATTTTGACAGCTACTCAATCACCCGAGCCCATCGTTGCACCTCCTATTGTTAACCATATATATTAACCGTATTCATCATGAAATCATGAACAACCAGTACCTTATGACGAAACTAATTAAACTGGAACCCATATATCAAACAACGGAAACTTGTATTCTCGCCATCGATAGCTACATAACGATACTCACAAAAGACTACCTTTTATATCTACATTCAATTCCCCTTATACCCGAAATAGCAAAACCCGAAAGTGTCAAACAAAAAGCACTATCACCGTCCTCTCTTTTTAGCTCTCTTATTTCCTCACACATCATAGCTGTTTGCGGACTAGACGTATATCCTGGTATACGGTAACGGCTTCCCCGTATGTTAATAGCATATATACCCATTATGCCCCAAACTCGATTGAGCATATGAAAGATAGCAAATAGTTATGCACTCACGTTACTTTAGATCAAGATTAACAACCTGATTTTTCATTGCCATCCTAGAGGTTGAATCTTGAGCATGCTAAAGAAACCAACCCCATACCTTTGGATCCTCCCAACTCACGACCTCCCCCCAACATACTATAACGGGTTTGTTGTTGCGCACAAATCTTTAATGGCCAACATATTAATTTCTTTCCGCCCTTTCCCTCTCGCTTTCGGTCTAAACACGTTTCTAAGGGTTCTTGTAAATACTGAAGATCACAATTGGTTGATGAGCGAATATTGGCCATAAAAGAGATCAGACCATTTAATTACCTCTAGTGTAGACCACCGTCTTTCTCTTCGTCGTTACTCTCCTTGACTTTTTATAGCGGCACAAACAATTTCACAAGACCCTAAGATATGATCTATGTAAATTCTATTCTATATATAGTACGAAGTCGGTCACAAATATAGGGTAGGTTAAATCCATAAAGTTGTATCAAAGTATATATATATATTTAACCACCTTTTTATTTGACAAAATAATTAAACTAAACTTAAAATAGACTATTATAAATAATCTTTTCTTTGAATACTCATCTATGACTCATATGATCAGATTTCAAAGATAATATTACCTATATTACCTGTAGATGACTTAGGGGATTCAAGATCTTGATAAAACTTAATCAACACGGCACGAAACGATGAGATCTTGAAGGAAACTTGCAAAGAGAGGGAGAGAGATCGGCTGGAGGTTTCTCACGTATGAGAGCAGATTTTGTGACAATTAGGGCTGCCTAATTGCCCCTTAACCCCTGGTCATCCACTCCAAAACTTACACTTAAGCCCCTTGACTTCTAAACGTTACTTTCTTAGCTTAACTTTCTTACCGGGAGTCTTAACGATCTACAAGCACTTAACTTTCATGAATTTACTTTAATTACTTTCATTATACATCATATTAATCGTTTCACATATCATACATAAGCATTTATCACATAATCCCATAAAGGGCACATAAACTTAACGAACCTAACGTTGACTAACGGTCAAGTCAATAAGTCAAACTCGAAAAGTTTGGGATGTTACAATTACCTCCCCCTTAAGAGGATTCTGTCCTCAGAATCATTTCGCCACTCATACATGAATAACTTATCCGTATCTTAGCTTTATTATATCATTTCAGGATTTCCTTGATTGTCTTTAACTTAGCATAGCCAAAATCATTTAGTTTCTTACATAGACTTTTCCAAGTTTCTAAATCCTCATTTCTCTTTCCCATCAATATAAGGGTGATAGGCATCACTTGAGTTCTCCATTTCCTTCATACATTGTCAAACATCTTTAAGCATTAATTACCTTACGGCCGTCTCGATTCGAAACATTCAACAATTAACTTTCACACTTTAAGAGCACTTCTCTATTATCCATCTTTCCTTTCATGTCCAATGAAACGGTGTAATAGCTCACCAAGAAATAAATATCCTTGGGCAACCTTTCTACTAATGGCTCATATCATTACCTTTAGCTTCCCACGCAGCCTTGTCTCTTAGTCCATGATAACATGACTTCACGCTTCCGTTAAAAGGTTCTTAAATACTTTATTTGGCTACAAAACTTTCAGTGTCTGGTCTTAGCTTTTAACCCTTATCATACATACATATCACATTTCATGCGACATCCACATAAGCATGTCACCACAGTTCATAAGCCTCCTCAAGTACAACTTTTGGGTCATAAGATGACCGGATGAGACAAAACTCAGTTCTTAACAAATGTAGCAGACTCAAAGACCTTTCCAAAAATGCAAGGTTTGACTCTTGAAGAGCTCTAATGAATAAGATATGACGTTTGCAATACAAGTCTGCAGAATTCGTCCGTAACCTGACCACTTCTGGAGATCGACATTTTTCGCATATTTCTGGGCAAAATCACCAGAAACTTTGTTCATACAGAATTTAGGGGACACATAGAGGTTTTCAGAAATGTAAGATTCATCTCCTAAATCGTTCATATAAAGAAGATATGATTTTTGCAATATGACTGAATTTTCAGACCTAATAAACCCTTTGTTTTACAAACAATTTCCACCATCAAACATCCATGTCAAGCCACCACGGCCTCTACAGTTCATACACTTCCAATTATGACTTAATTATCATTTTGAAATCTTCAAGTGATTCATAGATTCATTATACTCATTTACATTCGGTTTGACACCCGAATGACCCGAAATCAACTCGCAAACGCAATCGAATCCACATCACACCTCAAGACCAGATGTTAACTCTATATTGATTCTATTTGAACATTAAAATGACTCATGAAACAACTTCATACCTGTAGGGAATTTCAAGATAATTGATTGCAATAACAATCACCGAATGACCCGAAATCGCCAATCTAACAACAAAACGTTTCTTATCAATCATTACTCAACAAGTCCAGGTATGGGAGAAATATATGGATGGATATGACTTATATTCTGCAAAGATTTCGTTCTATACCTTGGAGGATGATAAACGGATCGTTTACGTGCACCGATTGATCTTTAATCCACCCAAAAATGCAAGAAATCGCACGAGGATCATTCCAGAAAAGAAAGGAGATTTAGGGTTCTTAGGAGGAAGGAATAATCTGAATTAGGGAATAATAATCTGACCTAATTATTCCTAATCATGTTTTGAAGTTCCAGTAATGGCAAGAATGGCCGCTAGACTTCCATACGTCACATAAATAGCTTAAATCGTCCACCGGGAATTCTATCGACATATTAAACACATCTTGACATCTTTAAACACATAAACGTATATATATTTTTTTAGACATTAAAGCCTCTCACATAAAGCATATTAAACTCACGTAAGCATTAACTCGTTAAGAGACTTATTGGTAGCAAGGTGTTGACTGAACGACTCAAGTCAACCGTTACACCAAAAATTTGGGGATGTTGCGGTTACCTCCCCCTTAAGATGCTCGTCCGAATCGTCACATATCGTCCCGTAGCGAAATCAAAACTAAAACGAGTCATAAATCCAAAACATACCAGAATATGCGCCGCATGGATGGTGCATGCGCCGCATATGGGGCTTCCATCAGAAGACTCCTTCTCTGAGCTGGGCACATATGCGCCGCATAAATCTTTTGTGCGCCGCATATACTCTATGTTCAGGAAGATACTTCCAAATGTAACCTAAACGTTTTCCTTACACTAAGGCACAACTTTAACACTTCACAGCTCAAATGCAGCTTCATATCATAACATGGTGTTCATAGAGTGGAAGAGCTTCATAATTAAAGGGTTCATTCAACCTTGGTGTCAACTTCTTTACTTGTTTCAGCTTCATCATTCTTTGTTTCATTCATACGTGTCTACTCTTCGCGTGGCTAAATGTGATACCATTCAGTGATTCCATCATTCTCATCTTTACTTCATTCAGATCAACACAGACACAGTCTCACAAACACACACATGTCGTGATACATTTACAATTACGTTCGCGACCGGAATTGTAACTATATCCTTTCATATGTGTGCCCGGTAACCCTTCTGTGCATCACCTACTTAAATCTCTTCAACTTCCCAACGTCAACTCTTCTCGTCAAACTTCAGGTCCATGTCCTTTAAGCTAGTGGGCTCAACAACATTGACTACTAGTCACTTCACTTCTCACCTACCTTCAAACTTCATTTAACTTTATATACATCTTAGTCATCATCAACATCTTACCGGCTATAACTTTTCACCGATCTTTACGCACATCCACACACTCAATCCTGAAAATTTCGTGAGGAGGAATTGCCATTTTACCTCCACGAATCATGTATCATAGCAGATGAAGATATAGCAACGGGATAAGCGAGAATTAGAGGAATTAAAGCTACTTGAAATAATCATGGAACACATAATAAGCCTTAATTCTACTCTCTCACTCAACCCAAACCCGTCCTAAAGCATTTCATTTCAATGGCTAAGCATACCTACTTAAGCCCTATCATTCCTCATACGGTTTAAGTCCAAAATCCTAAGGTCTTGGTCGAATTTTGGTTCACTTAAACCATTTCTCTGATACCAACTTGTAACACCCGTTGTTTAAAAAAACCTGGATTTTCAAAACTTTCGCCTAACGGCGTTTAATAATAGCGGAAAAGGATCTCATATAAATCTGCCCATCCGTAACCGGATGAAACATTTGAAAACATTTGGTGTTACTAATTGCATCATCGAAATAATAAAAGAAAATCCAAGTCTTGGCACCAACATAAATGCCAAGCATTATTACATGATCTTACATCATAATATCGTAAATAAAGTAGCCAAACATAAAGCTAAGGGTAGTCTAAGCATTAAGAACATAAATGCTATCGTCTTTAATGTCTCTACCCATCCTCACCAAGCTATCCTTTCTCTAGCTCCGTACACACCTAATCTGATGGCACAACATTTTCAAAGAGCAAGTGTTAGCTAATAAATTAGCTAAGTAAGAATAACATATTTGAAAACATTTGCCGATTAGATATATTAACAAAATCAAATCATCGTTATATGTTAATATCACATGAGCATCATAAACATCATAACATAAGAAACATCATGAACATCATAAGCATCATATAGCATAACACATTAGGAACATCATAATCCTAAGTGTGCCTAACTTTTCTTACGTAACTTTCTTTACTTTGTATCTTTTCTTTGTTTCTTTGCCTAGACGTAGGCTAAGTGACTTATGCCACTTACATAGGGATGTGGGGTTGTGTGTAGGCGGTCATAGACCATACAAGGAGTCCTCACACCCGACATGATGGGTAACCATAAAGGGGTCCATCGGCGTCGTTAAGGAAAGACAAAGTCATTTCCAACTGAATAAACCGTTTATGCCTTTACGCATTGGTGGTTAGTTACTCCACCCGGAATAAACAAACATAACTATGCCACAAGGAGCAACTCAAGTGACCACATACGCACTAGCTTTACAACTAGCACGGGTTAAGCTTAACACAACTTTATTTATTGCTCGAGACTTATTATCTTTATACTAGATTAGGCTACACTTTCACCTAAACTAGTCACATGTTTCTTTCTTTACTTAATATCAACATAGGCTACACTTTCACCTAAGTCAATCACATAACATCATTTCTTTAGAGCCCTTAACGTGCACGTGATCATGGCAATCCTAATCAAAGGACTAGTGACTAAGTGATCAAGCCACACATGTAATCATATCATAAACATGTCACCATTTCGTGTTCACATATCAGAAGCATAACATCATATCATGATCAATTAGCTTAAACATAACATCGTATCATGATCACATAACATAAACATGGCATCATATCATATTCACACTTCATAAGCATATCATCATTCCATGATATGGGAACTTACCTTATGCCTTTGCAACCTGCATATACATGTCATTCATCATAGAAAGGTAAGCATCATATCCCATATCAACCTCCCATAATCCCCTTTACTTTACTTTTAATCATACATCAACGTTTGGAAGGTTTTACTTATGAAAAACGTGTTTTGTTGTACCACCAGGTGACAAAAGATGTTATCTTAGTCACACCTTGTGTGTCTAACACCTATAATTACCCATAATGATATATGAGTGATTAACTAATTTAATTATGATAACCAACTAAAATAATATAATTCCCATTTCATGACTTTTTAAAGACTAATATGCATGAACCTGTAAATATACATGTACTGTCCATGCATGAATTCCAACTCCAATTATATATTACTCATGCCTGTGCAACTTATTTAGATTAATTAACTATCCTTCTATGCGTGTTACATTAGATCGAGCCTCATCTTTCCATCAATTTCATTCAAATTTTATGCGCAGTATTAGAGACCTAAACTTTTCAGTCGCTTCATCATTAATTAAAACATCAGTAGTTTCTCTATTAAAATAACATGAACGACACGAAATATGAACATACCAACGTGTATTGTATATTTTTAAACTAGCCAAACCCAAACCCAGTCTTGCAACTCGATTGTGAACCAATTATTAAACCACAACTGATATCATGAAATCATGAACAACCAGTACCTTATGACGAAACTAATTAAACTGGAACCCATATATCAAACAACGGAAACTTGTATTCTCGCCATCGATAGCTACATAACGATACTCACAAAAGACTACCTTTTATATCTACATTCAATTCCCCTTATACCCGAAATAGCAAAACCCGAAAGTGTCAAACGAAAGACATTATCACCGTCCTCTCTTTTTAGCTCTCTTATTTCCTCACACATCACTAGCTGTTTTGGTGACTAGACGTATATCCCGGTATACGGTAACGGCTTCCCCGTATGTTAATAGCATATATACCCATTATGCCCCAAACTCGATTGAGCATATGAAAGATAGCAAATAGTTATGCACTCACGTTACTTTAGATCAAGATTAAACCTGATTTTACATTGCCATCCTAATGGTTGAATCTTGAGCATACTAAAGAAACCAACTCCATACCTTTGGATCCTCACAACTCACGACCTCCCCCACAACACACTATAACGGGTTTGTTATTCATGCACACAATGTTTAGTTAATGGCCAACATATTTAATTTCTTTCCGCCCTTTCCCTCTCGCTTTCGGTCTAAACACGTTTCTAAGGGTTCTTGTAAATACTGAAGATCACAATTGGTTGATGAGCGAATATTGGCCATAAAAGAGATCGGACCATTTAATTACCTCTAGTGTAGACCACCGTCTTTTATCTTTGTCGTTACTCTCCTTGCTTTTATAGCGCACAAACAATTTCACCAGAACCTAAGATATGATCTATGTAAATTCTATTCTATATATACGTACGAAGTCGGTCACAAATATAGGGTAGGTTAAATCCATAAAGTTGTATCAAAGTATATATATATATCATATAACCACCTTTTTATTTGACAAAATAATTAAACTAAACTTAAAATAGACTATTATAAATAATCTTTTCTTTTATTTAATAATAAAAAGGTTCTTCACTAATTATTAATTTATATTTACTTAGATAACTTTATATCAAGATCTAAACAAAACTTGATCAAAACGGCACGAAACGATGAGATCTTGAAGGAAACTTGCTAGGAAAGGGAGGGAGATCGGCTGGAGGGTTTTCTCACGTATGAGAGCAGCTTTTTGTGAGAATTAGGGCTGCCTAATTGCCCCTTAACCCCTGGTCATCCACTCCAAAACTTACACTTAAGCCCCTTGACTTCTAAACGTTACTTTCTTAGCTTAACTTTCTTACCGGGAGTCTTAACGATCTACAAGCACTTAACTTTCATGAATTTACTTTAATTACTTTCATTATACATCATATTAATCGTTTCACATATCATACATAAGCATTTATCACATAATCCCATAAAGGGCACATAAACTTAACGAACCTAACGTTGACTAACGGTCAAGTCAATAAGTCAAACTCGAAAAGTTTGGGATGTTACACATTTACCCTCCTGGATCTTTAAGAGCTTCAGATACCGTTTTGGGTTCAATTTGCTAAGAGAAAGTGCAACAAGACACTCATTTACTGAGGTACGAGTAGTTACTCCTGCTTGTGGATCTCCAATTATCTGATCAGTAGGATGGTCTTTCTGCATACGTGTCCACTTGTGAGCATGAGGAAGCGGATCTTGTTCTTGAAGATCAACATCATCATCATTGAAACTTGAGTTTTGTTGAGAGATGGAGTCATAGCTTGGTATAACTCTTTCCTCATAAGCTGGATGATCAAAATCAAGTGGTACATACACATTCGGAGTGTTCAGGGGATTTGTTGTCTGAGTGAATTGAGAAGGTTGTTCTTGAACATTCATTTGAGTAGGATTCTCAGGAGAGGATGATGGAATAGAATCATTTGATGATGATATTTGCTCAGAAGAACTTGATGATGATTCATGAGAGTTGTTAGGAACTGGATCATGGTTATGAAGAGGTTCATTGTTTGGAATTGGTTCAACGATGATCTGAGGTTCTTGATCATGAACCGGTTTTGAATTATAGAATTCTTCAAAAAGAATATCTAATTCATCGCTGGTTGGAGTTGGAAATTTCTTGAATTTAGAAGCTAAGGTAGAATTCCTTGTAGAAGGACTTGAAGCACTTGAATCCATACTTGTTGGTAGCAAGCTTTCTTGCTCAAAAATCATGCCTGACATCTCATCAAACCACACATTCATTGTTTCTTGAATTGTGTTGTTCGGCGATTGTAGATTCGGTAGGCAATTGATGTTTTGGAATAACCAACAAAATATCCTTCATCACCTTTCTTCTCGAATTTTCCAAGATTCTCCCGATCATTTAACGTGTAACAAACACACCCAAATATGTGAAAGTAGTTGATGTTGGGTTTCCGTTTGTTAACAACCTCATAGGTAAGGAGTCTTTTCGAACCGCTGATTGATAATGGACCGATTCTGAGTGTGACAAGCAGTGTCAACAGCTTCAGCCCACATATTGGATGGCAATTTGGAATAAGCAAGCATTGTCCTTGCTGCTTCCACCAGCGATCGATTTCTCCTTTCGACAACACCGTTTTGTTGTGGGGTGCGAACTGCTGAGAATTGATGAGTAATACCTTTTGATTTGCAGAATTCATCAAAAACAGCATTCTTGAATTCAGTCCCGTTATCCGAACGGATGTAACGAACTGGAAGTTGAAGATTTACTTGAGTAATGGTGATGAAATCTATCAACATCTGAGTCGTTTCATCTTTGGATGCAAGGAACTTCACCCAAGTATATCTTGAATAATCATCAACAATAACCAGGATGTATTTCTTCCCATTTCGGCTTTGTACTTTCATCGGCCCACAAAGATCCATGTGAAGCAAATGAAGAGGTGCTAAAGAATTTGGAGATTTCTTCGGTTTATGAGAAACTCTCTTAATCTTCCCAACAGCACAAGAAGGACAGACATGCTCACTTTCATACTTATAGTCAGGTAAGCCTTCAACAAGATGCTTATTGACTAAAGTATTGATTGTTTGGAAATTCAGATGAGAGAGCCTTCTATGCCATAACCAAGAATTCTTTGAAGTAGCCTTTGAAATGAGACAGATATTATCAGTTGGTTGGTTATCATCGAGATTGACGGTAAAAAGGTTATCGTCACGATCGCCACAAAGAATATCAACTCCATCTAAGGTTTGGATTTTGCAAAGAGATTTTCGAAAAAGAACTTGAAGATTGTTATCACAGAATTGTCCAACACTGAACAAGTTGTGACTTAGACCTTCAACATAGTGAACTTTCTTGATTGTAATCCCATTTCGTTCAATGTCCCCATAACCTAAGATAGGAGCGAAATTGTTGTTTCCAAAGCGAACAGTTCCCATGAATCTTCAACAAAATTCTTCAGCAAAGATTTATTTCCAGTCATGTGCTTCGAACACCCGGAATCGAGTATCCAAACACAGATGGTTATTTCCTGCAATCAAAGAAATTTAACCGTTTTTAGGTACCCACTTGAAAACGGGTCCTTTTTGGTTAGATAAAACAGGCAGGGTATATAACTTAGGATGCGCATTCAAACATGTTATTGAATCAACATAAGCATCAACAAGCATATTATCAACAAACATATTTGAATAAAATGTACGAACATTCACACACGAATTAAAAGTAACATGTCTACAAGCATTCAAATCAACCACACAAGAATTAAAATTGTTTACAAGCTCACAAGGCCTTGCCTTGGCACATTCAACATTTATTGACAAATCAGAATTGTTTTGTTTAACAGGAACACCTTTCCACCGATTAACAGCTTTTCTCCTCCTTCTTTTCTTCTTTATCTCAACTTCTTTCTGATTACTAGTGATCTTAGGTACTAATGACTTAGCAACCCATTTAGCATCACTACTTAAGCTCTTTCCACCTGTTGAATTGAAGCTACAAAGATTAGAACGAGGAGTTTTAAAAACTTTCATCTTTTTGGAATCTTTTGGTGGTGAGGAAACTTCTTGCTTCTTTGGTTTATCATGAGAGAACCATCCATATCTATCCCTATATCTAGTTGAACCATTAGATGCATCCTTAGTTAGCAAATTTGAGCTAGACTTAGATACCTTAGGTAAAGAGCTAGATTGAGAGCTAGATTTAGAAGCATTAGTATAGACTTTTGGAAGTTTCACTTTGGTGTACTTTGTTTTGTGTGGGATCTCAGCTTGTTCTTCTATGACATGTTTCACAGGTGTAGCAATGGTCTTTGGTTCAGTCTTGACGAGTTTGGTCTTAACTCGTTTCTTTGAGTAATATGAAGTTGGAGCTTTGGACGATGGTTTTTGAGATTCCATTTCTGTTTCCACTTTGATTTTGGTAGATTCAATCTTTTTCTCAGTTTCTGAATCAAAAATATATTCTCCCTCCATGAATTTATCAAAATCAACCTTCGTGAAATCTTTTGAAAAAGAAAATTCCAATGGAGATTGATTAATTTTAGATTTATTTGAAAGTTTTGAGAAATCAGGAATCTTGGTGTCCAACTTCACATTATGGGTAGTCTCAGAAATTAGGTCAACTTGAACTGACACATCTTTGGTCTCACAAGAAAATTGAGTAGACGTATCAACACCTATACTAGCACTAGGCTTAGGGTGAACAACTAACTCATCACCAGCGTTGTATGTGAAAAACCTATAGAAGTACCATATCAAAACTAAACTATGTGCAAGTTCTTCATCAGAAAGATCAGATTGCACACAATCATCAGCTATAAAAGTAGCAGTATTTTGACAAGTACATTCAAGAGAATCAGTCAAGGTCTGAGTGGAGGTATTGGTAGATGAATCACTAGGAGTTTGAGTAGAATTTTCTACGGATGCATTTTGGTCAGTTTGAGTAGAAACATTCTCACAAACTTTCTTAGTATTAACAACAATACATTTATCCTCTAGATTCGGACTTTGAGACTTGAGATGATTGATAACTGTTTGTTGAGTTTCCACCTTTTGTTGTAAATCTTCTATTTGCTTTTCCAAAAATGTGGTTGGAAAATACATTTTAGTTGATTTAGGTGAAGTACCAACAGATTCTTGGTTTTGAAAATTTGATTCAATTTCTTCCAATTTGAAAGTTGAAGATTTTTTGTTTTGTATGAATCATTGATTGCATCATAATTAACCAAAATCTTGATTAGGTATTCTCTCAACTTCATCAGTCTCAAATTCGTCATCCAATGGACGAATAAATTGTTGTATCATACCAAGGCGAAGAAATTTTTCATCATACAGGGGTTCGATTTCCTCTTTGGCTTTTTGCAATGGTGTGATATTCTCAAATCCCAACCCGTGAAGAAGTTCTGTTTTGTCAATTTTTGACTTGTTGAAATAGGCAGTGAAATTCAAGAGAGGATTTTGTTCAACTTTATATAGCTTTTCTTGATAGAAAAGTATATTCTTTTTAAATTCCTCAACTTGTTTTTCAAGATTTTCAATCTCAATGCCTTTTAGAAAACAATTATGATTTAAGTCAGAAATCTTCCTTTCGAGTTCAACATTGTTCGGTTTAGCTTCTTGGAGCTTCTTATTGAGAATATCAACGTCCATTTGTCTCGCATTTGCCCGAAGCCATTCATTGGTCTTTTGAATTTCAAGATCTTGATTGGCTTTTTCAAGATCATGAATGGTCTTTTCAAGATTTTGACATCTTAGTAATAACTTAGAATCAGGAGTGACATTCATCTCACATTCTTTAACCAACATTTTTTCTTTGTATGTTTGAAAATCTTGTTTAATAGTATCATGTTCAAAAAGTAATTTTGAGTGTTCTTCAAGAAGATTTGAAAATTCACTTTTTGAAAAAGAAATACTATTTTTCAATCTTTTGTTTTTGTTGGCTAAAGAATTGATAAGATTTGTTAATTTAGATAAAGCTAATCTACAAGACTCTTTGTCCTTAATCAAAGAAAAAGTAGAGTCGAGATTTACCTCATCATCTGGGTACTCATCATCAGTGCTTTCTGCTTCAAGTACTTTGTTCTTGGCCAATCTCGCCATGTAGCAAACATTAGCGGAGAGATCTTGATCTTCATCATCAGTGAGCAACAGCCATTTGTCATCTTCGGCAAGCAATGCATGTCCTGCTTCGACCTGTTTGGCTAATAGCATCTTTTGCTTGTAGTACTCATAGTTCCGCTTCTTGGGTTGTTTGCAATCAACAGCAAAATGTCCAGGAATTCCACAATTGTAGCACCTTTTGTCTGATGTTTTCCCCTTTTCAACTGCTTGTTTCTCATAAACATCCTTCTTTTCACCATATCTTGAACCAGTAGCTTCACTCTGCTCATTGCTCCTTGGATGATAGTGTTCCTTCTTGGGAAATGCACTTGTTGAAGAAGTGCGGAGATTGTTGTTTGTTGGCCTCGCTTTGAAATATCTCTTCTTGAAATGCTTAGTTACTGCGGCAAGAGCTTGATATAGTTCATCTGATACACCATCTCTTGTAGCCATCACATCATCTCCCTCCTCATCTGACGAAGAAACAACTACCATTTGCCTTTTGAGAGCTTCAGAAATCTTCTTCTCAACGATCAATGCCAAAGGATCAGAAGATACAACTTCTGGCATTTTGTTCGATGAAGCTTTGCTTAGGACTTGGTTTTCATTGAGCTTGAATGATTCATATAGAGTATGAATGGTGAACTTGGTCAGGTTTTGATGTTGCTTGATTTGGGTTCCAAAATCTTCCCATTCTTGACCAAGTGCTTTGATGAACTTGATGTTTAACTCAATCTCAGTCTTCTTGACATTGTTCTTTCTCAGTTCATTTATGACATTGCAGAACCTGTAGTAAACTGCCTCAAGAGATTCATTTGGCATTTTGGAGAAGTTGTCAAACTCAGTCAAAATGTTGGTCAATCTGATTGTCGAAGTCACGTCAGCTCCTTCCATTTGTCTTGCCACCTCATCCCATATCTCTTTTGCTGTATCATACGAATCAACAGACCCATAGATTTCATCCGGTAGAGCTCTGTATAAACATGACCTTGCTCTGTTATCTGCAGCTGTTCTATCCTTTTGCTCAGCATTCAAAAGTTCATGAGTTGTAATAACTGCACCAGTAGTGGGATGGAGATGAACAGCAAGTCCTTTCAGAATGGATTCTTTCATCATATGACCATTTGTTTGACTCTCCACATAGTCCATGAATCGTTTCTTCCATAGTCCGTAAGAACCACGGTAGAGAACTGGAGGTCTTGTGTCAGAACCTAATGCCAATGCTTCACGAGAAGCCATTAGAGATTGATTTGATTTGGAAAAATTGAATTGAATTTAAAAGTGGAAAATGAAACGGTCTTGGTAAGTTTATGAAATGAAACGGTCTTGATTTAAGTAGGAAATGAAACGGTCTTGTTTAACCAGGTAAATGAAACGATCTTGATTGAACCAGGTAACTGAAACGATCTTGACTTAAACAAGAATTGGAACGATCTTGATAGAAACTTGGGACGATCTTGTTTGAGGATCGTCTTGGAACTTTTGGAGAAATTTGGCTAAGTATGAAAGTTGAAACGGTCTTGAAGAACTGGGACGATCTTGTTTGAAGATCGTCTTGGAAATTTTGGAGAAATTTGGCTAAGTATGAAACTTGAAACGGTCTTGAAGAACAGGGACGATCTTGTTTGAAGATCGTCTTGGAAATTTTGGAGAAATTTGGCTAAGTATGAAACTTGAAACGGTCTTGAAGAACAGGGACGATCTTGTTTGAAGATCGTCTTGGAAATTTTGGAGAAATTTGGCTAAGTATGAAACTTGAAACGGTCTTGAAGAACAGGGACGATCTTGTTTGAAGATCGTCTTGGAAATTTTGGAGAAATTTGGCTAAGTATGAAACTTGAAACGATTTAGATGAAGATCGTCTTAGGTGAAACGATCTTGGTTTGAAGTTCGTTCAGAAAAAAAATGAGACGATCTTGGTATGAAGATCGTCTTGTTTTCTTTCTCAAAAACTTTTAAGTGTATGAAACGACCAAACCAATCCTTTTGGATTAATTAGCCAGAATCAACACTTCCACAACACACTTTTTGCTAAAACGATCTTGTGAGGATCGTCTTAACAAACCACAAAGCACTGAACTAAAACGATCTTAGGCAGATCGTCTTGGTCTTCTTCTTCAACTGAACACATTTCCAGAAAAACTCCATTGACAAGTTTTTAAAACTTCGATTTCTTAACAATTACTAGGAGTTAGATCACGAAATCACTTTCAAACTGTTTTAATTCACGTCCGAAACACGAATTTGAACAAAATTCAACACAAAACACAACAGATTCAAATCCCTGAAATTACGCGCCAAAACTCAAAATTCAATCTCGAGAAATAGATTGAATTGGAACTTGAAAATTGACAGGATTATGTTATCAATAGCCACGAATCTATTGATGAACAAACAACTGTGATTTTATGAGATTTGATGTGTGAATTTTGAAGAACCAGTAGGTGAACTATTACGAACAGAATTTGAGATTAAACTTGATTTTGATGAAATTGTGATCGAATTCAGTTATGGATCGTCATCAGATTGATGTTTCTCTCTGATACCACTTGTTATAACACGATTTAAGCTCTGAATTCGATCTATCAATGGCGGTTTGCAAGTGTGTGTTCTTGGTGTGTGTGTGTGTGTTTTGAGAGAGAATAATCGATATAACTGAAAGCTTGGAATTAATGTGTGTGTAAAATGAAATGTTTTTTCTGTTCTTGTTATGATTTCTAAGGTATGAGGGCTATATATAGTCTAACAATACAACTATGCTAATTATCACAATTAGCCCCTCAACCTTAGTAATCATTTATCTATGACTTAACAACAAGAATGTCTTCTAATCTTAATTACAATTTATCACTATTTTTGGATTTCTAACATTAATATACTTGAATTCTAATTTTTTTTAGCTTTTGATTAATATACTTTGAGACTACCCGTCTATAGGACGGGCCTGAGCACTAATAATATCAATATACAGTAACAAAGTATTTATGTCCAATGATAAAACAAATAAAAATGTGTATATATTCTCGCCCTAAATATAAAATATTTGAGAGGCTAATAACTCACCTTTGAGTGACAAGTAAAATGATGATTTCAAAGAGACAATCCGGGTGCATATCCTAATAAATTAAGATTTTATTAATTACAAGGTCACATATTATCTATCGTTTCTATGTTACTTGTCACTTTTTCAACACCATATATAATGAAATATATTAATCCTCTTAAAAATCTTTAAAAGTTTTTCTAAAACTTTCAAAACATATAATGTGGATTTCACTAACTTTTTTTTCAAATTGTAATTATTTGATTTTGCCACATGTAATGTAATTTTGTAGTTACGAGGTTTATTAAAAAAGTTAAATTAAAAAAATATATCATTTCTCGAATTTAACTATTATGAAGGGGTGGTTAATACGAACTAGCAAAATAAGTCCTCGCCAATGAAAGTCAGTCCAGCTGGTCGGAGACACTCCCAATTTTACCCAAGTCTTGAGTTCGATCCTTAGGGATGACAAAACCTTGGAGTTTTTCCCTCTGAATACTTGTAACGGCTCATGGTCAACATCTCGTTGTCTAGGGTACGTGCAAGGCTTCACCATTATACGGTGAGGTTTTTCTGATGCCATATACCAACCGAATGTTCGGGGGAAAAAAAGCAAAATAAGTCCTCTGCAAGATAACATAAATACGTTTACGTCCCTCAAAAATACGCCAGATGATATGTATACAAAAAAAAGTAAGTAAGTAAGTAACTCCCAATGCCGTCTTCCACGGGTTTTGGGTCCCAATACCGTCTTCGACGGTGTATGGGGGAGGTTGAGATGTAGACAGCCTTACCCCTACCAAAGATAGGCTGCTTCCAGGTTCTACCAAAGGTAGAAAAGGACCTTCAGCCTTGCTGGCATGACGATCGAACCCATGACCTCTGTTTCTAGAGGCAAAGACTCCAACCACTGATCCAACCCAGATGATATGCATACAAAAATGCTTATAAATAATGGTGGGACATTCTAAATATTCCTGGCTCCCGGAACTATAGCCATTTATAATATACTAAAAACTTATATGAATGTACAAGTACTTTATGCGTGGAATGTACAAGTTCTTATAGCACATAATAATTTTTATCATTTTTCATTTTAATCCCCTGAACTTTCTATCTTTTAACTTTTGTCCCACATCAAAGTTTTCGTTTTTATTTTCTTGACACTAAATTTTTGGGTTCTCATGTTTTCATCAAATAACTTTCACATGACTACGATTTTACTTTTAAACATTTGGTTTTGACTATTTTTATCCGTCTTTTTATATATATAACGTTTTTAATATATAATAACTTATAATATACTAAAAACTTATATGAATGTACAAGTACTTTATGCGTGGAATGTACAAGTTCTTATAGTATATAATAATTTTTACTATTTTTCATTTTAAGCCCCTAACTTTCTATCTTTTAATTTTTGTCCCACATCAAAGTTTTCATTTTTATTTTCTTGACACTAAACTTTTGGTTTCTCATGTTTTCATCAAATAACTTTCACATGACTACGATTTTACTTTTAAACATTTGGTTTTGACTATTTTTATCCGTCTTTTTATATATATAACGTTTTTAATATATAATAACTTTCATTATCGTTACGTCTTACGTTCATGTAACATTTAAAGCATTATTATAGTTATTGTTTATGTTTTTATACAAAAAGTTTATAGAAATTTACAAGTCCTATATGCCTGAAATGTACAAGTTCTTATAGCATATAATAAATTTTACCAATTTTTTCTATATTTTAACTTTTGCCCTACATCAAAGTTTTCATTTTCGTGACACTAAACTTTTAGATTTTCATCAGAAACTTTCAAACAATTACGAATTTACTTTTAAATATTTGGTTTTTGATTATTTTCATCCGTATTTTTATATATATAACGTTTTTAATATAATATTGTTTTATAACATTTAAAACATTAATATAGTTATTGTATATGTTTTTATATATCTTATTACTCTTTTACATTTTTTATTGTTATTGTTACATGTTTAATTGTACTTTTTAAATTTTAAGTTCGAATATTTGACATAAATTTGGGTACAAAACTTTGTCGTGTAGAAGC
>CM067168.1:25517915-25584513 GCA_034093135.1 Erigeron breviscapus
TATATATATATATATATATATATATATATATATATATATATATATATATATATATATATATATATATATATATATATATATATATATATATATATATATATATATATATATATATATATATATATATATATATATATATATATATATATATATATATATATATATATATATATATATATATATATATATATATATATATATATATATATATATATATATATATATATATATATATATATATATATATATATATATATATATATATATATATATATATATATATATATATATATATATATATATATATATATATATATATATATATATATATATATATATATATATATATATATATATATATATATATATATATATATATATATATATATATATATATATATATATATATATATATATATATATATATATATATATATATATATATATATATATATATATATATATATATATATATATATATATATATATATATATATATATATATATATATATATATATATATATATATATATATATATATATATATATATATATATATATATATATATATATATATATATATATATATATATATATATATATATATATATATATATATATATATATATATATATATATATATATATATATATATATATATATATATATATATATATATATATATATATATATATATATATATATATATATATATATATATATATATATATATATATATATATATACAAGAGAACAATATAATATGAATTAATNTAACAAATGGCAGAAACTATATAAATATATATATATAAATATAATCAAGTATGTAGCATTGAGACACGTTGTTTTCTTTTCAATGTATTTGATTTATTGATGTATAAACAAATACAAGGATTGTTGCGGAACAAAGATAAACACCCAAGTGTAAATATCTAAACAATCCCGAAATACAAGTGATCAAGATGACTTGGAAATACTCGTAAGTTTTGCTTAGAGTATATCTCACAAGTTGCAATGCAATAGTTCTAGCTGTTTGCAAGTTGTGAGAAGACTTTGTATTTATAGACAAAGTTCATGATGACATGGACAATGTCGTACAAATGTGGTTGTGAGCATTTAAGGAATTAAACCATAATTCCTTACATGCTGCACATGGAAGCGTATATAAGTCACTTGATGTGACTTATAATACTAGGTTCCTAACCTATACTTTGTACCTTTTATTAATAGATAATTCTATTAACTGGATAAAGGTGTAAAGTAAAAGTCTTCCTCGTAATCAGTGTAAAGTGTTGTAAGTACTTTATCACTGAGATGCTTCAGTCTTCGATCTGGTAGAATCACTCTGATGCTCGCTTCTGAGATGATTCTCTTCTTCAGACTTCAGTCTTTGACTTCATTCTGAATGGTATTCTGATACGTAGATCTGAACTGAAGTGAAGCTTCAGTGAAGGAGTTCTGAATTCTGAGGCATCTCAGAATTCTGAAGTAATGTCTTCACTAAACTTCAAGCTATTTGCAAGTTGTGAGAAGACTTTGTATTTATAGACAAAGTTCATGATGACATGGACAATGTCGTACAAATGTGGTTGTGAGCATTTAAGGAATTAAACCATAATTCCTTACATGCTGCACATGGAAGCGTATATAAGTCACTTGATGTGACTTATAATACTAGGTTCCTAACCTATACTTTGTACCTTTTATTAATAGATAATTCTATTAACTGGATAAAGGTGTAAAGTAAAAGTCTTCCTCGTAATCAGTGTAAAGTGTTGTAAGTACTTTATCACTGAGATGCTTCAGTCTTCGATCTGGTAGAATCACTCTGATGCTCGCTTCTGAGATGATTCTCTTCTTCAGACTTCAGTCTTTGACTTCATTCTGAATGGTATTCTGATACGTAGATCTGAACTGAAGTGAAGCTTCAGTGAAGGAGTTCTGAATTCTGAGGCATCTCAGAATTCTGAAGTAATGTCTTCACTAAACTTCAAGCTATTTCTGAACAAATTATACATGGTCGATTCTCGACCTAACAAATTCCCCCTATTTGTTCTGAAATAGTGCATGCATCTCAGACTTCTATCTATACATGTTTGTAAGTCTGAAATGCAAGTTTTTGTTTAAGTTGTAAAAATTTCTTAAGTACATCTTATAGATCATTGATGTCTCAGAATTTTACTTGTGTTTTTCTAACTTAAACCTATCATCTACTTATTTGTCACAATTGCAACTTTATATATTACAAACTGAAATGGAAGTTACAAATGTAAATATTTACAAGTACATGATAATCTGAATAGAAAACTACTTCTTGGCAGGCCTTGAACCAGAAGGTGCCTCAGTAGGTTTTCTCTTCAGTGGAGCCTGATCCCTTTTGCCAAATAGCCTTGCTTCAATCTCCACCTTGGCTTGCATCTTCTGCTGAATTCTTGCTAACCATGCACCAGTCAAGGCAGACTTAGGCTTTCCTTTAAGAACTTGGATCATCTCCCTGTGCTCAGATATGCCAAACTCATGAACTGAAACCTGGGAGTATTCTTCAGTGGCCCTTCCTTCTCTTTTCACAACCAAGTCAAACAGCTTCAATCCATCAGCCTTAACAACATCAATATCAACAATTCTGGCCTGATGTGATCGATGAGTCATGTAATGATCATACTGGTCCTTCTCATGTTTTCTTTGGAGCTCAGCAGCATCATCAGAAATTGGTTTGAATGAAGTATGGACAACATCACGAGAATCTTTCTTTGGAGTCCTTGTTCCAGTTCTTGGCTTTGTTGGTGGCCTGAACAACTCCTTTTCCACATACTGAACTGCAGCCAGAATCTCCTTCTTCTTTCTGGCCATTTCCATTTCCCTGTTCTTCACTAAATCTTGAATGGACATCTTGAAGGTTAGGTGATCCAGTTTTTGTTTAAGTTGTAAAAATTTCTTAAGTACATCTTATAGATCATTGATGTCTCAGAATTTTACTTGTGTTTTTCTAACTTAAACCTATCATCTACTTATTTGTCACAATTGCAACTTTATATATTACAAACTGAAATGGAAGTTACAAATGTAAATATTTACAAGTACATGATATTCTGAATAGAAAACTACTTCTTGGCAGGCCTTGAACCAGAAGGTGCCTCAGTAGGTTTTCTCTTCAGTGGAGCCTGATCCCTTTTGCCAAATAGCCTTGCTTCAATCTCCACCTTGGCTTGCATCTTCTGCTGAATTCTTGCTAACCATGCACCAGTCAAGGCAGACTTAGGCTTTCCTTTAAGAACTTGGATCATCTCCCTGTGCTCAGATATGCCAAATTCATGAACTGAAAATGGAAGTTACAAATGTAAATATTTACAAGTACATGATATTCTGAATAGAAAACTACTTCTTGGCAGGCCTTGAACCAGAAGGTGCCTCAGTAGGTTTTCTCTTCAGTGGAGCCTGATCCCTTTTTCCAAATAGCCTTGCTTCAATCTCCACCTTGGCTTGCATCTTCTGCTGAATTCTTGCTAACCATGCACCAGTCAAGGCAGACTTAGGCTTTCCTTTAAGAACTTGGATCATCTCCCTGTGCTCAGATATGCCAAATTCATGAACTGAAACCTGGAAGTTACAAATGTAAATATTTACAAGTACATGATATTCTGAATAGAAAACTACTTCTTGGCAGGCCTTGAACCAGAAGGTGCCTCAGTAGGTTTTCTCTTCAGTGGAGCCTGATCCCTTTTGCCAAATAGCCTTGCTTCAATCTCCACCTTGGCTTGCATCTTCTGCTGAATTCTTGCTAACCATGCACCAGTCAAGGCAGACTTAGGCTTTCCTTTAAGAACTTGGATCATCTCCCTGCTACTTTGGTCAGCTCAGTTCCAATGAACATCTGAGCACCTTTCAGATCAGCCAAGGAGCTAGTGTTGGCAGTTAGAGAGTTAGATAAGTCCTCCACCCTACGAATAAGGCCTTGGACTTCGGTTTGGTTTCTCTCTAACTGGGCTTCCACATTGAAAGGAGGTGGGGGTTGTGCAGAAGCAGGAGCCACAAAAGGTAAATTGCCCAGCCCTTGTAAAACCTTATTCATTTGTACATCAGTAGGGCTCTCAGATTCAGTTTCAGAATCTAGATCCTTTTCAGAAGGGGCATCATAGTTTATTGGTGGTGGTACATGGTGAATTTGTGGGTGTAGAAAGTGAAGTGAAGGTGTGAAAGAGGGATCGGTTACGTATGCGGGATTGGTGCCAGGTGGGAAGATAGGATTTTGGTGAGATGGTGGTGGTGGTACATGGTGAATTTGTGGGTGTAGAAAGTGAAGTGAAGGTGTGAAAGAAGGATCGGTTACGTATGCGGGATTGGTGCCAGGTGGGAAGATAGGATTTTGGTGAGATGGTGGTGGTGGTACATAAGGTTCATCGATTTGGATTTCTGGGGGAGGAGGTGGGGCGTTTGCGAGGCTGGGGGCTGGCTCAGAATCGGATTGATTCGCCTCCAGTAAGCCCTCGTCAAACTCAAATTCGGCAAGAGAATCAAGATTCTCCTGAAGTGGCTCATCGTCATCCCAGAAAGCATTCACTTGTGCGATCTGGTCAGATATGCCCTGGTTTGGGTCACTAGTACCCTCACCAGATTCTGGTTCAACAGCTGCTTCAGCAGTTGCATCGTCACCAGAATTGGAAATTTCAATAGTAGGCACACTAACGGGTCCCACATTCTTTTGTGGCCCACTTAGTGTCCTTTCTGGGCCAGCTAGTGTGGCTGCACCAGTTTTACAAAATACCTGAATCATAGCAGGGGAGAGTTCTGGTTCATCTCCAGTAGGTGTTGCTTTAGAGAAATCCCTGCTATATTCTGGTACAGAAGCCTCTGGTCCAGCTTCATCATAAGCGTCACCAAGTATGTCTTTGAAGCATAGGCTTAAGAATCTTGGAAATGCAATATGTAGACTCCTCTTCCCCTTTAATTTTGTAACCAACTGAGAGAAGAGGATCTCAGCGAAGTCTACCTGCACTCCATTCCAGATATAATACCCCATTTCAACTTGGGGTAGTGAGAGTTGGTCCAACCCTCCATGGTTGCCACCCAGACTCTCCACTATTTGCGTCCAGAAGAACCTCCAACATGTACCAAAACCAGACAAGAAGATATGTCCAGAGGTCTTCAAGTTTCCATTCTCATCCTCCATGTCACCATGACCAGTGGCGACCAAAACCTCCCTAAAGTTGACTCCTTTGAGTCTTTTCTCATACACCTGGGGAGGTTTGAGGTAGTTCAGATGAAGGGAAGATCTGAACCCCTCGAGGGTGATGACACATTTCTTTGTGCCCTCATTTAGAGTGAAGGATATAGCTTGTTCATCCTTACTCACCACTGCCGAATACCAGAATTCAAGCAAGTATCGATGATACATTGCTTGCGGATTTGCGGTCATCGCGTAATGGAAGAGGGATTGCTCCCAGAAGTTGTTGATTCTTCCCATTAACGATTTGGTATGTATATTCAATTGAGCCAAAAAGTTGCTCATATTGAATCGGATTTGAGAAGCAGTGAAGTTCTTTGGCCATAAGGCAGAAGTTTTTACATCACTAGATGGATTATATTCGAATTGTATGAGTGATTTATGTGAAGATGAAGATGCTTTAGCCATTTGAAATTTGAAAATGAAAGTGAAAGAGAAGAAAGTGAAAAGGGAATATGAAGAGTTTAAGAATTTAGAGAGTAAATAAGAGAGAGATTGATGATTAGAGAGTAAATGAAACGAAGTAAATGAAAGAATGAATAAGGAATTGGTATTTAAGGTGGAACAAAAAGGATTTTTCCAATTTAAAACAATTTCTGGGGTCACGTCCGCATTTAATGCAGAGACGTTTGAGGGACCCCACCCTGTACACTTTTTCATAAAAAGTACTCATTTTCTACTCTTTTTACGGCGCCACTTGTGCGATACATAAGCATGACCACAAATAAGTTAAAAACCTAGTATGTAGTATGCCACGTGTACACACAATCTGGGGACACCCTTAAGGTATCTGAAGATCCTTTTAACAGCATTTGCATGTGCTTCTCTGGGATCAGACTGAAATCTAGCACAAAGGCATGTTGCAAACATTATGTCTGGTCTACTTGCAGTTAAATACATTTTTCTGAGCAAAAGGTTCCCCCTCAGAAAGAAGGTTTATTTTATATTTTGAAAAATGTTTAACATTCCCCCTGAAGTGATGATCCATGAATTAATAAGTGCCAAGATAGTATCACTAAGGCGTTCGATAGCTAGGCGAGCAAAAATTACATGGATCGCTCAGACTAGTGAACCAGATCAGTGTCACTGAGGCGTTCATAACATGATTACCAGTCTAAGGATTTAACATACCCAACTCACTGATTAGATGTTTAAAGGTTTTGACATCTAAGGGTTTTGTGAAAACATCAGCGAGTTGCTTATCAGTGGGAATAAAGTGCAATTCAATATCTCCTTTCAGAATATGATCACGAATGAAATGATACCTGAGATCGATGTGCTTGGTTTTCGAGTGCATTACAGGATTGTGAGATATGGCAATGGCACTGGTGTTATCACAAAAGATTGGAGTCTTTGTGTAAGTAACACCATAATCAGTCAGCTGGTTCTTCATCCATAGAATCTGAGCACAACAACTCGCTGCAGAGATGTACTCAGCTTCTGCAGTGGATAGTGATACTGCAGTCTGCTTCTTACTAGTCCAGCTTACTAATTTGCCACCAAGGAAATGACACCCACCAGTGGTACTTTTCCTGTCTATCTTGCAACCTGCATGATCAGAATCTGAATAACCCATTAGATCTAGACTGGAGCCTTTGGGATACCAAAGACCCAATCTGGGGACACCCTTAAGGTATCTGAAGATCCTTTTAACAGCATTTGCATGTGCTTCTCTGGGATCAGACTGAAATCTAGCACAAAGGCATGTTGCAAACATTATGTCTGGTCTACTTGCAGTTAAATACATCAGTGAACCAACCATACCTCGATATTTTGTATGGTCCACTGGTTTTCCATGTGGATCAGAATCCAAAGTTAATGGAGCAGAAATTGGAGTATCTTTTGATGAGACTGAATCAAATTGATATTTCTTTAGTAAATCTCTGACATATTTTTCTTGGTTAATGAAAATACCATCTTCATTTTGTTTTACTTGAAGTCCTAGAAAATATGTCAGTTCTCCCATCATACTCATTTCATACTCAGAAGACATGATTTTTGAAAAGTTTTTACACATCTTCTCATTAGTAGAGCCAAACACAATATCATCAACATAAATTTGTACTAAAAGGATATCACTTTTATCATGCAATATGAATAAAGTTTTATCAATAGCACCTCGTTTAAAACCATTTTTAAGAAGATGTTTAGTAAGAGTATCATACCAGGCTCTGGGTGCTTGTCTCAGACCATATAAGGCTTTGTTCAGTCTGCACACCCAATGTGGTTTTTCTTCATTGATGAACCCTGGTGGTTGATGCACATACACAACTTCTTCTAGATCGCCATTCAGAAATGCACTTTTGACATCCATTTGATAGACTTTGAATTGATGATGAGCTGCAAAAGCTAAGAAAATTCTGATAGCTTCAAGTCTAGCAACTGGTGCAAAAGTTTCATCAAAATCTATTCCCTCTTCTTGTGCATATCCCTTTGCAACAAGTCTTGCTTTGTTTCTAATGACGTGACCATCTTCGTCCATCTTGTTTCTGAAGACCCATCTTGTCCCAATTGGTTCCTTCTTCAGGTTACTGGGACAAGGAACGAGTTCCCATACATCGTTTCTTTTAAACTGGTTGAGCTCATCTTGCATGGCTTCAACCCAGCTTGGGTCCTTCATAGCCTCGTCAATCTTCTTGGGTTCAATTAGAGATAAGAAACTGACGTTTAAGCATTGATCGCTTGTGGCTCTTCTGGTCTGAACCCCACTAGTGGAACTCCCAATGATTTGCTCGATAGGATGTGCTTTAGTCCACTTAGTGTATTGACCAGGGTGAGAAATGATATCAGTGCAAGAATTTCTCTGAGTAACTTCTGGAGGAGCTTCAGAAAATACATCTTCAGCTTCTTCTTCTTCCTGCATATCATGACTTGCATCATGAAATTCTTCAGATTGATGTTGCTCAGTGGAATCTGATATCATGGGTGTAGCAGCATATACATCTGATCCAATAGTTAGTTCAGAAGGTAGTTTGAAACTAACTGAGGGATAGAATGGAATGTTGCTTTGCTTGTTTCTTTCTGGTTCTGAACGGAGATGTTCAGAAACATGTTCAGGTGACTGATCAGATTCTGCAATAGGATCAGAATCACCAAAACTGATTGGACTTTCTGAGGGTGGTTCAGAAATGGAATTTTTAAAGATTGCAGAGTTGGATTCATCAAAGGTAACATGAATTGACTCATCAACCTTTTGAAGTCTCTTGTTAAAGACTCTAAAGGCTTTGCGATTTGATGAATATCCTAGGAAGTACCCTTCATCAGCTTTTGCATCGAATTTTCCAAGCTGATTAGAGTTATTCAGAATGTATACTGGACACCCAAATACATGGAAGTATCCAATATTAGGCTTTCTATTTCTGAGTACTTCATAGGAGGTCTTCTTATGTCTTTTGACATAGATGGATCTGTTCTGAGTGTAGCAAGCAGTTGCAACAGCTTCAGCCCAGAAATTCTTGGGAAGACCAGATTCATTCAGCATACTCCTTGCAGCTTCAATCAGCGTACGATTCTTTCTTTCTACAACACCATTCTGCTCTGGTGTGTGTGCTGAGGAGAAGTTCTGAGATATGCCAGTTTCAGTGCAGAAGGACTCCAGAGTGGCATTTCTGAATTCAGTGCCATTGTCACTTCTGAGCTGACAAACTTTTCGCTTGTACTTGAGTTCAATTTGTTTGATGAGAGCAATGATTTCAGCAGCAGCTTCACTCTTAGACTTGAGGAAAATCACCCAGCAATATCTTGAATATTCATCTACAACGACAAGGGTGTACTTCTTTCCTGCTCTGGTCTGAACGTTCACTGGTCCAAAAAGGTCCATGTGAAGCAAGTGAAGAGGTTCAGTTATACTAAAGCTTTGCTTAGTTTTGAATGAAGCTCTTTTCTGCTTGCCCATTTCACAACCTGGACATGGCTTGTCTTTGTTGAAAGACATAGAGGGTATCCCATCAACAAGTTGTTTTCTTGACAACTTATTAATATTTTTGAAGTTCAGATGGGATAATCTCTTGTGCCACAACCAGTTTGTGTCTTCATCAGCCTTTGTGTAGAAACATTGTTCAGAGATAGATGGATTCATATCAATGACATAAATGTTTCCCTTCCTTGGTGCAACCAGTACTACCTTTCCATCTCTGTTGAATATGGTGCCTTGTGAGATATCAAATAAAACCTTGAAGCCATCATCACAAAGTTGACTGACACTGATCAGGTTATATTTCAAACCATTCACATATGCAACTCGTGTGAATTTGACTTGACCATTATTCACCACACCATATCCCTCAGTTTTTCCATTTCCATCATTTCCAAAAACAATTGAGGGCCCTTCTTGCACCCTATATTCCTCCAGCAGGGTTTGATAACCAGTCATGGTTCGGCCAGCAGCACTGTCCAGAAACCATATGTTCTTCTTTCGGTCTCCCTGCACACAATCAAAGATTAGTTCTTTTTGGGAACCCATCTTTGGATGGGTTCACTAGACTCTCCCTTAGCAGTCTCAGATTTCTTTGGTATGTGTGGAACTGAAGGGTCAAATGGGATTTCAGTCATTATCTCAGTTGACACAAAAATTGTTGGTTTGATGGGTTGCTCAACCTTTTTCTTTTCAGATTTTTGCTTGATTTGCTTAGAAAAAGGTTTTGCATTTTGTTTAGGTTGAAGAGGTGTGGTTTCAACATTTTTTAAACGTGCATTACAACTCTGCACTTGTCTAGCCAATAGTTGAAATTGACTTTCTAACCTTAACAACAAAGATTCTTCATTAGACACCTGAGCCTTACCAGAATCTGAGGTAGAGGGCTCAGTGGGGGAGACAGTTTTCTTCTTCTTTAGTCCTTTTGGAACCTTAGATGAAGTCTGAGGAGATGGCTTTTTGGTTTTAGCCTTCTTTTCTGAACCAGTTGTCTGAGCTGTTTCAGAATTTCCCTCAGATTGTTCCTTGACCTTATTAGTCACAACTTTCTGTTTGCCAACTTTAGGAAAAGTAATTTCCGGTTTCATTTCTTTTGGAAGTGCATCTAAATCAGTGATTATAGATGCCATGTGAAGATCACCAGATTCATATGCTGTTTTTTGATTTGCAAAAGTGTTTTTAATTGCAGCATCTGGTTTTGGTGCACTCATCCAAGATTTGATTATTTTCTGTTCTTTTTCAAGGATGGTTTTTAGTTCTTCTTTTTCCAACTCTAAAGTGGCAACCATTGATTGATAACTTTTTAGGGCCAGATGAACATCTTTCAGTTCTTTTAATCTGGCCTGACTGGCGTTCAGTTCAGAAGTATTATTTTCAAACATTTTTAGGCTTTCTGAACGCACTGTCTCAACAAAAGAGATGTCAGCCTCTAAAAGAACCAAAAGGTCCAGTTTGTGTTCCTCATCTTCTTCATAGCCAAAATTACTGACCTTTTTCATCACTATATCCACCCAGCGGCCAGATTCAACATCAGTTTTGACCAAATGACCTTGGTCTTCTTGTGCCATGAAACACATATCCCTAACTTCCTCCTCATCATCAGATGATTCATCGGAGTCTTCCCACTTTTCAGTCTTGGCAATCATGCAACTGTTGCTCGAGTTGTCTTGTGCCAAAAGAGCCATATGAGCCTTCAACTTCTTGTATTTGGCCTTATAGCTGTCATCAGATTTCTGAAAAATAGAATGGTTAGGAGCAGATTGTGATGATGAAGGTTGACTAGATCTGCATTCCTTCATGAAATGTCCTTTCTTGCCGCATTTAAAGCATTCAAGATTGGACTTATCAATAGAAGCACTGGAAGCAAAAGGTTTGCCAGATCGATTTGATTTGGCCTTAAAACGATTGAACGTTTTAGCCAGCATGGCAACCAGATCATCATTGTCATCCTCATCACAATCCTGAGTGACATTAGCAGAGACACCAGTTTTTAACATTTGAGAAACCATCTTCTTCATTGAGTCAAAAATATCACTCTCAGAAGATAGTAGAGCAGTGCTTTGTGGTTCAGAATACTGAACCGTACCAGAACTTGTCGAAACATGGTTCTTGGCATCCTGCTCAGCCAAAGCTCTTTCAGCTTTGTTCTCCTCAGTATACCTAAATGCTCCATAAAGGGAAGCAAGAGTATGACTGTGTAATGTTTTGCCTTGTCTCAAGACCAAGATAAGATTTTCCCATTTTGAAGGTAAAATGTCACAAAACTTTTCTAACAAAATTTCTTTGTCTTTGGTTACACCTAGGGCTTTCAGTTGGTTTACCAGATTTGTAAACCTAATGTAAGTTTGGGTTAAAGACTCCCCAGGTATAGCAAAGAAAGACTCATATCTTTTGTTTAAAGCCACTTTTCTTGTGACAATTGTCTCATTAGTGCCTTCAAACTGTGTCAGTAGTTCCGCCCACATTAATTTAGAATTCTCAAGTAAAACAAGAGTGGGCATTAGGGTTTCTGGAACTGCATATAAGATCATATTTTGTAACTTGGTATCCAAGTCAACAAGTCTATGATCTATATATATATATATATATATATATATATATATATATATATATATATATATATATATATATATATATATATATATATATATATATATATATATATATATATATATATATATATATATATATATATATATATATATATATATATATATATATATATATATATATATATATATATATATATATATATATATATATATATATATATATATATATATATATATATATATATATATATATATATATATATATATATATATATATATATATATATATATATATATATATATATATATATATATATATATATATATATATATATATATATATATATATATATATATATATATATATATATATATATATATATATATATATATATATATATATATATATATATATATATATATATATATATATATATATATATATATATATATATATATATATATATATATATATATATATATATATATATATATATATATATATATATATATATATATATATATATATATATATATATATATATATATATATATATATATATATATATATATATATATATATATATATATATATATATATATATATATATATATATATATATATATATATATATATATATATATATATATATATATATATATATATATATATATATATATATATATATATATATATATATATATATATATATATATATATATATATATATATATATATATATATATATATATATATATATATATATATATATATATATATATATATATATATATATATATATATATATATATATATATATATATATATATATATATATATATATATATATATATATATATATATATATATATATATATATATATATATATATATATATATATATATATATATATATATATATATATATATATATATATATATATATATATATATATATATATATATATATATATATATATATATATATATATATATATATATATATATATATATATATATATATATATATATATATATATATATATATATATATATATATATATATATATATATATATATATATATATATATATATATATATATATATATATATATATATATATATATATATATATATATATATATATATATATATATATATATATATATATATATATATATATATATATATATATATATATATATATATATATATATATATATATATATATATATATATATATATATATATATATATATATATATATATATATATATATATATATATATATATATATATATATATATATATATATATATATATATATATATATATATATATATATATATATATATATATATATATATATATATATATATATATATATATATATATATATATATATATATATATATATATATATATATATATATATATATATATATATATATATATATATATATATATATATATATATATATATATATATATATATATATATATATATATATATATATATATATATATATATATATATATATATATATATATATATATATATATATATATATATATATATATATATATATATATATATATATATATATATATATATATATATATATATATATATATATATATATATATATATATATATATATATATATATATATATATATATATATATATATATATATATATATATATATATATATATATATATATATATATATATATATATATATATATATATATATATATATATATATATATATATATATATATATATATATATATATATATATATATATATATATATATATATATATATATATATATATATATATATATATATATATATATATATATATATATATATATATATATATATATATATATATATATATATATATATATATATATATATATATATATATATATATATATATATATATATATATATATATATATATATATATATATATATATATATATATATATATATATATATATATATATATATATATATATATATATATATATATATATATATATATATATATATATATATATATATATATATATATATATATATATATATATATATATATATATATATATATATATATATATATATATATATATATATATATATATATATATATATATATATATATATATATATATATATATATATATATATATATATATATATATATATATATATATATATATATATATATATATATATATATATATATATATATATATATATATATATATATATATATATATATATATAGAGATATGGATAACAAGAAACAATATAATATATTAATGCAAGAACAAATGGCAGAAACTATATAAATATATATATATAAATATAATCAAGTATGTAGCATTGAGACACGTTGTTTTCTTTTCAATGTATTTGATTTATTGATGTATAAACAAATACAAGGATTGTTGCGGAACAAAGATAAACACCCAAGTGTAAATATCTAAACAATCCCGAAATACAAGTGATCAAGATGACTTGGAAATACTCGTAAGTTTTGCTTAGAGTATATCTCACAAGTTGCAATGCAATAGTTCTAGCTTTTTGCAAGTTGTGAGAAGACTTTGTATTTATAGACAAAGTTCATGATGACATGGACAATGTCGTACAAATGTGGTTGTGAGCATTTAAGGAATTAAACCATAATTCCTTACATGCTGCACATGGAAGCGTATATAAGTCACTTGATGTGACTTATAGTTAGCGCACTAGTGACATGTTCTACCCACTGGTCGGCGGCTCAATCACTGAAGTCAAACGTTTGCTTTCACCTCCGGTCTTCCATTCTGGCAATGGCAGGGCTCGTGTCCACGACATCCACTCTTAACGGCACCACCTTTGTGTGATAGACAACGATCTAGGGACCCGTTTAAGGCCTAAAAGATTTGAGAACCGTACACTATAAGGCTCAAGCTTCTCACATCTCACTTGCGACTCTCACTACGGCACTCAATTGGCTCATGTTCTCATCTTTATGAGCTCTCGGTTGCGCATTAAGTTAGGCGTTCAATTAGATCAACTTTCACCAATCGTATTCGTATTTATGTGCACCACCCAATATCATCTACACCTCAACTCCATCTCTGCGACGTTCGTGTTTGCGAAACTTTTACGCGTTGGGTAGACTTTTAGATTTCAATTTATTTGTTCAACCCTATGGTTAGCCTGACCAAGGTCGTTCCTTCTCACGCATAATAAGGTTTATAGTTGTATAGTAGTTCACAATGAATCGTTACGTTTCGTTGTCGCCATCGATATTGACTTCGCAATTAACTCCACTGTTATTCGTTTATTCTAATCAATCCACCTTAGTTAACTCAGGCATTTTCCTAAAGTTCAATCTTAGGGACGTATAATACAACGGAGTTCTCATCTTCATAATATAACTATACTTATAGTCTCTATGTTGCTGTCTAAGTTATAGGGTAACAGGAGGGGGGATAACTTAGCCAAGAAATCTTGGATCGCCCTACAAATTTATACATACAATTGTTCACGAAACCATTTACATCTATGTATGCATCTTGAATTCCTAACTATGTATTCAATAAGTAAGTCAGGCAACAAGATTTTCGAGATATTCAAATAATTGGGCTAACATGGCAACCTATACACGCAATTGTCCAAGATTTCAATTACCTTTACGCATGCATTACCAAGTCCTAACGATTTATTTCACCAATTTATTTAGGCAACGAAATTTAAGCATATTAACAATTAGAATATCATGGCAACCATATTTGTTCTACTGCATTTCCTAACAATTTATTCACATAACCAAGTTAGAAGGTAAGATTTCGGTAGGTCTATCAACTAATCTCGCAATACCAAGCCGTACATACAATCTCTCATACGTTGGGTATAACTATGCATAAGTTTTCAATCATTACTAATTCTTTCTTATAACTAGGTTAAGAATTAACATTTTGGGCATACTCAAATTGTCAAACATGTCTACCGTTCTTATTCATATAATTGTACATTGAGTAAATATTTATACATGCATCACCATTTTCGCTTATCTCATGCATACAATTTAGCTTAACAACATGATTTATACATACATCACCATATTCGCTTATCTTGTGCATACAATTTAGCTTAACAACATGATTTATACATACATCACCATATTCGCTTATCTTGTGCATACAATTTAGCTTAACAACATGATTTATACATGCATCACCAAATATCTTATATCCTGCATACAACCTAGTTTAACAAGGTCTCATGTATATTCAAGTTCACATACTATTAAACAAAACATCCGCATTGTTCACCATAATGTCAACCTTAGTCCAAATCATAGATGTCTAGACAAATCAACACTAAATTCCTCAGCAACTAAACGATTCAAATTGCACCTAAAACATTTAAAACATCAATGTGACCACTACGGGCCATACCTACATAAACATCACACATGCATAACATATATGTTACTCAATCATACGAAACAATATGTCATTCCACTACCAAATCCAACCATAGTAATAGTTCTAAAGTTTATGACCCGGGGGTTTGCTTCACAATTTAACTCAGGTTGGCCGCATTAATAGTTAGTGTTTTAGCGCCGACACACTACACACGTTCACTGCCTTTTACTAAAACCGACATATATATATTCTCAACTAACTGTCATATATCGTGTTATCATACCAGCATATCATACGTGTTTCATTTCACTATGCTAAGAACAACATATCAAAGTTCTCAAGTAATCGTTATCTATCATGTTCTCATGCCAAGTTCACAACAATTGTTTATCGTTAATTCAAGTAATCATGTCAATACATCATACCATCAAACAATTAACACAGAGGGTTCAAGTATAATCTGGATTCGATATGCTCTCTAGTCATTGACCAGGTATGTATACAGGGTGTACCAACGGCTAACCCTCCACCCAATCAACTTCCATTAAGCATATCGGTTCCTTATTATACTCTAAGTCAAGCAACTAACACGAATGATTCAAAGTATAGTCCGAATTCGATATGCTTTCTAGTCATTGACCGGGTATGTATACAGGGTGTACCAACGGCTAACCCTCCACCCAATCAACTTCCATTAAGCATATCGGTTCCTTATTATACTTTAAGCCACACGTGCGCAATCCACGATGTCATTAACTTGTTATAATGTTGGGTAACCATAAAAGAGTTGATCGGGTTCTTTTAGGGTTGCCACAATATTATACTAAGTTAATGGCATAACTTCATTTTGCCCTAATCATCCAACAAACATCAATCAGTAACAATAATCCATATCAATGACAATCAATTTCAATCAATGTACACATTAACCACATTGTACCCATTCCACATTCATCACGTTAAATTCAAGCCATCACATAAGTGGTCTTAACTACGAACTTACAATATACACTTTCTAGGGTTCACAGAATTCACGTTGCACACAAATTTCCTAACCATGCATGCTATATGAAGAGTTTTAACTTAAGCCGTAGTCTAGGTCAAACCGCCTAATTCTCTACGACCACGCATGGGCCACCATTCTGTAACACCCCAAGCCAAGGCTCGAAATATTACGAAAATCATATAGCACAAGGTGGAATTAATGTAGAACATGAACTAAATGCAAATAAAGGATTCAGTGAATCCTTACAGGACGATAAACAAGTATCAAAATACATAAAGAACAAGTCACCATCAAAGATTACAACTGAACATCAAAAGATGGCTAACGGTTCTAAGTACAATGCAAAAAAAGGCAAATGGATCCTTGATCCATATAAGTCCAAGTCCGGGTTCAACAACAAGCTAACAAATTGATCATACTTCATGCCTTGGAATAACTTGGTTACCTGAAAAGTGTACTAAGCATAGTCAACACAAGGTTGGTGAGTTCGTAGTAATGGTCCATAAAGAACCATCGCCAATAAGCACAAGATACCAGTAGAGGGTAGACATGACTTACAGTGAGCCTCTATGAATCACAATAACGTCCAACAACAAGAGTACACAAAGCAAATAAGTGTGTAATATGAATGCACAAATGATACAAATATCAATACAAGTACCGAATGCATAATTAAGCCAACATGCCTAACTTATGCGTGAACTCAGGTCACCTATGCAACGATACCCTCCTGTCATAGCAATGACACAGGCTGCATCTCAAAAACATCGAGATATATATGTCTATATACTCGGATGGCATGTCACCAACATCTCACAGGATAAGTGTATACATCTATACACTAGGATGTTTGAGTCCTCAACCGAGGGATTATGAACAATGTATGCAATGCTTACAATTAATCGTAAATGCATCAATCATGAACCAACAATCAATATACGATGAACATGAACCAACAACAAGATGTACGATGAACATGAACCAACAACAAGATGTACGATGAACATGAACCAACAATCAATATTCGTCAATCATAAACCAGTAATCGCAATTTAAACAACTATACGTACATACACTTAAGAGGGTTATCCATTCTTCGAATCCCAGATGCTTATATATAGGGTCATCCGCAGCCTTCCCACCACATCTAAAAACCCAATGAAGGCATAACCGACTTCCATGTATGTACGTCAATCCTAATATTAAAGAAATACTTAACACAACATAAACCAAGTCACTCAAACATAATGAACCGTCTCATTAATCCAACATTTAATCCAAATCAATCAATCAATAAGTACAAAAGCATAATCAATCTCAATCACAAGTCTATCGTACAATAAATCATCTAAAACTACAATGCACATACAAATCATACGACTTTACAATGCCCGTCAAGTTCTCAATGTACTCAAATGCACGTCATGTACACGTCATGTACTCAAATGCACGTCATGTTCTATCTTAATCACCATATATAACCAAAGTTTACCGCATAATCAACCATTCATTTAAACAATAAAGCACGTATGTTTACACTTTTCAGCCCGAATCTCTATTGAGTAGGGAGCTACGAAACTCACCTCGATTGGCTATGAGAAGCTAAGTATGACATAAAGTCAAGTTACTGTCATTCAATGCCCACTTCACGTCCAACACCTAAATATCGATCATATACAATCACATCAACATACATAAACACACATACGAAAATATCAAGTATTCGGCAAAACCCTAATTAGGTTTCCAAAGTGTTTTTCGACGTTAAACGACTTCTAAGACTCTTATTCAATGTTACATAAGATAAGAAGTGAATTAGATCAAGACTCGACGCGTAAAAAGGTCCAGAAAGTCATTTTAGGTCAAACAAGAAAATCTGAAAGCTACAACTGGCGGAACCTACGCCCCATAGGGCCGTAGGTTACGCCCCTTATAAAATTTTAGGCTAAAGGGGGCGTAAGGTACGGTGCTCTCTAAAGTGCAATTCTTTTGGCGTCTTGAGGGGCGTAAACAGAAGATCTAGGCGTAAGGTGGAGAGGTCGGCGTAAGCTACGGCCAACATAGGCGTAACCTACGCCCAAACAAATTAGACTTGGCGTAACCTACGCCTGGGTGGGGCGTAAGTTAAGCCCATTACTGGGCAAAATTCATATCAGCAGCACCTGCAGTTTTTTAGCTCGACCCAAACACAACAAAAACGACCCAAATGACCTTCAAAATGATTTGTAAGTGTTTGTAACTTATTTTGAAGCATATTTAAGCATTATTACACATAACCACACTTAACCCACACCATAAATCCAATCTTTAACATCAAAATCATACCAAATCGTTCCAACCCTAATCAAAACCCTAGCTAAACCCAAAATCGGTTTCGACTCGATTTGCGACCCGAAATGGGTTGGGACCAACTAGAAATAGATAAATAAACATACAATGATGATTATGGAATGAGTTTAGCTTACCAAAAGTCCCTTCTTATGCTCAAATCCGAAAATGAACTAAATGAGAAAGTTCTTGCACTTTGTGATGATTCAACACTTGATATGATGCAAAGGAGATGATAAGGAGAATGATTCTTGCACTAGATGTCTTCAACAACACTAAATAATACTTAGGTTTTTGAGAGAGAGAGGGAGAGATGAGCTTGAGAGAAAGTTAGATAGATAGATAGAATAGAAATGAAAGGAGGAGGAAAGGATAAGGGGGGGAGAAATGGGTCAAGGCTGATGGGTCGTGGATGACCCACGGGCCGACCCGTTTCTCTTCTCAAACCACAACACAATCGTTAGACATTTAAACACCGATTAAAACATATTATCGACCCGACGAACATACCACATTGTCATTTAATCACAAAACGACCCAGATATTTCATTAACTTAAATTGTTAATCAAATTGCACGTAAAGTCAAACGGTCAAAACTCACGGATGTTACAAAGAGTCCAGTAGAGCATGATGGTGATTCCTAGCTTCTGTGCAGCATCAACATTGAAAAGCTTGGTGACAAGTTCAAGAAAAGAAGTCAAGAAGGTGGTTTCAATATGATCCATGAGAAACTCCGTGCCATCTTCATCTTCATAACTACGAGGAATGCCGTCAAGAGAGTGGAGAGCACCAGAACTGAGCAAACGCTTATGGATGTGCTCTGTGTTAACAAAGGTTATTTCGATTCCTCTCTGGTTGAGAAGCTGAGTTAGTTTGAGCATTGCCTTTATGTGGCTTTGTGTTGGAAATGGCATAAAGATGACATGAGGCTTCTTCTTAGTTGTGGCCATATTTTCCATCGTTGAGTCTGCCTTTGAAGGTAGTTGAAGTATAGCAATCGATATATATGGTCTCAGTAGATTCTTGTTTGAAACTGATTGTTTTGAACGCTTGTTTTTGTCTTTTACGTTGGATATATAATATATTAGACCTCTCCCAGTAACATCTCCATCCACACCTCTTTCACACTGCCACATCACCTTTTCTCTCTCTCCTTATCCACCTCTTCCACACTCACTCACAATAATCATCCTCCACACCTCTTCCACAACTTTTATTCATTTTATTTCTTTACCCAAAAATAAATAAAACTATTATTTTTAAACAAAAATATTATATAAATTATAAACATTATATAAATTTATATTAAGTTAACATAATATAGCTATATTGAAAACTTTAACTGAATTAAAAATAGATTAATATTTAAGGGACTTAACTGAACTTTCTTTAAATATAGAGGGACTAAAAGTGGTTAGTTTAAAAAATGCTACTTCTCTTCTTCTTTGTCCAACACTTGCACACACACACACACACATATATATACTAGGTCTTTTCTCCGCATGATGTGCGGTTATTAAATTTATTTGTCAAAAATAATTTTGACACGGATAATAAAAAGAATTGGTTTAATGATAAAAAAGTTATTTATAAACTGAAAATATATTAATATTAATATTAATATTTATACTTGATGAGAGTTTATTAAAATATCTTTGCCATATATAGAATTTATGGAATTCATTAAGTATGTTTAAATAAGATAAATATTATAAAAAGTTATAAAAATGACACATAGGATAGAAGCTTATGTGGCAATTTTTAAAAGTAGCTTTAAATTGAAAGGGGTTTAAAAGCTAGGATAACTACTCTTTTAATAGATATATAGATAAATATATATTTAGACATATAAATAAAAAAGAAAAAAAAAAAATAGCTGGCCCACCTCCTCTCCCTCTCGTCAACCTCCTTCGACCCATCGAAGCCAACCGACGACAAGCCCCATCGACGGGGTGCTCACAATAGGTTTCTCATCGACGACCCCATCGCGTGGTGTCGATGAGCTTATTGTGAGAGGCCTTATTGAAGTTATCGTACCAATACTGGCTTTTGTGTCCCAGTTTCTTAAAGAAATAATTGGCGTATAAAGACACCAGCTTTTGATCAAGATTATAAATTTTTTTGCTTCTTATGAAGTAATGTATGCCTCTCAAAACATTAGAAGAAGTGAAACTACAATATACGAGTATTAGGTTTTGCCCCGTACGTTGCACGAGATAACATAAATTTCTAATAAATAATTTAACAAACACTCAATATAAAAAAAACTGTAACCGGAGAATGAACATATTTTTTAGAAGTAAAATGTCAACAAATGAGAAAGTAATAAACATTATTAGAAGGAAAAAATTATAAATCTCAAGATAGACTCATCACTTTTTTCATCCTCCCTCATCCCCTCCACAAGCAATGAATATTACACCATTCTCTCCCCATCTCTCTCCACTTAAAAGAAGAAAAAAAAAACAAAGAAAAAGATAAAACTAATAAGGTGAGAGGGTGAGGAAGAAACCGGATACCACCATCACCACTTTGCTACACACCCCATAAGTACCTATAGGGCGGATGGTGTTTCAACCAGTCACCTGTCGATCACCACCTTGCCTCCTTACGTACTACGTCCACCCTCAAAGAACTAAACATAAAGTATATAGAAACATAAATTCAACTTAAATTAAGACAACATTTTTCACGGTGACTCGTTATGTAATAAAAACAACTAAAAAGCATAGTGGTTAACAATTTAAAAGCCAAAAGGGGATGCATTATAAATTACATATTTTGTATACATTTATAGACAATTTTTTAACCATCTCTCTTTTATATAGTAAAGTTGTTTGGAGGTTACACACTTTTATGTGTTTACATACACTATAATAACTTTTTTTTAGATAAGCAATTTTTTATAAATAACATGTAATAACTTGAATCAAATGCTAACAAAGACGACCACTACACATAGAACAATAAATAGAGCACCAACAACTATCATCTTGATTGATTACAAATATTAACATGTTTTGCTGCAAAATGTTGTAATGGAAGAGGCGAATATAATTGGGGAATGCAAGTGGACATTCTAGGGAGACCCGGCTAAGACAATGTATTCGTCGAATTTGATTACTCGTTATTAAGAATTGGATAATATGTAACACCCGACATTTAAAAATATGGATTTTCAAAAACTTTTAAATAAATAACTTAAAATGCGGAAACGTCCCAATAAAAACTTAACCATTTCCTAACGGAATGGTCATCATATGTTTGGTGTTACTTCATAGCATCAAATCAATAATTCAAGAAAATCCATAATCATAAAGTCGATAACAACAATAAAAGATATAGTAAATGTTATCTAAATTAATGAGGCTAAGACTAATAAATGTCTTCGTCTATAGCAAACATCTACCCAGCCTTACTCTAAGCACTTCAATATAACTGAGGAAACACAACATTTTAAACAAACAAGTGTCAGCTTTAAAAGCCGAGTAAGATAACCACGAGTTATAAAACAGTTGCTAGTTAAAACATCTTTTCAAACAATCATACGTATGTCAAGCAATCAACAACATCAACATCAACAAGCAATAGGAGTGTCATATTCCTATATGTGCCTAGCAACCTCAACATCACATATCAACGTCAAACAATCAACATCTACTTACAACATCACGTTATGCCTCTACAATAGCTAAGCGACTTACGTCACTTGTTATAGGGAAACATGGGGTTGTGTGAAGACGGTCATAAGACCTATAGGGTACCTCACACCCGACATGATGGGTAATCCTTTCGGGGTCCATCGGCGTCGTTCGGATAGGCATAACCAATCCACGAGTAAGCCGTTTCTCAAACTGCAGTGGCCAGTCCAAACCACCCGGCAAACTCTACCAACGGGACTTAGTCGAGAGAGAAATATCTAGATTATTCCCAATCGACAACAACATTTACACACTAGCCGAGGCTAACATGGGTTAAGCTTAACATTTCCAATGTCAATTATACTCGAGTATCAACATCTACATTATTTCAACATTAGGGCCCTTAACGTGCAACGTGACATGACAATCCTACTAGAGTCTAGTGTACTACATGTACAGGGCATCCAACAATCAAACATCACATATTTCAATCATTATACCCAACGGTATAAGCATACATAAATATATCCCAATTAACCCCACCGTTATCCCCATAGCTCAACATACGTACGGGATATAGTTACCAAGGTTTATTACGAAAATACAACATTTTTGTCGTGTACCTCATGTGACAAAAATAGTTATCTTATCTCAAAGCAAATAAGAATGCAACTTTACTCGTTACTCCTCACACGTCAAGATACCTAAACCATAAAATAAATAAGACACTACTATAAAGTAACTAAATATTTAAACATATCAAAAATAAATACATCAATTTTTCTAACTTACGTCGTAACTAGTGCGTCTCAATTACAACTCCTAATACTTACAAGTTACCCGACCTTGACTCGATGGCTGTTGGGATTAAAGACAATAACCAAATTATTCAATGACCATTTTACATTAACATACAGATATTACTTTAAAAACCTTTTCTTGAAATAACCTGATACGTTCCTATCCTTTGTCCCTCTCTACGAGTATTGATATGAACCGGCCCACTTTAGTAATTATGGAGTACAATCATGGAGCATATAATAATAATAATAATAATGTGTGTCACTCCTTAAAAGTTGGTTTTCTTTTCCTATATTATCTTTGAGTGCATTTCTAAAGTAGTGTCGATAGTGGAATGAGTGAAACCACCTTGCATATTTAATGGATGTAATGTTTGCCTGGCATATTTGTATTACTTGTATTATTAGTTTGTAAGGCTATATATAGCCATACGTAGTTCTCTGTTAAAATAGGAATGAATGAAATGAAAGTTTAGTCTTTCTCTTGTCTCTTTAATTCTTGGGAGTGTACTAGAAAAGGCTCCTAACATAACCCATGTTGAAAGTTTTAAAATAAACATTTGTATTTAATTAAGTAGGCCATGAATGACATAAATCTGTGATAATTTTACTTCATATGCTATTATGTAACAACAGTAAGGCCAATCACTAGCTATGAGTATTTTATAATCAAGTCAGTATATATTTGGTCCTACAAGTAACAAAGCTTAAACATATACTTATAAAAACGGCAATAGCAGGTGTTGAAAAAATGACCTTATAAGCACTTCATAGATATCCTCATTTAAATATGACACAATATATATATCACTGTGTTATAAATCCTTTGAAATCGTTTAACAGTATAAAGTCTTTAACCTTTAGCATCAAACTTTTGTACAGAATATTACCAATAAAACACCATGACTTTAATACCCAAATTTGACTACCAAAAACATGGTTATATATAAAGTTACTAACAAGTCTCGACCTCTCATTAGGTAATCAAAAACATCGAATTTTAACTAGCAGTTAATCAATCAATCTTCTTAGTCGTCCATTACATCTAAATTAACTATAACCAAATCAAACTTGTAACAAGGAGTACGTGTAACCCTCTTGACATATTAAATCACCATAGCGATATCGATTTTGATCACAACAAGTGACACTTGCAAGTACGTTTAACCAATCAACCAATCACTACGTAACATGCTACACTAAAGAATCATTTATTTAAAAGACTAAAACGAGTGTTACCTTCATATACTATCGAGTTTGGACAGAAACGTAATGTTGATAACAAGTCCTATGATCTCAAGCCCTCTTAATCTTGTTGCCTTGGTCGCCGCTTCTTCTTGAGTATTTTCGTTCGGTTTCTATTATACGGCTGTATAGGGTTATCTTTATTCGTTGTTTTTATATGATTAATCTCATGCGGTACGTAATATAAATATATATCTAGAATTATGGCAGCAAAATAGATCTTATTACTCCCGTTGAGATGAGCCTACGTAAAACTTAGAGCCCAATTTTATTATAATTTTTGACTTATGGACCTAGCCCACAAAACCAACTCTCCCATTAATTACGTGATACTGCTTCGATTTATTTGCTATAGAATCATCCACTCACATTAATTTTATTGCTTTGTTTAAAGTCTTGATCAACTAGCAAAATCGTATATCATACTAATTATAATTTTTTTATTTATACTAATTTCATATTAATTTTCCTACAAGCCACATGATTTTAATTCTTTTATCTATAACATTTATAATTATAATTATTGTAAAAATGCAAATGTTTCTATAAATCAAAATATGTGTGCAGTTCAAAAAAAAAAAATTCCAACTTCCAAAGCCCTTAAGATGTGGTGTCAAACAGCTATAAAGTTGATTAGAATATAAAGCTTTTTACTTTGAAATGGGAACCTATAAAGCTATATTATTAGTTTAATAAAAGAAAACCCATATTTCTGTATATATCCATCATGTTCATACACATTCATATTCATATATTCATCAATTTACAGCACTCCTTCTTTCTATTCCTCTTTGGTCAGATCAAAAAGATATACTGCAATACTACACTATATTCTCATACATTAATATTACATACACAACCATTCAACTTCAATCACTTTTCGTTTTTACATTGAAGATCCACATCAGATTCAGTCAATCAGAGGGACGATTTCATATTAAAACCTCAAGGCAAATCAACAGCTCCAATGAAATCCGACGAAATCAGATCAGATTTCGGTTCCAATCTCAGTCATCATTATCTTCTTCACCTCTTTATCAGCATCACCTAAATCTTCTCTATTTTGATCTTTTTTCAAAGGTAAAAGTTCAAATACACAATAAAAATAAAATATAAAAACTACATTTTATCAAAATCGGTGTGGGGTCAGTTGCCCCCATGCTAAATCCGTCCCTGATATAGTCACATTAATTTTATTGCTTTGTTTAAAGTCTTGATCAACTAGCAACATCAGCCATATTGTAAGTTACTTTTATTTATTTATAGTCTTGGCAGCTAAGAACCTATAACAAACACTATTATCTACCAATATATATATAACAAGGTCCTAAATTCACCTCTAAACAAATAAGAACCCTTGGATAGATTTCATCTTTGATTTAGAGCCATTAGATCATATTTAACTATTTTATCTTTTATCAATGACGGTATTCATACTTATACTTTATATGATTTGTCAAAATATACCCTTAATTATTATAGTATACCATAAATAATATATTAAATATTAAAAAATAATAACAAACATTGATTGTTCGAACTCTTTTAAGACATTGTCTCGTTAGAGAAAGGCAGCGAAGTAGAAAGCGAAGCTGGAGCCTTAGCTGCCTTGTCAAAGGAAAGCGAAGGTTGAGCCAAGCTACTTGTTAACTCTGGGTCGACATGTTTACTATTGTACTAGAAGTAAATCAAGAATGTATGGAATTGTAAACATGTCAAAATTATTTATTTATTGTTTTTTTTAATTAATGATTTAATAATTTAATGAGGGTTTTTATTTATTCTATTTTTTGTTTACACTTTTTAAATATTTGTTTAGTTCTTAATTATAATTATTATAATTATAATCTATCTACCAATATATATATATATAATAAAAATTGAAGACTTTAATTGATTTCAACCCTTAACATTGTTTACGAATGCAATTAAGGTATCATGTACAATAATACGTTTAAAAGGAAAAAGGGTTATTGTTTGTTTTTGTATTACTAAAGACTAAAATCATGTCCATGTAATGCACTGGATAGATGGTCTTATAAATATGATATTTATACTAACATTATGATATGATCATAAAATCAAATTTTAGGTTTTTTTTTCATATGAGGTTACTAACGTTATATACAGTTTTAATCCTTGGATTATTTTTTTCCAGTTTGGTTTAATACTTTTTTATCTTTTTTTATATCACTCAAAATATTTTTCTTTAATCGTAAATAGTGTTTATAAATTAAGTCGGATTGTACACCAGATATATGGTCTTAAACATATGATTATTATCAGTTGATAAAACTAAATCAAAATAGTTATTAAATTAAAAATGTAACACCCCAAGCCAAGGCTCAGAATATCACGGAAATCATATAGCACAAGGTGGGATTAATGTAGAACATGAACTAAATGCAAATAAAGGATTCAGTGAATCCATACAGAACGATAAACAAGTATCAAATACATAAAGAACAAGTCATCATCAAAGATTTCAACAGAACATCAAAGATGGCTAACGGTTCTAAGTACAATGCAAAAGAAGGCAAATGGATCCTTGATCCATATAAGTCCAAGTCCGGGTTCAACAGCAAACAAGCAACTAAACTCCACGTCCGGGGAGAACCTGATTACCTGAAAAGTGTACTAAGCATAGTCAACACAAGGTTGGTGAGTTTGTAGTAATGGTCCATAAAGAACCATCGTCAATAATCATAATATACGTAGAGGCGAAACATGACTTACAGTGAGCCTCTAAGTAACACAATAACGTCCAACAACAAGATCACACAAAACAAGTAAGCGTGTAATAAGAGTGCACAAATGATGTAAATACCAATACATGTGCCAAAAGCATAAACAATCATAATGCATATCATATCGTATATCAAAATCATAACAACCATGCCACAATTGCACCAAATAGGGTGTACTTGCATGAAGACCGCTTAAACAGAATATACATGCGTGTGAACCGCGTATATAAATATATATTATGCTTGCGTGTGAACCGCGTATAAATATATATTATGCTTGCGTGTGAACCGCGTATAAATATATTATGCGTGCGTGTGAACCGCGTATAAATATATTATGCTTGCGTGTGAACCGCGTATAACACCAACCACAAATTCAACAATCATCAACCATCAATAATTAACCCAAATTAAACTATACGTACATACACTTAGGAGGATTCTACTTTCCTCAGATCCTAGATGCTTATGTATAGGGTCATCCGCAGCCTTCCCACCACACCTAAAACCCTTTGAAAGTAAAGCCGACTTCCATGTATGCACTTCTATCCTAACAACAGTAATAATGATAATAATAATAAATAAATACATCACAACCCTTTACCTAAGTAAATCAATCGTATCCAACAACCCATCATTCAATCATCAACCTTAACTTCATAAGCTCATCAATACAATATAAAGTATGCTTGAGTGTACCGTACAAGTCAAGTATAACAAGGCGTATATGTCCATTCCAAACACATTCCCAATATCCATCAATTCCTCTAAACAATGCGTACATCCACTTCGGAGGGTTTTACTTTCATCAAGTTCTAGATGCTTATGTATAGGGTCATCCGCAGCCTTCCCCACCACACCTAAAACCCTTTGAAAGTAAAGCCGACCTCCATGTATGTACTTCTATCCTAAAGAGTTACAATATCACAAACACATTCGTAAACCATCACACGATCAATCAAAACTGTCTACCAAACGACAATCAATCAGAAATAACTAGACAGGAAATCAAGTCAACCAAACAAACAAACAACACGTATATGTACACTTTTCAGCCCGAATCTCTATTGAGTAGGGAGCTACGAAACTCACCTCGATTGGCTATGAAAAGCTAAGTTTGATATAAAGTCAAGTTACTGTCGTTCAATGATCACTTCACGTCCAACACCTAAATATCGATCATATACATTCATATCAACATACATAAACACACATACGAAGTTATCAAGTATTCGGCAAAACCCTAATTAGGTTTCCAAAGTGTTTCTCGACGTTAAATGACTTCTAAGACTCTTATTCAATGTTACATAAGTTAAGAAGTGAATTAGATCAAGGCTCGATGCGTAAAAAGGTTCAAAAAGTCATTTTAGGTCAAACAAGAAAATCTGACAATTACAACTGGCGTAACCTACGCCCCATAGGGCCGTAGGTTACGCCCGTTATAAAATTTTGGGCTAAAGGGGGCGTAAGGTACGGTGCTCTCTAAAGTGCAATTTTCTTGGCGTCTTGAGAGGCGTAAACAGAAGATCTAGGCGTAAGATGGGAGTTCGGCGTAAGCTACGCCCCAAAGGGCCGTAACTTACGCCCCACAAAATGGCCTAGCGTAACCTACGCCCCATAGGGCCGTAGGTTACGCCCCTTACTGGGCAGCAACACGACCAGCAGCAGTTTATGCAGAAAATCAAGAACCAAAACCCTAAAATTCGACCCAAACCATACCAAAACGATTTGTAGGAGCTTGAAACTCATTTTGAAGCTTAACTAAGTGCCATTAAACATAAATACACATAACCCATTACAAATTTCCATTCCAAAACATCAAGAACACTTCCAAATCATTCAACCCAAACCAAAACCCTAATTGAACCCTAATTTCATTTCGACCCGATTTAAGACTTGTAAATACACGAGATGACTAGAAATGAGTAAACTAACATAAATAGAAGTAAATGGGATGAATTAGACTTACCAAAACTTCCTCTTTGAGCTAGAACCCGAAATTAGGTCAAAATGGGTAAAAATGCTTGCACTTGACTTTTGATTCTTCAATATGACGATAATGAGATGAAGATGACTATGATTCTAATGTTATATCAGTTCTAACACTAAAATGATGCAAGATGAAGATGAAGAAATGGAATGGGTTTTGCTTTTGCTTTTTACTTGAGAGGGAAAAGAGAAGAGAAAGATAGATAGAAAGAATGAGAGAAGGAAAAGAAGGATAAGGAGGGAAATGGGTCATAAAGGGCTGATGGGTCGTGGACGACCCACGGGCCGACCCGTTTCTCTTCTCAAGCCAAAATACAATCGTTAGACATTTAAACACCGATCAAAACACATTATTGACCCGAATACAACACATTGCCATTTAATTCATGAAACGACCCAAATAATTCATTAACTTAAATTGTTAGTCAAATTACACGTAAAGTCAAACGGTCAAAACTCACGGATGTTACATTATTCCCCCGTCAAAAGAATTTCGTCCCGAAATTCAACAAAACACCAATCGTTAAACAATTGTGGGTACTTAGGCCTCAACTCTAGCGATCTCCACCACACATCAATCCATTTCTTGTCTTCGGCGACTTCATAGTGAAGTCCATCACAATTTGTTTTCCTTCAAATTTATCTCCCGGTCTTTCACCACGAGCTTATTCACATCCCTTAAGTTATCATACATTTCGAAACGACACGTGCTACCTTACAATACGAGCTACAGGCTTTTACAGTGATTAGCTAGGACGAACGAGTTGCCTCCTTGGGGTTCTTCAAGTCGTGTGTCTAAATTTGTATTCCGATCGTGGCAAGCCTATAAGGGTTTTGGCTACGCGTGCGACGTTAGGAAGGCTAAGCCTATACGAAATTTAAGTTATCGAGATGGGACAAGTCCGGTAAGTCACCCGGAAAAGCTTCGGGAGACTCAAGATTAACAGAGACGACGTTAGTTTTCAGATTCTTAAGACGGTAGCTCTAAGGACGCTTGAGTTTGAAGACTTACATGGGACCCTAAGAACTCTATCGTTAGATATTTTACATTAGCAACCCTACTACACAATTAAGAATCATATTAACCGTTGGCATTTAGATTTGTGCTCATTTTATCGTCAAGAACCTTAATATCATAGATCACAAAGTACGTGAAGAGTTTGTTCGTCTTCTAGAGTCAAGATACATGCACGGGGTATTTGGCCGAATTTAGTTAGAGAGTCGCTAAACATCCAAAAATTTTAAACATATAATTCCAAAACACACGAACGAATGTAACCCAAAGGAGTAACGTTAGGATAAACGAGGTCATAGTCGGTTTTGACATCGAGTAGTGCCATAACATCATAACCGTTAAGAGAAAGGTACCTTAACCAACGTTTGGATCATTTTGGCCTCCATTGCCAATTCCCGCAAAAGCTCGGCCACGAGGATGAACTTGATGGCCTTGTTGGCCACGGTTTGGTTCGGCCCGGTAATTTGGAGTTGATTCGGATGGACCGCCACTTCAACTTGTTGTCCAATCCATTGCGGACAATTATTTCGGTAGTGATCAGGGCTTCCACATTTAAAGCACGTACCCCATGGAAAGTTGCCTTGAGGATGAATGGTTTGAAGAGGTACTATATTCAAGGTGCCGTTTTCGGTGCTCTACAATCTCTCGCCAAATGCCCAAGTTGATTACAATTGAGGCAGGCTCCACATTGGGTGCTAGTGGGATGATGCTTGTTACAATTATTACAGAAAGGATGAGGTCCCTTATAAGGCCTCCTCGCCAGTCCCATCGCCGCTCTGAATCTACCCTTATTATGACCATTGGGATCAAATCTACTCGCCTTCCTTGCCTCACTAGATTCTCCAATTTCCCTTTTCTTGTTTGTTGAAGAGTTACTCAAAACACCGCTCCTTAACAAGTCTTCAGTTACACTCCCGGCTCGGTTAACAGCATCGGCGAACGAAGTAAACATGTGAGAGTTCACATAAGATCGGACTTGAGGATTCAAGCCCAACACAAACTTTTCGGTGGCTTGGGTCTCGGAACCCACCAAATGAGGAATGAGGGTAGACAACTCTTGAAATCGCCTAACGTAGCTCTTGAAATCAGATCCATCCATTTTGAGATTAACAAACTCAATGGTCAAGTTTTGTAGTTCATAGGGAGGACAAAACTTCGCCTTCACCTTGTTCTTGAAATCGATCCATTCCAAGTTATAAGCCCGCCCCAAAGTTATCTCTTGGTTCCACCAACTCAAGGCGTCATTTTTAAACATGCCAGATGCATAAGAAATCCGGTCGTCATATGTGCAATGACTTCTTTCAATCACTGCCTCGATCTCCTCAAACCACCTTATACACTCTATGGGACCACCTCCTCCATTAAACTCCGGTGCCCCACAACTTCTGAAGTCTTTGAATATACAACCATGTCGATACATTCCATGTTGATTGTTCATGGGCATACAGTTATCAACTTCCACCGGCTCCTCTTCTTCATTTTCCACAACATGAGGTTGAGCATTTTCATTATTCATATTAACTGGGGCTTCATTGTTTTGAGGCCCATTGTTTGGAGCCGCATTGTTTCCTCCAAGACTTGCCGTGACTTGAGCAATAATGGTCGGCATGATATTGGCGACCGTTTGAGCGATCACCTCAGCCAAGTTTGGCTCAGGAGCTTCACCACAACCCCTTCCTTGGCCTCTACCACGACCTCTACCGCGACCCCTACCTCTACCTCCTCGAGCTTCCGGTTGAACCTCCGGTTGAGGTTCTAGAGAGTTAGCTCTATCGTTAGTTCCGGTTCTCCTTGTTCTCACCATTTCTACAACACAATCAACACGTTGACCCGTTGGTTAATCTCAGAATGCTCACATGTTAGTCACACAAGTAGTCAATGCTCTCATACCGATATAACATACTCATTTCATATCATTAAGCTAAGGTAATAGTGCTAGAATCCTATGGGATTGTTACTTATCATATTATCATGTCAAGTTCACTACAATTGTTTATCGTTAATTCAAGTAATCATGTCAATACATCATAAAATCAAACAATTAACACAAGTGGGTTAAGTATAATCTGAATTCGATATGCTCTCTAGTCATTGACCAGGTATGTATACAGGGTGTACCAATGGCTAACCCTCCACCCAATCAACTTCCATTAAGCATATCGGTTCCCTATTATACACTAAGCCAAGCAACTAACTCCACGTCCGGGGAGGACCTGATTACCTGAAAAGTGTACTAAGCATAGTCAACACAAGGTTGGTGAGTTCGTAGTAATGGTCCATAAAGAACCATCATCAATAATCATAATATACGAGTAGAGGCGAAACATGACTTACAGTGAGCCTCTAAGTAACACAATAACGTCCAACAACAAGATCACACAAACAAGTAAGCGTGTAATAAGAGTGCACAAATGATGTAAATATCAATACATGTGCCAAAAGCATAAACAATCATAATGCATATCATATCGTATATCAAAATCATAACAACCATGCCACAATTGCACCAAATAGGGTGTACTTGCATGAAGACCGCTTAAACAGAATATACAAGCGTGTGAACCGCGTATATAAATAGATTATGCTTGCGTGTGAACCGCGTGTAAATATATATTATGCTTGCGTGTGAACCGCGTAAAATATATATATATGCTTGCGTGTGAACCGCGAAGATAAAGGGATGGGTCAAGGGCTGATGGGTCGTGGATGACCCACGGGCCGACCCGTTTCTCTTCTCAAGCCAAAATACAATCGTTAGACATTTAAATACCGATCAAAACACATTATTGACCCGAATACAACACATTGCCATTTAATTCACGAAATGACCCAAATATTTCATTAACTTAAATTGTTAGTCAAATTACACATAAAGTCAAACGGCCAAAATTCACGGATGTTACAATTAAAAACTATGAAATTATGTAAAAATTGTGACTGACTTTTGTTTATAATATTAATAGCATTTCAAACAAATATTTTAATTGGTTAATAATTAGTTAGGAAAAATATATTTTATTATATACATATAGAAAATAAAAATATATTTATTTGGTGGTGGTCATTGTAGAAACATCGCAACATTAATGTACACCTTCAAGATAACAATGCAGCAAGTGATGACCTATTTTATATTGTATATGTGTTGTTTCATTGGATTAGCACATGTTGTAACTATTTTTTTTCCTTAAACCGTGTAGCAAATTAGCCTGAGTCATTTGACGTAATTTTCTCTTATTTAAAATTCAGTCGTTTCAACAGAACTTATTTAAAATTGATACCTTTATCATTTTAACATCTCTTATTTATATTTGTCAAAATATTAGTTATCACATATTAACATTTTAGTAGATTTATAAATATTCTTGCGTATTACGCGGGAAAATAATGAACAAATAGTAACCCTTGGATGACTTCCATCTTTAATTTAGAACCATTAGATCAAATTTAATTATTTTAATCTCTTATTTATATTTGTCAAAATATTAGTTATCACATATTAACATTTTAGTAGATTTATAAATATTCTTGCGTATTACGCGGGAAAATAATGAACAAATAGTAACCCTTGGATGACTTCCATCTTTAATTTAGAACCATTAGATCAAATTTAATTATTTTATCTTTTTTAAATGACAATATTAATACTTATACTTTATATGATTAGACAAAAAATCCCTTTTAAATAATGAACCGTAAATAATAACAATAAATTAAAGGAATGATACGACAATTACCATAAAGGAATGATATACTTAAAGGGATGATATACTTAAATTAGGAAGTAACTTTTACTTTTAGTACTTTTCATGAAATAATAATAATTATTATTAAATAGTTATACTCCATTTTTTAATATAGTATCATCGTATAATTGTCACGATACTTTTAATGAAAAGGTGTCAGAATTTATAACAGGGTCCTAAATTCTTTTACGCAAAAGCATGGATTGTTAGATGTGTTCAAATTTTTAATTACAACTCTTAGATCAAAATTATTGTCTCATTACCAAATTTATTATGAAGTAAACACTTAGTCAAATATAACAACATGCATTAATTAGAATTAGAATATAATAGAGATATATAGATTATAATATATTTATCTTATAAAACCAAAAAGTACGACTAATTAAAAATTGTATGTTAAATAATATAACTATACTGATTTTAATTTGGCTATATATATGTATCTCATAGTAATTAAACTTGTATGTTATACCGAGCTATTGGGAGAGTAAACATAAAGTGAGTGATAATATAAAAAACTGTAAGATTACGACGCGAATGATAAGATTATGATTGAATATATAATATAAATCAAATATGTAACACCCCAAGCCAGGGCTCGAAATATTACGGAAATCATATAGCACAAGGTGGAATTAATGTAGAACATGAACTAAATGCAAATAAAGGATTCAGTGAATCCTTACAGTAAGATAAACAAGTATCAAAATACATAAAGAGCATGTCATCACCAAAGATTACAACAGAACATCAAAAGATGGCTAACGGTTCTAAGTACAATGCAAAAGAAGGCAAATGGATCCTTGATCCATATAAGTCCAAGTCCGGGTTCAACAGCAAGCTAACAAATCGATCATACTTCATGCCTTGGAATAACTTGGATACCTGAAAAGTGTACTAAGCATAGTCAACACAAGGTTGGTGAGTTCGTAGTAATGATCCATAAGGAACCATCGACAATAATCACAATATACGAGTAAAGGCTAGACATGACTTACAGCGAGCCTCTAAGCAACACAATATCGTCCAACAACAAGATTACACAAGTAAGTAGGCGTGTAATAAGAGTGCACAAATGATGTAAATATCAAAGTAAGTGCCAAATGCATAAATAAACCAACATGCCTAACTTATGCGTGAACTCAGGTCACCTATGCAACGATACCCGCCTGTCATCACCATGAACCAGGCTGTATCTCAAAAACATCGAGATATATATGTCTATATACTCGGAGAATGATGTGACTTAATTTATACATATTTCCCACATAATTGTTTGGATGTTTTATGGTTGTTTAAGGTCGTTTTTTATGAGTTTTCGGTGCTTTATGGTATCTACTAGTGCTTTCAGGTGATAAGCAGGTCTATAAGGTGAAAAATGATGATAGTGGACTGAATAAAGATCATTTATGAAGCAAATGAAGATTGGAGCTCAAAAGACAAAGAATGACATATAATTTATGTGCCGCATAACTTGGCCAAGAGAATTATTTGTGGACTACATTGATATTCAAGAATAGAAAATAAATACATACTATCTCAAGTTATTCTTGGTGGTGTTCGTGAATATTGGCAGTCGAAAACAACATATGTCGAGTTTGGTCCACTTGTCTTTTGGATCACGGCTAGGAAGGAATAAAAGCAAGAGATGGTTCAGCCCAAACATCAAATGGACATCTACATTATGTGGGCTGAAAACAATTGGAGCCGAGAGAGGTGAAGTCGGTTAGTATGGGAAAAACTTGGCAATCATGTTTAATAACATGGAAACTATATATAAAAGGTCGGAATTAATTGGAACGAAAGGAGTGGTGGCGTGTGGTTTTTGGAGCCGCAAAAGACAAAGCCCTTTGGCTTTTAGTTCGACAACAACAACAGCCGCATCTACTGTTCATTGTCGACATCAGCAGCAAAAAGGAGAGCCGCAAAAGAGGATTCCTCTTGAATTTTCTTTCACTCTATTCGACCAACTCAGCCGCAAGCCATATCTTACTGTTCGATTCTTTTACTTTTTCTGCTTTTATTTATTAGTTGCAATATTGAGAGACTGGCATAATACGATTATTAGATCATCTTTGGATTTTAATATGAATTCACTTATATTAATAATTATTATTTTTATTTGTCTTAGTATGAGTAACTAATCATTTTCATCCATCTTGATGGACTAAGACAATATGTAAGGATTGCACACTTTTAATAATTCAATGTTGATTACATTTAACGTTACATCGTGATCTTAGTATATTTTCCTTATATTTATCTTGAATTGATTGGTGATTTATATGTGTCTTTAATGGTAATTATTGATTTCATATATTTTATTTCAATTGTTTGGGTACAAATGGTTGGATCTATGACGGGTACGGTAGATAATCATTCAATGATAATAGGAATAAATGTGTTAACGGTTGGGTACAATCGGTAGATGTAATTGTTATCTTAATAACCAAAACCATTGTTGAATTAGCAAAGTTATAAAAGATGTCTTGGGGTACCGGTCTTTGTAATGGAACTAGTTTATACAAGAGAGTCAAATCATGTTATTAACTTGACGGGTACGGGGTTGGTGCTTAATTTGAGTCTCGGTTATTTAATCAACTAAACTGGATTTGAACTTCATTTTATGTGCAATCTGAACATGTTGTCGAGCGAAATCAAGATGGATGACCTTTAAATTATTGTTATAAAATCATTTTTACTTTCGTCTTCCGACGAACCCTGCCCTGGTAATACCGGATTTCTTTATTTTAAGTTATTTTGCAACGTGGCAATTCGGCCACAAAACCTTTTTTCTTGAATTACTTTATTTCAACAATTGCTTACAAAGTCTTTGTGTTCGACCTCGGATTTACCGGTTTACTATACTGCATCCGAACGGGTTCACTGCCCGCAAGTGTGTTGTAGTCAGTTTTCTAGTAGTTCGTGTTTTATAAATTTTATTACTCGATTTCACACATCAAGTTTTTGGCGCCGCTGCCGGGGACTTGTTTAGTAGTTGTTTAATTTTGTAGTTCGATCCTTTCTTGTATTCATTTACGAGAAAGTTACTTGCTTTCTTAGGTTAGCGTAATTTAGTGTTAATTTTTTTTTTATTTAGTTTTAGTCCATTTTATTATTTAGTTTTTGTTTTCCATCTGTGCTTTTCACGGGGTGTGCTAGTGTTTGTTTTGCAGTATTAGCATCACCTATGGCTATTGAAGACTATGAGTTGGAGGGAGAATATCCTGACGAGATTCGGTACTTTAATCAGTTACCCAACGAGACTTGGTATGAAGCATGGATGAGAATTAGATACATAGTTGATAAGTTAAACACGAACAACATTTTTGTTTGTGAACTTGTTACGTTTTATTTGCGTGGGCTAGATGACGAATCATACGAAATTCTAAGCGAGGATCTTAGGGATGAATACGGATGGGGTATTTGATTATTTAGAAGAATTCATTCAATCTAACGAATTTGTGTATGAGCCCAACAATGAAACAATGTGGCAGGAAGAATACGCTCAACCGGAGGAGAGCGAAACAAGGAAAAGTCATCAAATGCCACCATCTGAACCACCACGAGTTGTTACCCATTAGCGATGAGCATGAGGATGACGTGGATGAGGAGCATGATTTTGAGACACACGAGATATCTTCCATGAGCACAGAGGATTTAAATGACATTGTTTATGAGGAAGATTTTACTTCACTTTCAGGTGAGGATACGGAGGAACCGGATGAGTGGAGCAATGAGCATGGAAGTGACCGTGTTGATATGGAATTGGACGAAAAGAGTGCAGTCATTTGGCATGAAGCTGAATGGGAAGAAGAATTTGAAATCATATGGGATGAAGAGATGGTGACTACTCCTACCATGGGAAGCAAGCTTGTATCCACCATAAGAAATTTGGCACCTGTCATTGAAGATAATAATGGAGATACGGGAGACGTCACTTGGGAGAAATCTAATGTCCTGCTCGAGGGTTTCTCACTTTTCAAGTTTAGACCACCCGACACTTTAAGTGTGGGGGAGTCTATGATCCCACCAAAGAAAGTCGAAGCAAATTCCATTCTCACTCATTCAGGTAAGCATTCGAATTTAACTGATTTATTATATACTAAAATGCTTTCTTTTCATTTGTTTGCAGGAGTGCCAAAGCCGCTGACATCTTTAAGGAAGATCATGGCACGAAAGAAGGAGCCGGATAAGGATGATATGACTCTCACGATAGCGGAATGCGAGGACACGAGTCAAGATGATTTGCAACCCAAGTCGGGTTATTCAGGGAGCTTTCTAACTTCTTATGCTTTAAATAGTTTTGGATGCATTGAATTGGTTAATCTTAGGGCTAGTAGTAATTTCATGCATTATTTCTTATTCTTTAAACTAGCCCCGAACCCCTTAGCTCCCGACCCTTTTGAATGGACGGATATAAGCCTTGACATGAATTACTTGAAAATTCCGTGCCATAACAAAAGTCTTGAAATTTTTATGTTAGGATGAAAGGTTGGATTTTTAAGATGGATTTTAAAAGAAAACAAATGGATTTTGACATCTTAAAAGTGAATTATAAGGTGAAGGAAATGGTTTGGGTAATGGTTAATGAGAAATTCACATTTTATTCACCTTATTCGCGTAAACCGCCAACACTTTAAGTGTGGGGCGTCAGAGACCCCACCATGGTAATTCTTTGGGGTAGGAGTCTAGCTAACGACTCATTAATAAATTAAGCGCTTCTCGGGAGGCAACCCGTGTGTTTTTCTTTCATTTTTTTTCATTTTTGTTTCTTATATTGAAAAATCCAAAAACATTTGAAAAATTGAAAAAAATTCCAAAAAGATTTTTGATTTTTAGTTTAGTTTGTTTTTTTTCGTACTTAGGATTTTAGTCTTATTTTTATTTAGTTTTTTTATTTTCTTTTTCTTTTTATTTTGGTATTTTGATGTTTGTTGAGTGTGTGTTAGAGCTGTAGGAACGGAGTTAAATGCGGTTGAGATATAGTTTAGAGCTACATATTTTTGGATCAACCGAGCATTTGGAGCACGCATTAAACCCAGGAAGTTTCACTTTCTTATTCTTTTATTTACTTTTTCCTATTTCCCATAGTTTTAATTGGTTCTTTGTACATTGAGGGCATTGTACAACTCAAGTGTGGGGGGAGAGGTCAATAGGAAAAAGCCGGGTTATTTTGGAAATTTGAAAATTTTGCTTGCTTGTCCATATAGTTGAATTACTTTTGTCACTTAAGATTTAATCATACTAGTAATTGAACTATAAATTCCTTTGGTTAACACTTTTTAAATTTGTGAAATGTGTTTTGAATGATTAATTAGGCAAATCCCTTCTGGATTGATAACATGACTAGCACACTTATATCCCAAAACACCAAATATGTGAGCTCTTGATTCATTTATAGATATGCTAGGTGTTACGGTTTTGGTTTGTTTAGCCTTGTAAATTTGTCCCTCTCGTAGGCTTTTGGATTTATTCAAGAGTAAGGGTCTCTTTTAGAGCTCTGAACTATGATGTGCAAGTTTGAGGTTAATTCATTCCATTTCCGATTATTTCTTATTTGATATGAGTGTGCCGGTGATTGCGTTGATTCTAGAACTTGTCCTAGTTGATCGTTCCGTGGTTGCTAGATGATAAAGAGGTATATTTAGGAATTAGCCGTGTTTTCTTTGTTTATTCACCCTTTGTTTTGTCATTATTGTTAAACCATGTTTGTGTGCATGTGTTTAGTAGCTAATCATATTGGTTAGTGAATTTCCCTTGTTTAAACCCTTGTTGCACTCATTTTTAGTGCAAGATACACGTAGAAAACTTGTTGAGCCTAGCCTTTCGTTTGTGTTTAAATCCACTTAAATATGTAACCTATTCTCGCCATACCGATAGTCGAAATCCTTGGTTGGTCATTAGTTGCCTATGCTAGTGGGATGGTTTGGGGTTGTCTTGGTTGTGTCGGGTTGGTATATTTCCGTTTATTGGGGGTAGATTGATGTCGTCATGATTATGGATAAAGCCTAGATTATTCTAATTAGTATGAGTTTTGATTTGTCAATATGTTTCAAAGTTATAAAAAGGGGGTACCAATTAGGCAGGGTAAAAGTAGTTCATTTAAAAAAAAAAAAAGAATAAAAATTGAAAAACAGAAAAAAAAATAAAAGAAAAACGAGCTTGGATTGTCAGTTGGTATTTCCCTCATTTTTGTCAAATCAATGTAAGTTGGTAAGTTAGTTTAAACCAACAAAAGCTTTATTAATTGTTTCTCTTATGTTTGAGTTGGTACATTGTTTAAAACCAACAAGTTCTTAAATTGTTGATTATTTTCGTTTGAAGTTGGCAATGTTCGTTTAAGCCAAAATTGGTAAGACATGGTGGTTAGAAGTCGTTTGAAGGTAGTACACCACAATGGTGTCGGTTTTTATCGGTCTATTGGGGGAGTAGTGTCGGGAGAACGTCTTTTGGGCTTTGGATAGATGGCAACTAGTGATATGGGTTGTGTTGGACTAGACTATATGTAAAACTTTGTTAATTGTTGTGTTATTTCCTTTTAACACCAATTATATCCTAAATTCCATACACAATTGTTAATGACCCTTGTAAGCCTTCAGAAGTGTACATTACAACCGTTTAATTACCTCTTTTGATAGACGTTTATGGTGCTTGCGCCATGACGATGAAGGAACGATTCTAGTACAAGCCTATGGTTAAAATATATGCATCACGACTAGGCTTTGAGTGATTGATACAATATTTCAACCCCAATAGTTTGTTAGTTGGAGTAAGTTAGTTGAGATGTTATTCTTTCATTTGATTAAAGTGCTTAGTCGTGTTTTTCGAGGCTTGTGATCATTCAAATATTGTCAAACATTTCAATTTTCATTTAAGATTAAAACTGCTTAACCATTCTCATTTGTTTTCTAACTTTCGTGGTTTAGCTTCTTTTTGACTATTGTCATGTTTTTGCAATCAAGAACCAAGGGAATGATTGTTTTGAAATCTGAATTTGCTTGAGGACAAGCAAAGCTTAAGTGTGGGGGGATTTGATGTGACTTAATTTATACATATTTCTCACATAATTGTTTGGATGTTTTATGGTTGTTTAAGGTCGTTTTCTATGAGTTTTCGGTGCTTTATGGTATCTACTAGTGCTTTCAGGTGATAAGCAGGTCTATAAGGTGAAAAATGATGATAGTGGACTGAATAAAGATCAATTATGAAGAAAATGAAGATTGGAGCTCAAAAGACAAAGAATGTGACGCATATTAAAATATGTGTTGCATAAATATTATGGACTACATTGATATTCAAGAATAGAAAATAATTACTTACTATCTCAAGTTATTCTTGTGGTGTTCGTGAATATTGGCAGTCGAAAACAACATATGTCGAGTTTGGTCCACTTGTCTTTTGGATCACGGCTAGGAAGGAATAAAAGCAAGAGATGGTTCAGCCCAAACATCAAATGGACATCTACATTATGTGGGCTGAAAACAATTGGAGCCGAGAGAGGTGAAGTCGGTTAGTATGGGAAAAACTTGGCAATCATGTTTAATAACATAGGTCGGAATTAATTGGAACGAAAGGAGTGGTGGCGTGTGGTTTTTGGAGCCGCAAAAGACAAAGCCCTTTGGCTTTTAGTTCGACAACAACAACAGCCGCATCTACTGTTCATTTTGTCGACATCAGCAGCAAAAAGGAGAGCCGCAAAAGAGGATTCCTCTTGAATTTTCTTTCACTCTATTCGACCAACTCAGCCGCAAGCCATATCTTACTGTTCGATTCTTTTACTTTTTCTGCTTTTATTTATTAGTTGCAATATTGAGAGACTGGCATAATACGATTATTAGATCATCTTTGGATTTTAATATGAATTCACTTATATTAATAATTATTATTTTTATTTGTCTTAGTATGAGTAGCTAATCACTTCATCATCCATCTTGATGTAGCAAGAACATATGTAAGGATTGCACACTTTTAATAATTCAATGTTGATTACATTTAACGTTACATCGTGATCTTATATTTGTTCCTTATAATTTATCTTGAATTGATTGGTGATTTATATGTGTCTTTAATGGTAATTATTGATTTCATATATTTTATTTCAATTGTTTGGGTACAAACGAATTGGATCTATGACGGGTACGGTAGATAATCATTCAATGATAATAGGAATAAATGTGTTAACGGTTGGGTACAATCGGTAGATGTAATTGTTATTTTAATAACCAAAACCATTGTTGAATTAGCAAAGTTATAAAAGATGTCTTGGGGTACCGGTCTTTGTAATGGAACTAGTTTATACAAGAGAGTCAAATGATGTTATTAACTTGACGGGTACGGGGTTGGTGCTTTATTTGAGTCTCGGTTATTTAATCAACTAATTTGGGTTTGAACTTCATTTATGTGCAATCTGAACATGTGTTGAGCGAAATCAAGATGGATGACCTTTTAATATTATTGTTATAAAATCATTTTTACTTTCGTCTTCCGACGAACCCTGCCCCGGTCATACCGAATTTAATTTATTTACTTTTATTCTTGCAAAGTGACAATTCGGTCACAAAACCCCCATTTTTACTTGAATCGCTTTATTTTTACAATTGCTTAATAAGTCCTTGTGATCGACCTCGGATTTACCATTTACTATACTGCATACGAACGGGTTCACTGCCTGTGAGTGTGTTGTAGTCAGTTTTCTAGTAGTTCGTGTTTTATAAATTTTATTACTCGATTTCACACATCAGAGTCATGACCTACATCCATCAGATGAGTGTATACATCTATACACTTGGATGTTTGCTTCCTCAACCGAGGGATTATGTACAACGTATGCATGCTTACAATCAATCGTATATGCATCAATCACAAATTGTCTGTCATGAACCAACAATCAATATTCGTCAATCATAAACCAATAATCACAATTTAAACCAACTATACGTACATACACTTAAGAGGATTATCCATTCTTCGAATCCCAGATGCTTATATATAGGGTCATCCGCAGCCTTCCCACCACATCTAAAACCCAATGAAGGCATAACCGACTTCCATGTATGTACATCTCTCCTAATATAAGAATAATAATAATAATAATAATAACATAAATACATCACAATCCCATTACCTAAGTCAATCAAACATATCCAACAACCCATCATTCAATCATTAATTCAACATCCAATCGACAACCATTAGTTCATAAGTTTATCAACACGATGATAAAAGTATACTTAAGTGCGTATCACACAAGTCAAGTATATCAAGGCACTCATGTCTATTCCAAACGTATTCCCAAAATCCATCACTTACCCTAAACAACGCGTTTAAATGTCATCACGTACATATAGTACCCGTACCAATGCGTAAATGTCGATCTCAAACACAAGTCCAATACCCAATTGTTCACCAACTAAACTATATCATACGTGAGTAAAATCAAACAACACCAACAATCATTTACAAACACAATTAAACAAGTAATCACATAAGTTTACACTTTTCAGCCCGAATCTCAAGCGAGTAGGGAACTACGGAACTCACCTTGATCGACAAAGAAGCTTAAGTCGAGTTAATAAAAGATTAATAGCGAGTATTGGGCCCCACGCGTTCACAACCTATCAAAGCATGTCATATATCATAATGTCAACTTTATAATCATAAACAAGTTGGTTTAGCACGTTTAAGTCAAGTCACAAACCCCTAAACACATTTACATCCTTAATGAGTAAGAACAAGACGCCTTTGACTCGACCTTTTTAGAAATGGAAGAAGATTCATACAAAAAGAGTGTTACTACAAGAAACTAGACTCTCTTACGATTCCAACGATAGGTCATATGACTTATTTGGACTTACGGATCAAAAGTTATTAACGTTTGAAAATTGACGCGCATAATTTCACAGAAGGTATCCACTGCGCCGCAGTGAGCCAGAGCCATGCTCACTGCGCCGCAGTGGGCTAAAAACGAGCAAAAGGTCAGAAATGTAAGAATGCGCCACAGTCAAAGGTGTCCTTGCTCACTGCGCCGCAGTGAGCCCATTTCCTGCAGCTGCACCAGCAGTTCTAAGTGCAGGAAACCAAACCAAAACCCTTTAAACTCGACCCAAACCATTCCAAAACAATTTGTAGGAACTTGTAACTCATTTTAAAGCATAACTAAACATCATTAACCATAAATACACATAACCCAATCCATAATTTCGACCAAAACATCAAAATCACACCCAAATCCTTCAAACCCTAATTAAACCCTAATTTGACCCAAAACAAGATTTAAGCCGATTTAGGACTTGTAAATGTTCAAGATGACTAGAAATGCATAAACAAACATAATTAGATACAAATGAGATGAATTAGACTTACCAAAACTTCTCCTAGAGCTAGAACCCGAAATTAGGTCACAATGGTTAAAACTTGCACTTAGTAACTATCCTTTGTAGATATGAGATGAAGATGATGATGATTCGAGTTAAACCATCCAAAACCAAATATTGCAAGAGAATGAAGAACTAGAGATGGATGGTTTTCCTTTTTTACTTAGAGAGAAAATGAGAAAGGGAGATAGATAAGAAATGAAAGGAGGGGAGGAAGAGATAAGGAGAGAAATGGGTCAATGGTGGCTGGTGGGTCGTGGACTACCCACGGGCCGACCCGTTTCTCTTCTCAAGCCAAATTACAATCGTTACACATTTAAACACCGATCAAAACATATTATCGACCCGAATATAACCACATTGTCATTTAATTCATAAAACGACCCAAATAATTCATTAACTTAAATTGTTAGTCATATTACACGTAAAGTCAACGGGTCAAAATTCACGGATGTTACATTATTCCCCCGTTGAAAGAATTTCGTCCCGAAATTCAACAAAACCCTAATTAGCAAATAAATGCGGATACTTAGACTTCATGTGATCCTCTCGCTCCCAACTGAACTCGGCTCCACGCCTAGCGTTCCATCTAACCTTAACAATCGTGTAGCGCTTATTCTTGAGCTTCTTGACTTGACGGTCCAATATCTCTACCGGCTCTTCAACAAAATTAAGCTTCAATTCCACCCTAATCTCGTCCATGGGTACATGATGGTAGGGTCCGCCAAACACTTGCGTAGGTTGTAAATATGAGACACATCATGTACACCGCTAAGCTCTTATGGTAATTCAAATCGATAAGCAACTCTTCCAACCCGTTCGAGGATTTTGGAAGGACAAATATACCTCGGCCCGAGTTTGCCTCGCTTCACGAATCGGATGACGCCTTTCCACGGTGATACTTTCAAAAGTACAAAATCACCCACTTCAAACTCTAACGGTCTCCGCCTCACATCGGCATACTTCTTTCGTAGCATGCGAGCTAGTTGGACTATTCTCTTAGCTTGAGAAGTTGTTCTTGCCATTCCAATTACTATTCCTGTCCTGCTACATTGGCTTTATTCGATTCTTGGCTTATCCGGTGGAGAGTAACACCTCTACTACCCAGTGCTTCGGTTAGTGACATTCGAATACTCACGTAACACACGTCATTGCACAAGATTTCCGTCAGGGTCATAAGCACATTCTCTTCACACATGATCAAGTCTCAAGTTGGGTTGAGTGCCCGTTGCTCATTGGATGGCTCCCTGAATTGGAGTTAAGCGACTTTCTTTATTTGAAATGATAGAAATCGAATCTCTTTCGCCTACACCATTTCTTCTACATACTAATGTGCCAAGTTGTCAGATTTTACCGGTTTCGTCGTATCGTGATCACTTCTTGTCGTTGGCGACTTCATGGCGAAGTCCATTCCAATTTGTTTTCCTTCAAATCTCTCTCCCGTCTTTCACTACACGCTTATTCACATCTCAGAAGTCTATAAGGGCTTTGACTACGCGCGCGATGTTAGAAGTTAAGCATATACGAAATTTAAGTTATCGAGATGGGACAAGCCCGATAAGTCACCCGGAAAGGCCTCGGGAGACTCAAGATTATCAGAGACGACGTTAGTTTTCAGATTCTTGAGACGGTAGTTCTAAGGACCTTTGAGTTGGAAGATGTACATGGGACCCTAAGAACCCTACCGTTATATTTTTACACTAGCAACCCTACTACACAATTAAGAACTGTATTAACTGTTGTCATTTCAAATTTGCACTTACTCTATTGTCAAGTACCTTAATATCATAGAGCACAAAGTACATGAAGGGTTTGTCGTCGTCTAGAGTCAAGATACATACACGGGGTATTTGAACAAATTTAGTTAGTGAGTCGCTAAACATCCAAAATTGCAAACATATAATTCCAAAACACACGAACGAACGTAACTCAAAGGAGTAACGTTAGAATAAACGAGATCATAGTCGGTTTCGATATCGAATAGTGCCATAACATAACGACCATTAGGAGGAATGTACCTTAACCAACGTTTGGATCATTTTGGTCTCCATTGCCATTTTCTGCAAAAGCTCGGCTACGAGGTTGAACTTGATGGTCTTGTTGGCCACGGTTTTGATTATAAACGACTATTTGAAGTTGATTATGAGGAACCGCCACTTGGGCTTGTGGTTCAGCCCATCTAGGACAAGCATTTCTATAGTGGTCGGGGCTACCACACATAAAACAAACATCCTGTTGGCTCCGAGGGTGGTCAGCTTGGGGATAAATGGTTTGAAGAGGTGTTACATTCAATGGTGCCACTTTCGGTGCTCTACAACTCCTAGCTAAGTGCCCGCGCCGATTACAATTAAAGCAAGTCCCACATTGGTTAGTGGGAGAGTGATGACGATTACACCTTCCACACAAAGGGTGAGGTCCCAAGTAAGTTTCCCTTGCCGGCTCTGCCACTTCAGCTTGTTGTCTAACCCATTTCGGACAATTATTCATGTAGTGTGCACGACTACCACATCCAAAACACTCGCCTCTTTGTTGATTACCTTGGGGAGGGACGGCTTGAATAGGAGTCACGTTCATTGGGCCCGTTCTCGGGGCTCTACAATTCTTGGACGTGTGGCCAACTTGGTTGCAATTAAAACACGCCCTGCATTGAACGTTGGTGGGGTGGTGATTGTTGCATCTTTCACATAACGGATGAGGTCCAACATAAGCTTTCTTCACCGGTCCCACCGCCGCCCTGAATCTACCCTTATTATGACCGTTGGGGTCAAACCTACCCGCCTTCCTTGCCTCGCTAGATTCTCCCATTTCTTTCCTTTTCGATGAGGCTCTACTTAACACATTCTCATCGCCCATATTTACTCTAGCTTCACGCGTTTCATTGTTTCTTTGAAGGCTTGACGTGACTTGGGCTATGATAGTAGGCATGGCGTTTGCTACCGCTTGGGCAATCACGGTTGCCAGATCCGGCTCATCGCTATGGCTAGTCGCATTCCTTCTTGGTCCCACCATTATCTATAAGGTAAGTAACGCGTTGACCCGAAAGTTAGCCTCACAATGCTCACATACTAGTCACACAAGTAGTTAATGCTCTCATACCGATATAACATACTCATTTCATGTCATTACACTAAGGTAAGAGTGTTAGAATCCTATGAAATTGTTACTTATCATTTTATCATGTCAAGTTCACTACCGTTGTTTATCGTTAATTCAAGTAATCATGTCAATACATCATACCATTAAACAATTAACACAAATGGTTCAAGTATAATCTGGATTCGATATGCTCTCTAGTCATTGACCAGGTATGTATACAGGGTGTACCAACGGCTAACCCTCCACCCAATCAACTTCCATTAAGCATATCGGTTCCCTATTATACACTAAGCCAAGCAACTAACACGAATGATTCAAAGTATAATCCGAATTCGATATACTCTCTAGTTATTGACCGGGTATGTATACAGGGTGTACCAACGGCTAACCCTCCACCCAATCAACTTCCATTAAGTATATCGGTTCCTTATTATACTCTAAGCCACACGTGCGCAATCCACGATGTCATTAACTTGTTATAATATTGGGTAACCATAAAAGAGTTGATCGGGTTCTTTTAGGGTTGCCACAATATTATACTAAGTTAATGGCATAACTTCATTTTGCCCTAAATCATCCAACAAATATCAATCAGTAACAACAATCCATATCAATGACAATCAATTTCAATCAAAGCACACATTAACCACATTGTATCCATTCCACATTCATCACGTTGAATTCAAGCCATCACATAAGTGGTCTTAACTACGAACTCACACGAGGATTCACATAATTCACATTGCACACGAATTTCCTAACCATGCATGCTATATGAAGAGTTTTAACTTAAGCCGTAGTCTAGGTCAAAACCGCCTAATTCTCTACGACCACGCATGGGCCACCATTCTGTAACACCCCAAGCCAGGGCTCGAAATATTACGGAAATCATATAGCACAAGGTGGAATTAATGTAGAACATGAACTAAATGCAAATAAAGGATTCAGTGAATCCTTACAGTAAGATAAACAAGTATCAAAATACATAAAGAGCATGTCGTCACCAAAGATTACAACAGAACATCAAAAGACGGCTAACGGTTCTAAGTACAATGCAAAAGAAGGCAAATGGATCCTTGATCCATATAAGTCCAAGTCCGGGTTCAACAGCAAGCTAACAAATCGATCATACTTCATGCCTTGGAATAACTTGGATACCTGAAAAGTGTACTAAGCATAGTCAACACAAGGTTGGTGAGTTCGTAGTAATGATCCATAAGGAACCATCGACAATAATCACAATATACGAGTAAAGGCTAGACATGACTTACAGCGAGCCTCTAAGCAACACAATATCGTCCAACAACAAGATTACACAAGTAAGTAGGCGTGTAATAAGAGTGCACAAATGATGTAAATATCAAAGTAAGTGCCAAATGCATAAATAAGCCAACATGCCTATCCTATGCGTGAACTCAGGTCACCTATGCAACGATACCCGCCTGTCATCACAATGAACCAGGCTGTATCTCAAAAACATCGAGATATATATGTCTATATACTCGGGGAATCATGACCTACATCCATCAGATGAGTGTATACATCTATACACCAGGATGTTTGCTTCCTCAACCGAGGGATTATGTACAATGTATGCATGCTTACAATCAATCGTATATGCATCAATCACAAATTGTCTGTCATGAACCAACAATCAATATTCGTCAATCATAAACCAATAATCACAATTTAAACCAACTATACGTACATACACTTAAGAGGATTATCCATTCTTCGAGTCCCAGATGCTTATATATAGGGTCATCCGCAGCCTTCCCACCACATCTAAAACCCGACGAAGGCATAACCGACTTTCATGTATGTACATCTATCCTAATATTACTAGATACTTAACAAATAATAATAATAATAATAACAAATAAATACATCACAATCCCATTACCTAAGTCAATCAAACATATCCAACAACCCATCATTCAATCATTAATTCAACATCCAATCGACAACCATTAGTTCATAAGTTTATCAACACGATGATAAAAGTATACTTAAGTGCGTATCTTTTTTTTTTTGTTTTTTGTTTTTTTATTTCTTTTTTCATAAGTTTTGATGATAAAAGTATACTTAAGTGCATATCACACAAGTCAAGTATATCAAGGCACTCATGTCCATTCCAAGCGTATTCCTAAAAATCCATTACTTACTCTAAACAACGCGTTTAAATGTCATCACGTACATATAGTACCCGTACCAATGCGTAAATGTCGATCTCAAGCACAAGTCCAATACCCAATTGTTCAACCAACTAAACTATATCATACGTGAGTAAAATCAAACAACACCAACAATCATTTACAAACACAATTAAACAAGTAATCACATAAGTTTACACTTTTCAGCCCGAATCTCAAGCGAGTAGGGAACTACGAAACTCACCTTGATCGGCAAAGAAGCTTAAGTCGAGTTAATAAAAGATTACTAGCGAGTATTGGGCCCCACACCTCCACAACCTATCAAAGCATGTCATATATCATAATGTCAACTTTATAATTATAAACAAGTTGGTTTAGCACGTTTAAGTCAAGTCACAAACCCTAAACACATTTACATCCTTAATGAGTAAGAACAAGACGCCTTTGACTCGACCTTTTTAGAAATGGAAGAAGATTCATACAAAAAGAGTGTTACTACAAGAAACTAGACTCTCTTACGATTCCAACGATAGGTCATATGACTTATTTGGACTTACGGATCAAAAGTTATTAACGTTTGAAAATTGACGCGCATAATTTCACAGAAGGTATCCACTGCGCCGCAGTGAGCCAGAGCCATGCTCACTGCGCCGCAGTGGGCTAAAAACGAGCAAATGGTCAGAAATGTAAGACTGCGCCGCAGTCAAAGGTGTCCTAGCTCACTGCGCCGCAGTGAGCCCATTTCCTGCAGCTGCACCAGCAGTTCTAAGTGCAGGAAACCAAACCAAAACCCTTTAAACTCGACCCAAACCATTCCAAAACAATTTGTAGGAACTTGTAACTCATTTTGAAGCATAACTAAACATCATTAACCATAAATACACATAACCCAATCCATAATTTCGACCAAAACATCAAAATCACACCCAAATCCTTCAAACCCTAATTAAACCCTAATTTGACCCAAAACAAGATTTAAGCCGATTTAGGACTTGTAAATGTTTAAGATGACTAGAAATGCATAAACAAACATAATTAGATACAAATGAGATGAATTAGACTTACCAAAACTTCTCCTAGAGCTAGAACCCGAAATTAGGTCACAATGGTTAAAACTTGCACTTAGAACTATCCTTTCTAGACGATAATGAGATGAAGATGATGATGATTCTCGAGTTAAACCCAAATCCAAAACCAAATATTGCAAGAGAATGAAGAACTAGAGATGGATGGTTTTGCTTTTTAACTTAGAGAGAAAATGAGAAAGGAGATAGATAAGAAATGAAAGGAGGGGAGGAAGAGATAAGGAGAGAAATGGGTCAATGGTGGCTGGTGGGTCGTGGACTACCCACGGGCCGACCCGTTTCTCTTCTCAAGCCAAATTACAATCGTTACACATTTAAACACCGATCAAAACATATTACCGACCCGAATAAACCACATTGTCATTTAATCATAAAACGACCCAAATATTTCATTAACTTAAATTGTTAGTCAAATTGCACGTAAAGTCAAACGGTCAAAACTCACGGATGTTACAAATATGTTAAAACATGACTAATAAAACATAATTTATAATTTTATAGAAAAAATTTATGATCTATTTTAATTAAATATGATATACTAAGAAATCTCATTTAAAAATAGTTATATATTAAACAACCCAATGGATTATGATGAAAAGTATTTTATAATGCATTTAAACAAATAGTATACGATTAAGTACTTTAAGTTAATAAAATGAGAATAATAACAGATGAAAAAAAAACATAAATAAGTGCATATTAAATTTTAAAAAAAATCGGTTGCCATCTAAGATTGTCATATAAGATTAAATTAGATGAGTCTATATACAAATGACATTTTGTTTAAATATATATAAAAACTATTTACCTAACAATTTGACATATAAGCAAAAATCATACTTGTCATTAAATGTTTTTTATATATTGATTATTACTTTTTTTTATTGGATTAATAATAATAATGTTAATATATCTAAAATCTAAAATTTTTATCATAAATACGGTTCGTTTATTTGAATTGAATTTAGTTTAGTATTAAATAATAATATTATTAGTATTACGAATAATTTGCTAAATGAAGATGCGAACTATACGTAAGTTAAATGAAACGTACATATAGATGGTAACTTAAAATGGAGACTTCTATCTTAAAAAATTAGACAAATAAGCAAAAATCTTAATTATCATTTACATGAATTTGCCACATTAGTACATGTAGATGTTATTAAATACATATGTTTACTCGCGTATTACGCGGGACAATAATCTAGTTTAATAAATAATTTGGCAGTCATTAATTCAAATATTTCATTTTCTCTAATCTACTTATATCACAAGTTCCATCCCTTGTACTTTACTAAATGATTTCTATTATCCAAAATGCTTTCTTCTAATTTATTTAATACATAATTATAAAACTATACACCTAAGTAATTAACACTTAATTACTCTAACCCATAATCAAAGCATGACAATTTCATTAACTTTTACTATATGTTAATTAAAACAAATAAAATTTAGGATGTTACATAATACTTAAAATTTGATCTTTATAGGCTTATATATATAAAATAAACGTTATCTCCCAATAATTATAAAACAGCCTCCTAAGTTCATTCTTAAAAAAACCATAACCATTAGATCAAAAGCAAAAATGAAATGTAGCTCTTAGATTGATTTGCATACATCATATACCTTTTTTAGATTTATTTACTTATCTACTATTTACTATATTTGTTATTACTTTTATAGTTTTACTAATATTGTACTAAATCACATTTATATCTAAATCTATAAAATCATAATCTATTACAAATATTTTTTGTTGTTTACGAAAATGTCACACGAATATAAGTTACTTTTATTACTGTTACTATTATTTTCTATTATTTAAATGAAAAACTAGGATAATTAAAAAGGGGTAATTGATTTAAAATTATTTGAAATTCTAAAAAATTAGAGACTAATGATGTAAATAATTCGTTATGGTATTTGGACAAATTCGCATATACCAAAAACGTGATTTTTAACATATGTTACTTCAACTTAAGTATGATTAGTAATAATATTATCATACTTGAACATGTCATATCTATAACAATTAATTATGTTATTACAAAAATTTAATAAATTTATCCCGCGTATTACGGAAAATTTAGATAGATTTAGACAAACAAGTCTCTCCAGTTCATACTTGTATAGATACAAGAACTGAAAGACTTAGCAATATTTCAGGACAAATAGGGGGAATTTGTTAGGACCAGTTTCACCTGAAACTGGCCAGTCTCCAGTTGCATCTGGAGACTAGAAGATTTGTCCAGAAATATATTGAAGTCCAGTTGCATCGTACAGTTAACGCAACTGAAGACTTCCTCCAGTTGAGAACTGACCAAGATACCTAAGAAAGACATTCCAACTGAAGTCGAAGATATCAAGTGGAAGAAAGAGAATAACAATGGCAGCGAAGCCCAGTTGTTATTCTATCTCAGATGGAAACTGGAGAACATCGGTGTAAAGCACTTACAAAGCTTTACACTGATTACGAGGAAAAGACCTTTATGCTTTATGTGCTATTACACGGATAAAAGGATTTATCTATGTATAAAGTACAAAAGTACATAAAGCAGGTTGAGTAAAGTTACTTTATGTCATAACTTTACACAACATTTTAAGGAATTAAATGCTATTCCTTAAATGTTCTCAACCATATTTGTACGGCCAAAGTTGACATCCCAATGTCAACTTTGCCTATAAATAAAGGTCTTTGCACAACCAAAATACAACTTTGCAAACCTGCAATATTTTGGTGTTCTTGTGCAATATTCTCTCAATCGCAAAAAGGAACATTTCACAACTTTAAGTGTTTCGATTGTGATACGTCCCACGGTGTATCAATATACCAAAGTATATTGTACACATGATAGTTGTAGAGGGGGGTGAATACAACTTTTCTCGAACTTTACAAACTTTTAATAAACGTTTTAAGACTCAGATTACGTATAATGCAAGTAAGGAACAAGAATCATTAAAACAGTAAAGCAATAAGGAAACAAACATTCTTGAACACAGATTGTAGTTTTTCAAATGTAACTCTTTATTAAGAAATAATCTATACAAAGAATTACAGGGTTGTTGCGGAATAAAGATAGCCTACAGATATCTAAACAACCCTATGAAATGACAAACAACAATCAATAAGTTTCAGCTCAAGAGAATCAGCCCAAGCTGATCTCGTACAGGCTAAGCTGTGTGTAAGAGCAGAGAAACTTTGTGTGAAGAATGATTCTCAGGAATGCCACACATATGCATACAATGAATGAGGCTTTTATAGGCGAAAGCACTCTTTCTCTTGGTATCCAATTCTTCCACGTATTCTTCTTTCACTGGACGATCAAAGGAATAATCAATCGTGCCTTCATCGTACTTGTGGTCCCCCACGTACAGCTGCACATTCTTGATCGTCCAATAAGAGTATGGACACGCATATGCATATCTAACCACCAACCTGGATACTAGGATTCTTCCTAGTCACGTCATTTGTCCTTATCTCCAATCCAGGTTGTTATCTTCACTTGATTGTTAGACACAGATTGGGCGGTTTGTCAAGGCACCAATCTGCCTAAGTGTTTCCAAGCTGACTGCTAGTCCCAAGCTGCCTTCCACTACCAGCTTGGTCCTCTATCTTCAATCCTCCTCTTTGACTTGGATTGAATGCTTTAACAATGTTGATGCAGCTTGAATGACACTTGCTTCCATAAGATATAACATTACAAAGTATGAAGCCTGATCTGGGTCAGTTACAGATCGCAAGCTGTGTCAGCTTAGTCTGACCCAGATCAGATTACAAGAACCAAAAGATTACTAAGTGTTTATAGGTCAGATTTGTCATCATTAAATTTACAATTGACATTGGGACTCAACAATCTCCCCCTATTTGATGATGACAAAACCCAACTACACTTCTAACTATCAGCTTACAAAGAATCAAAGTAAAATATGACTAACAACTTGTGACCCTTTGAATCTTTTGGGTTCTTTTCAATCTGATATGAAGTTTTAACAAGACAACTGAATTTGTACAAGTACTTGCATATATTGAGATAATTAAAATATTACAATGAGGAGTTAACTCCCAATCAATTCTACCGTTTCTTGTTTTACTTCAAAAGTTGGGGCAACTGTAACATCTACCTTTCTATCTAAACCTTCTTCCAAAAGGAATTGCTCATACCCATTACCATTTTCACTGAAATTTACACACAATCTGTATAAGGTAAATAGGTGCATTGTAGGTACCTCTTTTAGCTCAGCAGTCCTTTGGAATACAAGTTGCCCTCTTGCATTCACAAAATACATTCCATGTTCAGGTTCAGCAATGTGCAGCCCACATCTAGCATTCTGAACACCAGTAGGCAGAGACAGATTGAGATGACTTAGAGTCTTGTCAAGAGCTTCAGGAGCTAATTGTTCAAGTAGTTCTGCAGGTGTCAAATTCCTTAAGAAATCTGTATGAGCACCTTCAGGACCATCAAGTTTGATATGCCTTCTCCTTTTCTTCTTGAGAGGCTCTTCATCCTCATCATCTTCCATATCATATGCATTGGGTCTTGGAAGACCAGTAAGATCAAGTTTGTGTTTTACAATAACAGCCAGCTTCCTTTCAAGTGCTTCCAAGACTGTCTCTCTATGAATACCAGGCATACCATGGATGATGTTATGCAGCTCAACCCACTCAGTGTACCCTAGTTCAGACAGCTTATCAAGATCATGAGTTTCCCAGTTGTTTTTAAACCCTTCTCTTGTGAATCTTATACTGGGAATGGGCTGTCCTCTCCTTCTTTTCAATTGAACCTGTTTGATTGGCTCTGGATGCCTTCTGTAGTTAAGTCTTTCAATTGCTCTTCTTTTCTCCAGAGTTTCCAACCAATCATGGGCTTCAACACTCTTTTTCACATCTTTAATTTTCTGTGATGGCTTAGAGTGAACCACCACTTTCTTCTTCCCTTGGCTCTTTCTTTTAGATCCAATGGGTGCAAGGTTTTCCTCATCTTCTTTCTCCTTATTGAATGTTTCTTGCAAAACCTTGGCAACCTCTGGATCAGATTGTAACTCAGCCACTTTTCTCTTTCCAGTCTGTCCTCCACCACCAGTTTGTAAGCCTCTTTTACTGACATTTTAAGTGCTGGTGCATTTTGATAAGCCAGCTCCCAATCCTTCTCTTCTTGAGTTAACACCTTCAAACCACTTGACCCAGCTTCAGTTTTTCTTTTCTTTAATTTGAACTGAGACAAGGTGGCTGTATCATCACTTGAAGAAGATTCAACATTAACTTATTTGGGAGCTGTGTCAGTTTTAGGCACAGCTTGCAAGGCACGCTTGCACAGGGTCAGCTTGGACAGACTTTCCTTTATACACAACATTTTCATCTTCTCCCCCACTAACTCCTTTATCTAAATTTTTAACTCCAACATCCTTCCTTATATCTCCCTTTACACCATCAGTGGTCTCCCCCTCAATTGTACCACTCTCCTTTTCAGCCTCTTCATTCACTTTTCCATCCTTTGCATCACCAGACTCAGATTCTGGTATTTTTATCTCCTCTTTCTCACCTTCCACATTTGAACCAAAAACAATCATCCTCCTATCAGCCTGGTTCTTTCTTTGTCTCACCCTTTCAAAGTAAGCTTCAATATCCTTGTCCACCTCAGCTCTTTGCCTTTCATATTCTTTTCAATTTCATCCTCAGTCATCTCACTCCTCTTTTTAGTAGAAGTAGAACCCTTCTCCCCCTTTTTGTCATCATCACCAGGGAAAGAGCTCACAGGAGTGGCAAAGAGGCCTTTGAGCTGATGGTCAATTACATCAATCTTCACATTTGTAAGACAGCAGGCCCTTCTTAATTCAACATAATCCTCATGGAGGAGTGCAACCTTGTTCTTGAAACTGTTTGAAGCTTCAATCAGATCCCTCTTGAAATCTGCTTGTGACTTATTATGCAGATTGAAGCTCAACAGTTACTGCTCTTGTAAATTTGGTTGCAGCATTCTCAATCTGACCCAGAGTGCCCTTGTTTCTTTCCATCTCTTCATTGATTGTCTTTGTAAGACCATCAAGGGACTCTGTCAGCTTGTTCTGGTTCTTCTGCATCAGATCAACTGCTTTTAATACACTTTCCTTTAGTGCAGTCTGATCCTCACTCAGCTTATCCACCTTCTTATCCGTCAATCCTGATCCTTTTGGATCTTTTCCAAGCATTCGGTCAGCTTTGAGCTCTCAACCTTAGAGGTTGAAATGAACTCAGTGAGCTGACCCACCACATCTGAAAATGAGATAATGGCAGCTTGGGAAGAACTTGCAGTTGGCTTAAAAGCCACTGACTCTGGAAAGAGCAGCCTGCAATCCTTAAGATCAGGGTCATTGGGCTCATATAGAAGGGGGTGGAGGCTAAGGGAGTTTTGGTGCATTTGCTCATGAGAGTGAGTCTCATGAGTGGATTTTTTCGAAATGACAATGAGTTGATCAGCCTGAGAAAGATTGATGTTTAATTCAGGCTGAGGGCCAGTGGGAATGTGTTGATCATGATGTTGATCAACTCCTCCACTGGCATCTTCCATCAGATCATCCCTTGAGGATGGATGGGCAAACTCATCATCGAATGAAGAATCACTTCCGGAGATAGTGATTATTCTCATTGACATCGTGAGGACCATCAATGGTTCCCTTTGCTGCACAAGGGGCTAACATGACTGCCTTAAAGGCATCCATGTAACCTACAGAATCCCTCTGTCCAAGGACAGATGCAGACACAGACTCTGCAGGTGTAATGTTTTGGGTAATTGATTGCCCTTCAACAATGGTGTGTTGTTGCACCAAAGTATCCTGAGGGAGAATTATTGTGGCCTGTACCTCTTCTTGTGATCTAGAAGAGGCATTGGCAGCCAGTGCAGACTCAGAGTGTAAGAGAGAAGGAGTCTGATCAGCTTTGGGAAGAGCAGCAATGTCACTAAGGCGTTCGATACTACTCTCCTTTGGCTGAACATCCTCAGATTGAATGTGCATTGACTCTGACTCTATTTGGATCTGGGCTGGATCCACTGTTGTCCCTTTAATGATATCATCAACCTTTTGGGAGGCTGATGATGGCGATTTAGGCACAGACTCAGTATGACCTTGGGAGGAGGTCTTTATTTCAATACCTTCACCCTGTTTGGAGGGTTGGGTAGTAGCAGTTGTTCCCTTTATCTCGTCTACACCCTTTTGGGAGAGTGTAGATGGGCTTGGCGATTTCGGCTTGTCAGCTTGGGTAACAGGGACAGCTTTGGAACGTTCCTCAGCTTCCACTGTACCAGGTGGGACTTCTAATGGTTTTGGAGTTGCAATTTCCCACCGAAGCTGACACAGATTTCCTTGTGGATCTTTTCTTTTTAACACTGTGAGGCACTAAGTCCTCAACAATGGGTCTTTTTGAAGCTGATTTGAATTGAAGTGAGGGTGCGGCTAGGGAGGCTGATGTTGTGGCCAACCCTTCACCCTCTTTTATGGGAGAAGAAGGAGTAGATTTAGAAGAGGTTGAGGGTTCAGAAGCATGTGTACCTTGGCCCCCCTGATTGGCAGATTGAGTGTCAGACTCAGATCGCGTCGAAGAAGGGGCAGCTTCCTCAAGTGCTTCTTGTTCCCTTTCTCTTTGCCTGCAAAAATTTAGGTAAATCTGCATTGCTTGGGTCAGACCCTGCGCAGTTACCTTAGGACTGTTGAAAATGTTATTGTTAATTGACTTGCATTCAACAGTCTGACCAGTTTCCAGACTGTAATCACTGTCAAGAATAGCTTCAATGATCAAACTAAGAATCCTACCATAAGGTATGGTAAGACTCTTCTTATTTACACGATCAACAAGGTCCTTAAAAATTAAGCCTGCATAATCTACTCTGGTCATAGTGACCATAGAATGGAAAATTTGCAATTCTAACACATTAGGCTGATCAAAGCTGCTTGCCTTTACTTGAAGGGTTTTAGAAATTGTGCTTAAAAGATAATTCCAAATACCAGTTAGGTATTTCATTTTTACCACTGAAGCCAATGGACCAGTATACTCAACAAGTTGTAAAATATTTTTGGCTTCAGTGTGTGTTGCAACAGTTTCATAATCATCTTCAGGCATATAAGACAACTCAAAAGCAGACCTAATCCTCTCTAAAGAAATGTATACCTTTTTCTTACCATTGAGGATGGTGCCATAGATTGCAGTGTGTCCTTTCTTGTTCTTTCCCAGGTAACAGCTTGCCCAGAATTCACACAAGAGATCTTGAAATACCCAGTCTGGTTTTTCAATCATCACTTTCCCGAAGGGATGATACCACATAAATGCAACAATATCATCATAACCTTTTGCCCAAGAAGGAGGATGAATATTGGCATAAACCAGACTGCCAATCTTGATTTTGCTTGTATCAAGATCAGCCGGAACAACTACCACATCACTTCCCACCACATAAGGTGAAAGCTTATTAACGCTTACAGGAGCTGGGTATTGATTCCTAGATTCTAATGAAGAATTATTATTAGAGTTATTAGCAGAAGCAGATGATGATGATGCCATTTTAAAATACAAAAAAAAAGAAAAGAAAAATTTAAAAAAAGATTTTTGAAAGAAGAAATTTAAAAAACAATAAAATAGTTTTTCAGATTAGAGAGAAAATATGAATTGATTTGTGAATGAATAAGTGAATTGGGATTTAGGTTGAATCTGATAATATATACCTTATTCGAATTAACCGTTTGAAAAAGTGAGAGAGAGAAAGTTTTTGATTGGACGAGGAACAAGTAGCGGGGGTACTTTTTCAGTAACCGTCTGTAACCCACATGTGTCACTCTCCAATAGGATCATTAAGTAAACTAAATAAAATAATATAAATAATAAAAGGCACTGAGATATTTAATAACAAAAATAACCTCGAAGCTGGGTCAGACTCAGCTTACCCATTTTTACTTGATAAAACACCAAGTATAAAAGGGTAGTCTGTGTCAGACACAGCTTGCCCAACAAATTTGTGAAAAATTTAAAGGGGTCAGATTTGTTATTACTTAGCTCACTGCACTATTATAAATTAAGCATACCTAGCTTACTTATGAGGTAGTTGAACCTTGATTCATCCAATGGCTTTGTAAACAGGTCAGCAAGCTGATTATCAGTTGGAATGAAATGGAGTTCAACATCTTCCTTCATCACATGATCCCTAATGAAATGATATCTTATATCAATGTGCTTGGTCCTTGAATGAAGTACAGGATTGTTTGAGATTGCTATGGCACTGGTACTATCACAAAAGATTGGAGTTTTTGTTGCAGTGACACCATAGTCTTGAAGCTGATATTGCATCCAAAGGATTTGAGAGCAACAACTTCCAGCAGCAACATACTCAGCTTCTGCAGTAGAGATAGAAACTGAATGCTGCTTCTTGTTGGACCAGCTTACAAGTCTATTGCCAAGCAATTGACAAGCTCCTGAAGTACTTTTTCTATCAATCTTACAGCCTGCAAAGTCAGAATCTGAATAGCCAATTAGATCAAATCCCGAGTCTTTGGGATACCAAAGACCCAGATTGGGACTACCTTTAAGGTATCTAAAGATTCTTTTACAGACTTAAGATGAGATTCCTTAGGACTAGCTTGATATCTTGCACAAAGACATGTAGCAAACATAATATCTGGTCTACTAGCAGTCAAGTAAAGTAATGAACCTATCATACCCCTATAAGCTGTAATGTCAACAGATTTGCCATTTTTATCTTCACACAGCTTATCACCAGTTCCCATAGGAGTTTTCATAGGTGAGCAATCACTAAAACCAAATTTGTTTAAGAGATCTTTGACATACTTTCCTTGGTTTATAAAAATTCCATTTTTAGTCTGTTTAACTTGTAAACCCAGAAAATAGTTTAGTTCTCCCATCATGCTCATTTCATACTTTTTAGACATTAATTCAGAAAACTTTTTGCAAAGTCTTTCACTACTAGACCCAAATATGATGTCATCTACATAAATTTGTACAAGCAGGATATCACCATTATACTTTCTTACAAACAAAGTCTTGTCAACATTACCTCTTTTGAAGTTGTTAGCCAAAAGAAATTTAGACAAAGTATCATACCATGCCCTTGGAGCTTGCTTCAACCCATAGAGAGCTTTGTCAAGCTTGAACACATGGTCAGGAAACTTTGAACTTTCAAAACCTGGAGGTTGTTCAACATAGACTTCTTCTTCCAATTTCCCATTGAGAAATGCACTTTTCACATCCATTTGATAGACTTTGAAACCCTTGTGTGCAGAAAAGGCCAAGAACATTCTGATTGCCTCTAATCTTGCCACTGGTGCAAAAGTCTCATCATAATCAATTCCATCCTCTTGTCTGTAACCAAGAGCTACCAATCTTGCTTTGTTTCTGGTCACAACTCCCATTTCATCCATTTTGTTTCTGTAGACCCACTTGGTGCCAATCACAGTCTTGTGATGAGGTCTTGGAACAAGTTCCCAAACCTTGTTTCTTTCAAACTGTGTGAGCTCATCTTGCATTGCATTTACCCAAGATGGATCTGCCAGAGCTTCACTAACCTCAGTTGGTTCCACCTTACTCACAAAGTTGACAAACATGCAAAAGTTGCCTGTTGCTTTCCTTCTTGTTTTTACACCAGTAAGAGGATCACCAATGATTTGGTTAATTGGATGAGATCTAGTCCATTTTGTCACATGAGTTGGATTATTTGCAACTGGGACTGTAGGCTGATTCAGATTAGAAGGTCCAGCATGATCTACTTGGGGAAGTGAATGATCAGCATGGACAAGAGTAGTGGAATCTGAACCAGCTTGTGCAACATTTGATGGACTTTGATCAATAAATTCAGTAGGAGTAATTGGATCAGCTTGCACATTTTCAAAGATTGGAACACCTTCTTCTTCTTCAATGAGTTGCTCCCCCTGAGTTTGAGCATCCTCAGCTCCAACTGGAGGATTAGTTGGAGGCTCATTCTCAGGTATAGCCAGTTCTTCAAAATTAAATCTTCTTTCTTCAGGAGAAGAGCAATCTGGCTTAGAACAACCTTCTTCTATGCTTACATTAACAGAGTTCTCAATTGTTTTAGTTCTCTTGTTGTAAACTCTGTAGGCCTTCATCATTGTTGCATATCCAAGTAGGATACCTTCATATGTTTTCTCATCAACTTTCCAAGATGGTCTTTCTGATTCAGAATATAGCAAGGACTACCAAACATTCTTAGGAAACCAATCTCAGGTTTTCTCCCCCTAAGAAGTTCATATGCAGTCTTCTGGTGTCTTTTCACAATGAGGATCTGTTCTGGGTAAAGCAAGCTGTGTGAATTGCTTCAGCCCAGAAATGAGACTTGACATTGTTTTGAGCCATCATGGATCTGGCAGCTTCAATAAGAGTTCTGTTTCTTCTTTCTGCAACACCATTTTGTTGAGGAGTTCTGGCAGCTGAGTAGACTTGTGAAATTCCCTTTTCACTGCAGAATGAGTTAAGAGTGACATTTTTGAATTCAGTACCATTGTCACTCCTTAACTGCCTAACAGGCCTTTTGTAAAGAATTTCAGCTTGCTTGATGAAATGAATAATTGTGTCAGCAGCATCACTCTTGTGCTTGAGAAAGAAAACCCAGGTGTATCTTGAATACTCATCAACAATGACCAAAGAGTATCTCATTCCAGAGAATGAAGGAGTACTAATTGGTCCAAAGAGATCCATATGAAGCAGATCCAAACAACTGTCAATGGTTGAGCATGTTTTGGACTTAAAAGTAGCTTTATGTTGCTTGCCTTTCTCACAAGCACACACAGCTTGTCCTTCTCATAATTTATCACTGGAAGACCAAACACTAACTCTTTCTTACACAGTTTGTTAATGTCCTTAAAATTCATATGAGACAACCTTTTATGCCACAACCAGTTCAACTCATCTTGAGTCTTTGACATGAAACAGACTTCTCTTGTAACAGTTGGTTTTCTCATGTCAAAAGAATACAAAGACTCATCCCTATTTGCAATAAGAACCACATTGCCTTCTAAATCAAGAACAATTCCCTTATCAGACCTGAATCTCACTTCATAACCAGCATCACACAACTGAATCACACTTATCAGATTGTGCTTCAAACCATTAACATATGAGACTCTTCTGAAAGTGAGTGGACCATTTGAAAGTAACCCAAATCCTTCAGTCTTTCCTTGAGAATCATCTCCAAATGTAACATTAGGACCAGCGCGAATCCTAAAGCTACATAGCAGGGACTTACATCCGGTCATATGCTTGGAACACCCACTGTCCAAGTGCCAGGTATTATCGTCATGACTGCCCTGCATTTTCAATAAGAGATTAGTTCTTTTTGGGAACCCATCCAAAGATGGGTTCACCAGAGCTGACCTTCTGGTCTGACTCAGATTGGGTAACAGAACTTAGACTCTTATCACATTTGGATACCCATTGTTGCTTGATCTGTCCCTTACCAGATTTGAAATTCTTTTTAGCAACAACTAAGGTTTCCTTTTGAACAAAACTTTTGCCTATTCCAGATTTCTTACATTCAGTTCTTAATTTTCTTTGATCAACAATTTTAGGATCAGACACATTTAAGAAAATTGACATCAGTTGAAACCTCACCAGTTCTGGACTCAACATATTTTGAAATCATTTTGTCAGAGTCAGATTTGGTGGTTTGTGAAACAGACTTAGATTTAGTTTGTGACAGATTTCCTTGAGAACCAGACTTCTCATTCTTTAACAACTTAACCTTTTGTTTTGGAACACTGTGGTCTCTAACTTTCCTTTTAATTCTCCTAGAGTTCTTGTTTGTTTTAATAAAATCTGACACAGATTGGGTAATGGTCAGCTTGGACAAGTCAAGACTTTCTTCAGGTTTTAACTCAACAACCTTATCAGCCTCAGACACAGATTCAGCAATGGTTTGGCCAATAGTTTCAGGATCATTAAACCCAATACCAGATTTCTGAACCAACTTAATTGGTTTAGAATTCTTTCCTTGGTTTGGACTTTGGGTGGTGAAGGAGGCTGATAACAAGGCTCCATAGCACATACTTCAGCAATGGCTAGCCCTATCATAATCACCATCAAAAATAGCTTGGATCTGATGAGGTATTTGGTCATTTACACATTTAGCAACTCTTTTGGAACATATACACCATGATTCAGTAATTTGTTTAACTTTTAAAAACTTTTCTTCTGCAGTCTTAGCTTCTTTTACTAAAATAGAGTTCAATTGCTTTTGTGCTTTGACTTCAAACTCAAGTTTTTCAATGGTGTGATTTTTGGCACTGACATCAAGTTTCAACATATGAATTTCCTTCTTAAATTCTTGATTAAAGTGTTTTTGCAAAAACCTCATCACCAAGTTTGTTCAGTCTGGACAGTTTCTCATTATCAAACAGATTGGAAAAAGAAGTTACCTCAGGTGGAGCAGTCTGACTGGTGGATGCCTGGTGAGCTGACTCAGATTGCTGTTGTATTTCCAGATCTTCAGCAAATCTTTGAGTAGCTTCTTTAGCCATGAAACACTTGGCATCTTTGTACAGCTCATCATCAGATGATGTGGCACTTTCAGCCCAGTCTTTGGTTACCAGACTCTTCTCATTTTGTTCACCTTCTCAGTCAGCTCAGCTACTTGTGCTTTCAAGGCTTTGTACTTAGTCTTGAGCTTAGAGTATTTTTCACCTCTTCCCCCTTTGGCTGGCACAGCTTGAGCAGTTTCTTTGGATCTACAATCTCCAGCCATATGTCCAGTCTTGCCACACTTGTAACAAGTGACTTTGGACATGTCAAATGGCTTCTTAGTCTTATCAGCTTGGCCACCTTTTCCTTTTCCTTTAAACTTACCAAAGGATCTCCTTCTGATTCTTTCAGCCAACATAGCTACTTCATTAGCTAGTTCATCACCATCAGATTCATCACATTCAGATTCAGCACAAACAGAGTTATGATTAGACATCACAGGAATATCATCATTAACATATGGAATGATCTCATTGCTAATAGAACTAGGGTGTTCAGACATGGAAGCAACAAGTGCAGCAGCAGGCTGACTATAAGAATCACCCATAGCTATTAATTTTTCTACCTCTGAACACTCTTGGTTATGAAGCAAACCAAAGAGTCCAGGGAGATCAAGATCATTGTAAACAGCACTTAATTTAACAGATGAAATATAATTGTTCCATTTAGGAGGTAAAGAATCAAGAAATTTGCTCTTTAACACACTATTTTTCTTAACAATTCCAACAGCAGCTAAATCATTTACCAAAGCATTAAAGCGGGTATGAGTGTCAGTTAAGGATTCATTTCTCAAAGAGAAGAATCTCTCATACTTCCTGGTTAAAGTTTTTATAGTAGATTCCATGGAAGTAGAGCAACCCTCAAACATGACAGTCAATGTACCCCACATTTTCTTTGCTGTAGAACACATTTTAATAGAATGGTAAAGGTCTTTGGGCACAGCTTGGACAATGAAATTTCTAGCCTTCACATCCAAGTTTGCCAACCTCCTATCCTCATCCCCTAATCTGCCTTGTCCTTAACAATAGATTTGACTGTGGCAGGAATGGTTGGTTGACCTTCCCTGACCACAGCTTCAACCACAATGGTTTGTGTAGGAACATAAGGACCATCCGAAGGATGTCAGGCATATTGTTATCGATGGATTCAAGGAAACAAAGACATTCGACCTTTCCACCCACTAAAATCATCTTTATCAAACATGGGTGGTCTGGTTGAAGAACCATTATCAATATAGGATGACATAATGCTTTACTATTAAGAAAATATGCAAGGATCAAGTCAAGTTAATTCTTAACCCCTGCTCTGATACCAATTGATACGTCCCATGGTGTATCAATATACCAAAGTATATTGTACACAGATAGTTGTAGAGGGGGGTGAATACAACTTTTCCCGAACTTTACAAACTTTTAAGCAACGTTTTAAGACTCAAAATACTTAATGCATGTAAAGAACAAGAATCATTAAAACAGTAAAAAATCATAAAAACATTCTTGAACACAGATTGTGGTTTTCAAATGTAATCCTTTATTAAGAAATAATCTATATAAAGAATTACAGGGTTGTTGCGGAATAAAGATAGCCTACAGATATCTAAACAACCCTATGAAATGACAAACAACAATCAATAAGTTTCAGCTCAAGAGAATCAGCCCAAGCTGATCTCGTACAGACTAAGCTGTGTAAGAGCAGAGAAACTTGTGTGAAGAATGATTCTCGAATG
>CM067168.1:25585513-25636174 GCA_034093135.1 Erigeron breviscapus
GTTCAAGCATAAGTCTGTCCAGTGGACCAAAAGATGTACCTTCTACTGGAGTTGTTTCAGTCACAACTTTCTTTAGTTCCTGCACTTCCTTCTGAACATTTGCAACAGCTTTGGGCAAGTGCTTTGGCAACTTTTCATCCAGTAGTTTCTCTACTTGGGGTAACACCCCATCATAAATGCTACGAAGGACAGTCCCAGAAACTTCTTCACATAATTCTTTTAACATGTTGTTTCTGAACCTCCTTGTACATTCATCACTTAGAGTACTAACAACTGCACTCTGTTCCAGTGTGGGTCTACTCTCCAGAGAACTTACCCTGAAAACCAAATTCTGAACCTCTTCTTTCAGACCTGCCAGTCCACCAGTGACTGCACTCTGAACAGAAGTAACCAACCTATTCTCTAATCCCTGGACTGCCACCTTGATCTTTTCAGTGTTGGTGTTTGTGGCCAGTACCAGTTCATCAAGCTTCTCATAAACCAGCTTCTCATTCCCAGCGAAGACATTCATCTCTGAAGCAAGGTTATTTGAAAGTAATGATTTGAAGTCAGAAATAACCTGAGATGAAGTCTGGAGTGATCTCTCCAGGTCCGCCACCTTACTTAAAAGGCCTTGGACCTCGGGAAGAAGAAGTGGAGAGACCAGTGGGAGGTTCAAGTATTGAGGGTAATCTGGTCATTAGAGGAACTTGTGCCCAGTCCTCTTCAGTTGCATCTTCAGATGGTTGCAACTGGTGACTCCGGCGCACGAGGAGGAGGTTGAGATTCTGAAGGTTGAATGGTTTGCTGGAGTGAAGTATTGGGTGTTTTCTGGAATTGAAGGTGGTGGTGGTGGTGGCATGTTTGGTTCTGGTGGTGGCATTTCTGGTGTAGGTGTTGGCATTTCTGGTGGATTTTCTTCTTCTTGTACATCGTCACCCAGAAAAGTTTAAGTTCACATCAAAGCCTTCAGACATTGGAGATTCAACAACATCCCATTCTTGAGCAATCCCAACTGTCTGTTCACCAGACTGTTCACCAGTCTCTATATCTACCTGTTCACCAACCTCAACATTTAAATCCAGTGGAGCCTCTTGCTCACCAGAAGCATGTTCATCAGTTTGAACATCTTCAACAACTTCTTCAACAACTTGCTCAACAACCTGGGCAATATTTTCAGCTTGTTCATCAGTTTCTTGCCCAGCAACCTCTTCAGGTTCAAATATTGGTGATCCATCCAGATTCATAACATCACCAGGATGTCTTGCTGGATTCACCTGGATCCCAGCTCTCATCAGACGCCTATTAGTTCTAGGTCGTCTGGAAGGTTCAACAACTTCTTGACCTTGACTTTCTGGAGCAACTTGTCTTATGGGCTGTACAGCCTCTATTATCTGTACATCATCACCAGATGGTCCTTCAACATCTTGAACTCTAACTGGACCCATTTCAACTTCTTCCCTTTGGAAGGAAAGCATGGACTGAGGAATATCTACCTCATCCACTGGAGACCTGAGATTAACCAAGTCTCTCATGTACTCACTCACAGAAAAGTGAGTAGTATCCATATCATACTGGTCGCCAAGTGCATTCTTAAACATCAGTGAAAGGAATCGAATATAAGGAACAAATGGCTTTCTTCCTTTCACTCTTAGGCGCTCAACCAGGTCGTCAAAAAGAATTTGGGCATAATCCACTTTAAGCCCAAACCACAAGCAATAGGCAATCTGGAGGTGGGTTTGATTGATTTGATCTAACCCTCCAGAACTGCCTCCTAGACACTCAACAATATGAGTGAAGAAATATCTCCATGAGTCTGACAGCTTGCTCATGTAGATAGTCCCCTTTTCTGGATAGCTGGCCATGCTCATCCAGTATATCTGTATGCCCCATCAACCTGCATACTTCCCTTGTATTTATTCCAGTGGGAAGCTCAATTGGCAGCTTTCTGTAACATCCCAAACTTTTCTTTAAGATTTGACTAACGCCGTTAAGTCAACTTTGTGTGTGTCGAAAAGTCTAGTGTGAATATATGCATATACGTAGTTAATGTGTGTTATGTGTGAGGCTTGGAAGCCTAAATATTAATGTAGTATAAATGTGTGAAATATGAAGGTTTATGTCTATGTAGTGACATCTAATGAAGGACTAATGTTGTATATGGTCAATAATGCAGTTTGTGACCAATAATGAAGGGTTTAGAAGTCCAGGGGCTGATTTTGACATAGGTGGAAATTGAAAAACGGGTTTAGGTTAGGATTACCCTAATCTAGAGTTAATTGGCAGTCATTAGCAAAGAATAAACCAATTAACCCTTTCTTTAATCCTAAAGCAGTTATTAGAGCATTTGATCAACGATTTGGTGTTGTAATTGGTCGATCATCGAGTCAAGCAGGTAATTATTGAATCATTGAATGTATTTTCCAGATTTAGAGGTTGTGTAATTATGAATTAAATCTGATTTTGAAGAAGTTTTCAAAGAGTTAGAGTTTTAATGGTGTTTTGGTTAATTAACATTCAAAACGATGTTAAACGAGTTTGTAATCTAATCCGGATGATCAAAATGTGTTTAATTGTGTCAAAATCATGTTTTGGGTGAAGCCTAGATGGATCGTTTCTGGAAAATCGAAGAACTTAGTCGTTTTTGAAAAGCAGTCGAACCAGCGTTCGAACGAAGTTAATCTTCGTTTATGACTATCTTCGTAAGTTATGATTAAGATCGTTCTAATACTATTTTCGTTGGCCAAGTTCGTAAGAAGGAGTTTTATTAAATTCGTTGGTTAAATTCGTAAAGAAGCTATTTTCGTAAAGTATATTGAACGAAGATGAAGTTCGTATGAAAATTAAGTTCGTAATCTATTTTCGTAAAATGAAGCCAAACGAAGTTATGGTCTAAATTCGTAAGTTGTAAAGTAACGAAGTTAATACTTAAGTTCGTAAGAACAATTGAAACGAAGATAAGAACTAAGTTCGTTAGGTGTAATTCTGGAATTTTACGTAGCCAGTCTTAAGTTCGTACGAGGGTCCATGTAAGGTCCTAAATGACTTATATTCATTATGTTAATGTACGATAGGTGTCGGAGGTTACCTATAGGCAATACTAGCTTTTGGTTGCGCACGTATACTTCTATCAGGTAAGATACACTACTTTGTCACGCTGGGGGATCAACTAAAAGCTGGTTTCAAATCATAAATACTTCCATTCGGTACCTTGTTATTGTATGTGGGCTTAAGGGTTACTTGGGAGGTATTATGGGTTATGCAGTTGACCATGAGACCTGAGATGCAGTCCCTATTGTAGTGTAATGCAGTATTGCTTAATGTAGTATGAAGCTATGCAGTTGATGTAGTTTAATGAAGTATCTTTATATGCATGATGTATAGAAATGAAGTTGATGTGTGATATGCATGCTTGACTTGTACACCTAGTTCACTAGTCTTGCTAGGTTGCTATGTCACTTGCACGTTTAAAGATCCAAACGTAATGAAGTTAAAGTGTGTGATTGTCTAGGAATGTGTGTTACCTAGACTATATGTGTGTGAATGTTTGGGAATGCCGGGACCCAATCTATATGTGTGAAATTGAGCTCATAAAACAGATGCAGTGAAAAGTGTTAAGCTTAACCCGTACTAGCCTTAGCCGGGCAAGTGCGTAGATGCAGTTGTTGCTTGGGTGGCTCCTCGCAACATGGTCTTTATAACGCAGGGCGAGTAATACGGGAGGTTTGACCAACCTCCACATACGGATTACTCAAGGATTGGCTTGCCATTCCTAACGACGTAAGATGAGTAGTCTTTTGACTAATCATCCAGTCGGGTGTGATGCAGGGCACACTTATATGCAGTTAACGAAGATACGGGTGACAATGTGTGAACTAATAATGCAGATAACGAAGATATGTGTGATAATGTGGGAACTAATGCAGGATAGGCACATTTAGGATGATTATCCTAATTGATACGAAGTTGTAATGCAGTATATGTGTGAACGTGTGATGTGTGTGGTGCCTATTAAAACTTGTCTAATAATGAAGATTGTTTTAATTGGACAATTGCTTTTAAATAGTGTTATCTTACTTAGCTATTCTTATAGCTAACACTTGTTTCTTAATGTGGTTGTTCCCTCAGGTTTAGCTTGATGGAATCTAGATGCAGGACGTGTGAGCTTGGGTAGATGCAATGCAGGAGCCTTAGCTACCCTTAGACGATGCTTACTTTAGACATTCGCTACTTTTCGTATTTAATGTCGAATTTATGTAGAGATGTGTGAACGGTTGTTTTATTTTGGGCAACCGTTGGGTTTTCATTTGAACTATTGTTTGATATGGCATGTAACACCAAATAAATGCAGAAACCGAAATGTTTTTATCGGTTTTGACTTTTACAGTCTTTACTTCCGCAATTGAACACCGTTAGGTGAAAAGTTTTGAAAACCCATATTTTTAAACGACGGGTGTTACACATTCTGGTCTAAATAGTCTAACTGTAGAACAGACCTGAACAGACTTGCAGTGAAACCAAGGGATCTGGTACCTCCCTTGAGAGTATAGTTGATCGATGAAGTTTCATCGTCATATGTTGCTGTGTACCAGAATTCACACAAATATTCATGGTACATTCTTCCAGGATTCAATGTTAATGCACCATATAATGGACAAGCGAGGAAGAACGAGTTTAATCTCCCAATAATCGATTGAGCATCATGAACACTGGACAGAGAGAGTCTTGCCATCCAGTTATTCATATTTATTCTTATGGCACTTGCCTCAAGATTGATATGAGGCGCCCTATCAACATTTTCCGAAGGAGCAAATTCGTTGGCAAGCAAATTTCTAAGAGATCTTGACTGTCTAGGTGCCATTTATGAGAATAGATGAAAATGAAATTGAATATTTAAGATTATGATGAAGATTTGATGAAAGAATTGAATGTAAATGGAGTAAATAAGAGAGATAAATATGATTGGAAATTGAATGAAGAAAGAAATTAATGAAGGAATTTGAAAGATTTGGGATTTATGTTCGAAGTAAATGCTATTGAAATTGAAAGTGGGTATTTATAGGAGAAGGAATGTGGAACTCAAACGGTTTATTTGAAATTATCAAATAACATTTTTGATCGGGTTCTGAGATCCGCATTAATTACATCACATCACACATAAATGCATGACGGTTTTACAGCCCACAAACAGTAACAACTTGTACTTTTTGTTTTCCCAAAGTAAAAAGACCATCATTGCGTTGAAAAAAGTTACATGCCACGTAGGATTAAGATATTTTCAAAAAGATTTGCTTACGTGGCACACACAAAGACTAAGTATTTAGAAAATATTATGACATATTTCAGTGCATCTGGAGGTTGACTGGACCTTCAGTATCACTGGTGGATTAGTCCAGTGAACATGTACTGATGGTACACTGGAGGGACACTCCAGTAAAGTGGAAACCTCAAACTTGCACGTCAACTAATACAGACAAATGAGAGGGACACATTTACAAGAAGACATAAGTCAACTCAAACACGCACTTCAACCTGTCCAGTTACCAGTGAGAGGGACACATTTACAAAGCACCAGTAATATTTTCTGAAGAGTTTGTCCAGTGAGAAAATAAATTCCCCCTGAACTTAAAACATTTTTAATAGAAAATATTTTTCAAGTCTTTCCCTGGAATGTTGCTCCAGAAATCTAATAATGCAAAGATAGTACACAAAGGCGTTCAATATCTGAGCAGTCACCAGATTTAAGGATTTAACATTCCCAACTCACCAACAAGATATTCAAAAGTTTTGACATCCAGAGGTTTGATAAAAATGTCAGCGAGTTGTTTGTCAGTGGGAATAAAATGGAGTTCAATGTTGTTTTTTCATAATATGATCACGAATGAAGTGATACCTTAGATCAATGTGCTTCGTTCTGGAGTGCATGACTGGATTGTTTGAGATAGCGATGGCACTGGTATTATAACAAAAGATTGGAGTCTTTGAATATTTAATACCATAATCAAGCAACTGGTTCTTCATCCAGAGTATCTGAGCACAACAACTGGCTGCAGACACGTATTCAGCTTCAGCAGTGGACAATGAAACTGAAGTTTGCTTCTTACTGGTCCAGCTGACCAGTTTGCCACCTAGGAAATGACATCCACCAGTTGTGGATTTCCTATCTATCTTACAACCTGCATGATCTGAATCTGAATAACCCATTAGATCCATGCCTGAGCCTTTGGGGTACCAAAGACCTAGACTGGGGACACCTTTAAGGTACTTCAGTATGCGCTTTACAGCAAGCATATGAGATTCCTTTGGATTAGATTGATATCTGGCACATAAACATGTTGAAAACATAATATCTGGTCTACTGGCAGTTAAATACATCAGTGAACCAACCATGCCTCTATAGATAGTGGTGTTCACTGGTTTACCATCTGGATCGGAGTCCAGTGTCAGTGGTGCAGAAATTGGAGTTGGTTTAGATGGTGAAGAGTTCATATCATATTTCTTTAAAAGATCTCTAACATATTTCTCCTGATTAATAAAGATGTCATCTTTGTTTTGTTTAATCTGGAGTCCAAGAAAATATGTTAATTCACCCATCAGACTCATTTCATATTCAGTGGACATGATTTTTGAAAATTTCTTGCACATGTTTTCATCAGTAGACCCAAAAATGATATCATCAACATAAATTTGTACCATTAACAGATTACCTTTCTCATGAAGAATGAATAAGGTATTGTCAATTGCACCTCGTTTAAAACCATTTTTCAACAAATGTTTAGTCAGAGTGTCATACCAGGCACGTGGGGCTTGTCTGAGGCCATATAGCGCTTTGTCCAGACGATATACCCAATGTGGATGCTTTTCATCAACGAAACCTGGAGGTTGTCTGACATAAACTTCTTCTTCAAGCTTTCCATTCAAGAAGGCACTCTTTACATCCATCTGGTAGACCTTGAACTGATGATTAGCAGCGAATGCTAAGAAAATTCTGATCGCTTCAAGTCTAGCCACTGGAGCAAATGATTCATCAAAGTCGACATCTGACTGGCAGTAGCCTTGTGCTACCAGTCTGGCCTTATTTCTGATTACGTGGCCATCTTCATCTACTTTGTTTCTGAAGACCCATCTTGTTCCAATTGGTTCTTTCTTTCCAACTGGGAAAGGAACCAGATACCAGACCTTGTTCCTTTCAAACTGGTGAAGCTCTTCTTGCATAGCAGTCACCCAGCTTGGATCTTCCATAGCCTCGTCAATCTTCTTTGGTTCCATCAAAGATAGGAAACTTACGTATAAGCATTGATTACTGGAGGCTCTTCTGGTCTGAACTCCTCTACTGGAGTCACCTATGATCTGATCAATAGGGTGAGCTTTTGTCCATCTGGAGTACTGACCAGGATTGTTACTGACAACAATATCAGTGCAAAAATTCAGTTGAGTCTCCTCTGGAGTTGCTTCTGGAGGAGGATCTTGCCAGACTACTTCAGTATCTTCATCTGAGTCATTTAAATCACGATTTGCATCATGAAATTCTTCATTTGAAGGCATTTCCTGGAGTACTGGTTCAGTTTGGAATTCTTCATAAGAAGACATTTCTGGTCTATTCTCAACTGACACTGATACTGGGGGAGTAGTACGCACATCTGAACCAATATTAATTTCAGAGGGTAGTTTGAAATCAATAGAAGGATAGAATGGAGTACTACTGGAGAGTTTCTTTTTCTGAACAGGTTCCAGATCAGGATGACTGGAAACTGTGTCTGGTGAATCTTCAAATTTGTCGTTTATTGGATCAGATTCACAAAAGACAATTGGAGTTACTGGGGGAGTGTCAAGGGCTGGCTTCTTGTTGATTGCAGCATTTGATTCATCAAATGTGACATGAATTGACTCATGGACCTTCTCCAGTCTCTTGTTGTAGACTCTGAAGGCCTTGCAAATGGCTGAATAGCCTAAGAAATACCCTTCATCAGCTTTGGCATCAAATTTGCCTAGCTGACTGGAGTCGTTCAGGATGTAAACTGGACATCCAAAAACGTGAAAATAACCAATATTTGGTTTTCTATTTCTTAAGACTTCATAGGCTGTCTTTTTGTGTCTTTTGATGTACACTGATCGATTCTGGGTGTGGCAAGCAGTTGCAATTGCTTCCGCCCAGAAACTGGTAGACAGTCCAGATTCAGCAAGCATACTCCTGGCAGCTTCTATCAGCGTTCGATTCTTCCTTTCCACCACTCCATTTTGTTCTGGAGAGCGGGCTGATGAGAAATTCTGGGAGATGCCAGTGTCAGTACAGAATGACTCCAGAGTTGCATTCTGGAATTCTGTTCCATTGTCACTTCTTAACTGACACACTTTTCGACTGTACTTGAGCTCAATTTGCTTGATAAGACTGATGATTTCAGCAGCAGCTTCACTTTTAGACCTAAGAAAGATCACCCAACAATATCTGGAGAATTCATCTACGATCACCAGGGTGAATCTTTTACCAGCACGAGTCTGAACGTTCACTGGACCAAAGAGGTCCATATGAAGCATATGAAGAGGTTCAGAAATGCTGAAATTCTGTCTGGTCTTGAAACTGGTACGTTTTTGCTTACCCATCTCACATCCTGAACATGGTCTTTCCTTTTTGAAGGAAACTGAAGGTATCCCATCTGCAAGTTGTTTTCTGGACAACTTGTTAATGTTTTTGAAATTTAAATGGGATAACCTTTTGTGCCATAACCAGTTTGTGTCTTCATCAGCTTGAGTATAGAAACACTGCTCTGAAGGAGAGCTTTCCATATCCATCACGTACACATTCCCTTTTCTGGGAGCAATCAACACTACCTTCCAGTCCTTGTTGAATACGATGCCCTGAGCAACATTGAATAAGACTTGATAGCCATCATCACACAGTTGACTTACACTGATCAAGTTATATTTCAAACCATTCACAAATGCAACACGTGTGAACTTGACTTGTCCATTGTTTAGAACACCATATCCCTCAGTCTTTCCACAACCATCATTTCCAAAAGTGATGGAGGGTCCATCAGAAATGGTGAACTCCTCCAGTAGGGTCTTACATCCGGTCATAGTCCTGCCAGCTGCACTGTCAAGATACCAGATATATTTCTTTTGATCGCCCTACACATACACCAGATATTGATCAGTTAGATTTGGGAACCCATCGACTGATGGGTTCACTGGACCCTCCCTTATAGGTCCCTGGGGCAATCTGGTCTAGTTCACTTTCTTCAACAGTGGTCTTGGTTGAAAAGACCACTGGGTTTGATGATTTTAAAACCTTTTTCTTTTTCTCAACTGGAGAAATAGATTTGTCTTTCTTGGCAAAAGGTTTTGTGTTTTGTCTAGGGCCAGATGAAGTACCTTCAATAAAGTTTAATCTTGCATTAAAACTTTGAGATTGACGAGTCAGAATTTGAATCTGGCTCACTAACCTGGACAAAACATTTTCTTCAGATGATACCTTAGCCTTTCCAGTCCAAGGCTTTGGTAGGGGATTGGTCTGAGGCAAAGGTTTATTCCGATAAACCTCTTTAACTGGAGCAGCCATCTGGAGCGCTCCAGTCTTAACCTCTGGGGATTGAACTGGGCAAAAATTGGTCTTGGGAGTTACAGGCTTATCATAAACAGTGGTTGGCCTGAACTCCTCTGGTAATCGATCGATTACTGGTATTAATGATGCTATATGAGTATTTCCATCTAAATATGCGCGTTTTTGAGCAGGAAATTGTTTTACACAAGCATCATATGGCTTTTTGGTTTCTAGCCATGATTTTATTACCAGTTTTTCTTTCTCTAAAATGATCTCAAGATCTTGTTTTTCTGAATCAATTGTTCAGTTACCAGAACCTGGGCTTGAAATGCCAGTTCAATGTCTTGAAGTTCTTTTAATTTTGATTTTAAAGCATTTATTTCAGAAGAATCTGTTTCTAGACCATTTACACAATCAGATCTAACAGTTTCTACAAAAATCAAATCAGAATTTAAAGCTTCAGCAATGTCTAGTTTTAGTTCTTGGTCAGTTGCATTATCATAATCACTAACCTTCTTGATAACAATGTCCACCCATCGTCCAGATGTGACATCTTCCTTCACCAGGAGCTCTTCGTCTGCCAGAGCCATGTAACAGCAATCTCTTTCTTCTTCTTCATCAACAGATGAGTCATCAGAAGGTACCCACTTCTCTTCAGTTGTTGCAATCATGCACTTATTATTGGTTTCAATTTTTTGTGCCATGAGAGCTATTTGGGCCTTAAGCTTTTTATATTTCATTTTATAGCTATCATCAGGCTTATTATTAGAAGAGAATGGACCAGGCTTGGATGCAAACTGGTTGGACCTGCACTCTTTCATGAAATGACCCTTTTTGCCACACTTAAAGCATGTCAAATTGGTCTTGTCAGTGAAAGAACTGGATGCAAATTGTCCAGATGGCCTATTTGCTCTTGCTTTGAAACGGTTAAACGTTTTAGCAATCATTGTAATAAGGTCATCATCTTCAGTTTCATCACAACAGTCTGGAGAGACTTGACTGGATTCTCCAGAATCCATGAGTTCAGACACCATCTTCTTCATAGAAAATACATTCTCAGAAGATATCAGTGCTGTACTTTGTGGTTCAGTATGACTAACCACATTAGGACTACTGGAGGCATGGTTAAGGCATCTTGTTCCGCCACCACTCTCTGAGCTTGATTTTCTTCAGTGTACCTGAAAGCTCCATAAAGAGTTGAGAGAGTGTGTGTATGCAGAGTTTTTCCTTGTCGTAAGACTAGGATCATGTGAGACCATTTGGTGGGTAGAATGTCACAGAATTTCTCCAGAAGTATATCCTTGTCCTTCTCAACCCCAAGACCTCTCAATTGGTTTATGATACTCATAAATCTGGTGTAAGTACCAGTGAGAGACTCGTTAGGTTGAGCAAAAAATGACTCATACCTCTTGTTTAAGGAGACCTTTCTGGTGACAATGGTGTCATCTCCTCCTTCATGTTGGTTTAAAAGTTCATCCCACATGGTTTTAGCACTAGGAAAAGAACTAGTGTGGGAATTAGAGTTTCTGGAACGGCCCCGAGGATCATGTTTTTGAGAAGGGTGTCTAGATTCACCAATCTCCTCTCCTCTTCTGACCAATGTTCCTCCCTCTTTTCCCTTCCTCTTCTAGATCCAGAAGGATCAAGAAGGGGATTGAGAGGTGATGTTGGTACATAAGGACCTTCGTTTAAAATTTTCATCATATTCCTCTCAATACCAGTGACATGCAAAACCATCCTAGCCTTCCACGTACCAAATTCATCACTGTTCCCACTGAATTTAGGAACAGGATTATTTGAGTAGTGCACATGCACGAAGCAGGAGTAGGAGGAGGAGGTGGATTAGTGTTATTAACAATTTGTGGTTCATTTTGATCATTAATATTTGCATTAGGATCGGGACCAAGACTAAAACCTTGTGTATTTTCTTGGTTAGCCATCAAGAAACAGATCTAGGCAATGTTTAGCCTTCTTCTCTGATACCAAATGTGAGTCCCTTAAGTTCGAGATGGTTAAACCAGGAAAGTGTAAAATACAACAAGTCTAATAAGCACTAGATTGGACTAGTATTACTTTAATATAAATGCAAGTATATAAATGAAGTAATACAAGACTTAAAGCAATAAACAAGTAAAGTGGACCATTATGTATTTTTCATGGGTATTTTATTTATGATGTTAAATAAAACACAAGGTTGTTGCGGAATCAAGATAATACATTTAAGTATGTATCCTAACAACCTCTGAGTTACAAATGATCTATATTTGTCAAATAACTCTTTAGGATCGAGATACTTAAAGTTGTGAAGTATCCCTGTTTAAGATTGAGAGTATTTGGACAAATTCACTTCAATGCAAAATGAATGCTTAAAAAGTATTTATGTCAAGGAAATGACTTTGTATTTATAGGCAACAAAATTCACCAGTGAACTTTGTGCCGTACAAATATGGTTGCATACATTTAATGATCCGACAAGAACATTAAATGTATTGGATAAGGAATAAGGATAAAGTCACATCAAGTGCAAGTGTATCCTTTTATCCAACCACCTTAACACACGTATACTTTGGTAAAGAACAAGTGGATTGTTCTTTGGAAAGTGTGTAAAGGGAAAAGTCAATCCTTGATATCAGTGTTCAGACTTGTAGGATCTAGAACACTGACAATCCTCCAGTGAACAGATCTGGTAAGACTTTCCAGTGGACTCCGCCATTTGTTAAGTCTTCTTTCTTCAGACTTCAGTCTTTGACTTCAGTCAGAATGTCTTCAGTAGAGTTGATCTGGACTGGGGTGAAGTCCAGTGAGCTCATCTGGAGAATACTCCAGATTTCCTATACAAGTATTTGCTCACTGGTCTTCATTATTTCTGGACAAATCTTCAGAGGGACTCCAGTTTCCAAGTCTGGAGTAGGTCCAGTAGAACACGTTTCTGGACAGATCTTCAGTAAGGCTCCAGTAGTCGAGTCTGGAGCGAGTCCAGTAAATCTGGACTAAATCTGGACCTAACAGTTATCGTAGGGGCAAAATGGGTGGATCAGACGCGTTGGGTAAGGGGTTCTTTTTATAATGTATACTACACTTTCATTATTTTTTTTCTCAAAAGTGAAAATGTTTGATATGAACATTGAAAAGCTGTAATATTGATTTTTAAATAATTTAGCTTAAAAGGATTGCATCTATAATGCATTTCAAATAAAATTTGACATGTTTTCTCCTTTAGTGTTGTACGGGTTAAAAAATTAACTTTCTAATCTTAAAAATATCACAATCTATTAAATTAAGGGAAATAAGAAGTTGGTAACCTAAGATTCATTTTCTTTGTTCATTAATTTAATATATGATCCGGATGAAGTTGGTGGCTCATTGTTAGGGTCTTTGACTTTGGAAAGATCGACCAGGGTTCCTACTTTCCACATTTGTGGAGTGGATTAATAAAAGGTTTTTTGAAAGACTTGGGTTGCATCCCAGATATGCGTGTAATTAACGGGTGAGAGTAGGATAGAATGTCGTTTTAAAAAAATCTGATATGTTAATACCTATAATACCCCTTAATTATAATTTTTAAAACATGTATCTCTAACTGAGATAACTACACTACCCTTTTTTACACCAATTATTTAAATAACCACGTCGTCGTCACCGCCACCACCACCAGTCCACCGCTAACACTTGTCGCCATCACCACACCGTCACTGCATCGCGCACGTACCCTACTATAGATAAAAGTGTTTGTGTTTTCTAATGAAACAAATTGAGTAATGCAATATTAGCGTCGCATACAAAGTAGCTCGGTCTACACTATCTCTAAAATAGTTTCGTCCCTTAATATAGTAACTGTAGCTTTTTATTGTAGCTGTAAGTTGTAGTTTTTAAACAAAAACAAAGGTGTTAGCTATAACTTTTATTTGTTAGATGCGTTTGATATGGTAGTTGTAGCTGCAACTTAAGGTATTATGTTATTTTTAAATATTAAAATCTTCATCCAAATTAAAAGCTCTAAAAAGGCTACTTGAAGTAGCTTTTCATTTTGCAGTTTTTTTTCTTTCAAATAAATGTTAATGTTAGTTGCATTCAAACAAAAATTTTAACACAATAAAAATTTAGAGTAAATTACACTTTTCGTCCCTGAAGTTGGCACGTTTTTCACTTTTGATCCCTAAAGTGAAAAAATTACAATTTTGACCTTAAACTTGGCCAATTTTTTCAATCGTGGTCCTTTGGCCAGACGGAGTTAAATTTTGGCCGTTAACGTTACACCCGAGGGACTAAAAGTGAAAAACGTGCCAACTTTAGGGACGGAAAATGTAATTCATTCTTCCATTCATCTTCCAACAAGATTCCGGCCTCCGGTCATCTTCTCCGATGGACTCACAAACTTATTATTTACACCCAATGACCAACTCCATTTCTAGCTAGCCATTGACCGACGAAAATGGTGGTTGCCCCCTCTCTCTTTATCACTCTTTCTTGCCACTTCCATGATACGTTGTCGTTTTCATGTTTGAGCCAATGATTTCTAAACTCCCCATTCATCTATCAATCAACAACCCTGGCGGCTGGTTTGATGTTGAATGTACATTACTGGCGATGATGATACTTATCTGCAATATCTTATAAGTTTTTTTCCGAGCATAAATCGGATAACGGGTGAATTCGGGTCGTATCTTGGTTGACTGACTGCAAAGTTTTGGTTGTAAACAAAAATCCACTCGTACGTATGAAATTTGATATCGTATCATTTGAGTAAATGATTTTGTTTGTGGTTTAGATTTGGATTGAAAGTCGAGTTTTTATTAGGTATCATTGGAAAATAAATGTCTAGTCGGAAAATTCCATCGGAAAAGATGATCGGAGAAGATGATCGGAAAAAAAGAATGGAAGAATAAATTTATTTGTATGATTTTCATTTTTCGTCGGTCAATGGCTAGCTAGAAATGGAGTTGGTCATTGGGTGTAAATAATAAGTTTGTGAGTCCATCGGAGAAGATGACCGGAGGCCGGAATCTTGTTGGAGAAGATGAATGGAAGAATGAATTACATTTTCCGTCCCTAAAGTTGGCACGTTTTTCACTTTTAGTCCCTCGGGTGTAACGTTAACGGCCAAAATTTAACTCCGTCTGGCCAAAGGACCACAATTGAAAAAGTTGGCCAAGTTTAAGGTCAAAATTGTAATTTTTTCACTTTAGGGATCAAAAGTGAAAAACGTGCCAACTTCAGGGACGAAAAGTATAATTTACTCAAAAATTTATAATTCAAAATTAAAAAATAAAACTCCTAAAAAACACTTTAAAAAAGTCCGGTCAAACATGCCTTAAATAAGATAAGTGGACCTGTAACCCGGTTTATTTTATCAGGCAGTTCCACTCCTGAATGCTTGACCCGAATCCAACGCATTGTGCATCCCAAAATAAGTATTATAACTAAAAAAAAAACCAAAATTAGGGAAAGACATCGACATTGACCATAAACCCGAATACGAGTATAATTCAAGATTTTGATCAACATTATAACTTCCATGCACGTTCATTATTACTCGGTATATATAAAACCCCTTCATTCGATAACAAACCCTGCTAAAACCCTGCCGCAAATTTTCAATCCCAAATTACACAACCCTAATTAATTAATCGCAAAAAATAAAACATAGACGATACTTGTGCTGTGTGTGCTGATACCTTAGAATGGGTTGCCTACGGAATATGCGGACACAAAGAAGTTTGTTCGACTTGCGTCGTCTTCGTTTCATCTGTGGCGATAACTGCTGCTGCATCTGTAAAACCGAGTCCAAAACCATCTTTGTTACCAAGGTTGTTTTTCTTTCTTTTATATACTAAACCGTCTGTTGTTGTTTATGATCTATATATATATATATATTCCGTATATTTGGGTATGAAACTTATAATTTTTTATTTGTAATCTGGCAAGTTTTGTTGGTTGTATAATTTTTTGAAGAATTTAGTAGTTTTTTCAAAGTCGTATGCAAAACAAGGTGGTCAACATAGTTGTCTCCCTCGTTCGTTTGGGAAACCTGGACTCACACCGTGTCAAAAATTAATGGTGTTCTGTAAGCCCGTAGGCCGGGCTTACACTTCTTAACAAGAAGGACCTAAAAGAAAAAAATATTGAAAAAATTCGCCCAACTATAAAACCAGGTACAGACATTGACAATGGGCTGCCGAGCTGAAAGTTCGGCATATCAGATAGACAAATTTGAAAGTTACATACTTACATTTACACAATAGCAAAACAAGAAGAGTGCATAAATATATTTAGGTGAAAAAATAGTTTTGTTGTACAATATTAGTTGTTTGGGTGGTTTGATAAGAATAAAAGTAATTGAATTAACTTTATTTAGCTGCTAGTTTTTTTCTTAAAGAATGAATAACCCGTGTTAACTTTGTGAAAATCTGGCCCTTTTGCAGGCTTTAGGGGACTACACAAAGGTGATAAGTGATTTTTCGGTGTTCCCTTCCGAAGATAAGGAAGGTCAATCTGGATCATATTGGTATCATGAAGATACGCGGTCTTACTATGATAATTTTGAACAATATAAGATGGTCAAGGCCATGTGTAAGCTTTCTTGTAATGCTTGTGATAAAGTGGAGGGAGAGAATACTGATAATGGATCCAAGAGAAGAACTCTGTTTCGTAACATTCGTCAGCTTAAGGATCATCTGTTTTACCAACATAAATTGTTCATGTGCAACTTGTGCTTGTAAGGAAAGAAGGTTGGAGTCTAAATCTTTGTATTGTTTCCTTGACTGCACCCATATTTGACTCTTTGTATGCTGCATTCACAATATCGTTTAGTTCATTAAGTGTTTCTCGGGTTCTTCTGCTACAATTTGAATAAAAAAGGCGAACGTATAATATACTATTGACTGTCAAATAAAGGATCTTATCTACTAGATTAGGAACAGAAGATATCTTATTAAGCTTGTAAAGATGATATAGTCTGTATACTTCTTCATTTTGCTTCTCTTTTTCTAAAATAATCAAAGTTGTTTGACATGATTTCATTGTTTATAGGTATTTATTTGTGAACAAAAGCTGTATACCAAAGCACAATTAGAGCAACATAAAAATACAGGCGACTCTCAAGTTGATGGAACCGAAAGCGAAAGAGGTGGCTTCAAGGGCCATGTTTTCTGTAAATTATGCAGGTTATGGTTTTATGAAGATAATGAGCTTTATAGGCATATGGAGACCGAACATTACCACTGTTCTATATGCAAACGGTAAAATATATAGCCTTCCATTATCTAACACATCCTATTATGTGCAGCTAATTAACACAGCTTGTTTAAACTATTACCTTTTTTAACCTGGCAGACGGAATATTGGCAACTATGACTATTACAAGAATTATGATGACCTAGAGGTACGTTGTTTCTTCGAATCACAATGTTAGTTTGTCTTTGAGCTCCTATAGAACTCAACTCATCAAGTTATGATGTTGCAGGATCATTTTCGGGAAGCTCATTTTTATTGTGAAGAAGCTGAGTGCCTTTCTAAGAAGTTCATCGTTTTTCCATCTGAAGCTGAAATGAAGGTAAAATTTGTGACAACTCGTAATTTATTAACAACGGGTTAGTCCTAATCTCGATCATTATTATAATTTCGTCTAATTTAGAGATTATGACGTGGAAATTATTAGATAAATGAACATTTGATATAGTTCAATTAGACGTATCCTGATGACGTAGACTATTAGCTATTTAGACGAATGCCGAGTCTTAAAAATAACTTTAAATTAAGATTTAAATGTTAAAATTGAACACAGTAAATAGACTGTCTAAACTAAATATTTCTAAAAGTTTAGTTTATTTAATTTTAATTACTTGCCTTAACTAAAATGAGACGAGGGAAAATACCTTTACTTAAATTATAACCTTTTGGTCAAACGGTATTTAATCGTAAGCATTTTACCAAATTAAGGGTATTTAAAATACCACAAATGAGGCCACATGGGCTGAAATGTTTTTGAGGCAGGGAAACAAACACCCCACCCCCTTCCCTCCTTATTTCTTTTGATCGACCAACACCACACACAACACACACACACCACACAAAACACAGATACATCACTCAAAAATCTCTCAATCTCTTCTATCTTCTTATTCTAAATTGGTCTTGCAAGGGAAGAAATCATTTGGAGATTTTAAGGGTTTATTATCATTATCAAACATCATCATCACCATCTTCAATTATCTTCAAGAACATCAATTTTTGGTAAGTCTAAATCATCCCTTTTTCGCCTATTTATGTTTACTTACTCTTTTCTAGTCATTTCGAGTTTTTACATGGCCTAAAACAACTTGAAATGGGATTAGGGTTTAAATAGGGTTTTAGTTTGATATGATCGTTTCGGAAGATTCGATGATGTTATGGGTGAAATTATGGGTTGAGTTATGTGTATTTATGGTTAATGATGTTTAGTTATGCTTCAAATTGAGTTACAAACTCCTACAAGTCGTTTTGGGGAGGGTTTCGGTCGAATTGGAGTGTTTTGGGTTTGGTTTTCTGCACTTGGAGCTGCAGGTGCAGGCTGCTGGAGGTGGCCACTGCGGCGCAGTGGGCACAGCCCTTCCTCACTGCGGCGCAGTGGCACAGCCCTTCCTCACTGCGGCGCAGTGGGCACAGCCCTTCCCACTGCGGCGCAGTGAGCATGGTTCTAGCTCACTGCGGCGCAGTGGATACCCACTGTAAAGATTTTGCGCGTCAATTTTTAAACATTAATAACTTTTAATCCGAAAGTCCAAATAAGTTTATTTACTTTTGGTTGGTAAAATGAAAGTTTGAAACACATTCTCGGTTATGGCATTCTAGGGTCTATAGCTAAGTAGTTGTACGTAGGATACCCGTCGTCAAGGGATTTGATCCTCATTTTGGTAATGATATCATAGGTTTTGGATAACCAGGAGAATTGACTGTGGATCTTCTCGAGCTACATTATACCTTTTAGCACTTAGATCGCTAAGGTGAGTTTATGGCGCCCCTTTTCCTTTTACTTTGGGCCTGAAAAGCATGTACTGTTGTATACACTATTTGTTAAATAAATGATTGTTTTGTGAGTATGCCATGTGATTTGGATACTTAGATCATTTGACTTAAATTTTGCCATGTTGACGGCTGTCGAAAATGTGTATACGTGTCATTTATTAAATGTTGGGTAAAATGACGTTGAATTGCCGTGTGATGGCTGATTAAGATGTTTCTTTGTGTTTGACAAACTAAAATGTTTCCCCCTATTGGTTAAATTGTCGGATGTTGTATTCTGACTGTCTTGGTTAAATTGTCGGATGTTGTATTCTGACTGTCTTGGTTAAATTGTCGGATGTTGTATTCTGACTGTCTTGGTTAAATTGTCGGATGTTGTATTCTGACTGTCTTGGCTAAGGTCCGCACCCATTTAGAACGGAAACCTGTGCGAGGCATATTGACTGATACTGTCGGATGTTGTATTCTGACTGTCTTGGTTAAATTGTCGGATGTTGTATTCTGACTGTCTTGGTTAAATTGTCGGATGTTGTATTCTGACTGTCTTGGTTAAATTGTCGGATGTTGTATTCTGACTGTCTTGGTTAAATTGTCGGATGTTGTATTCTGACTGTCTTGGTTAAATTGTCGGATGTTGTATTCTGACTGTCTTGGTTAAATTGTCGGATGTTGTATTCTGACTGTCTTGGTTAAATTGTCGGATGTTGTATTCTGACTGTCTTGGTTAAATTGTCGGATGTTGTATTCTGACTGTCTTGGTTAAATTGTCGGATGTTGTATTCTGACTGTCTTGGTTAAATTGTCGGATGTTGTATTCTGACTGTCTTGGTTAAATTGTCGGATGTTGTATTCTGACTGTCTTGGTTAAATTGTCGGATGTTGTATTCTGACTGTCTTGGTTAAATTGTCGGATGTTGTATTCTGACTGTCTTGGTTAAATTGTCGGATGTTGTATTCTGACTGTCTTGGTTAAATTGTCGGATGTTGTATTCTGACTGTCTTGGTTAAATTGTCGGATGTTGTATTCTGACTGTCTTGGTTAAATTGTCGGATGTTGTATTCTGACTGTCTTGGTTAAATTGTCGGATGTTGTATTCTGACTGTCTTGGTTAAATTGTCGGATGTTGTATTCTGACTGTCTTGGTTAAATTGTCGGATGTTGTATTCTGACTGTCTTGGTTAAATTGTCGGATGTTGTATTCTGACTGTCTTGGTTAAATTGTCGGATGTTGTATTCTGACTGTCTTGGTTAAATTGTCGGATGTTGTATTCTGACTGTCTTGGTTAAATTGTCGGATGTTGTATTCTGACTGTCTTGGTTAAATTGTCGGATGTTGTATTCTGACTGTCTTGGTTAAATTGTCGGATGTTGTATTCTGACTGTCTTGGTTAAATTGTCGGATGTTGTATTCTGACTGTCTTGGTTAAATTGTCGGATGTTGTATTCTGACTGTCTTGGTTAAATTGTCGGATGTTGTATTCTGACTGTCTTGGTTAAATTGTCGGATGTTGTATTCTGACTGTCTTGGTTAAATTGTCGGATGTTGTATTCTGACTGTCTTGGTTAAATTGTCGGATGTTGTATTCTGACTGTCTTGGTTAAATTGTCGGATGTTGTATTCTGACTGTCTTGGTTAAATTGTCGGATGTTGTATTCTGACTGTCTTGGTTAAATTGTCGGATGTTGTATTCTGACTGTCTTGGTTAAATTGTCGGATGTTGTATTCTGACTGTCTTGGTTAAATTGTCGGATGTTGTATTCTGACTGTCTTGGTTAAATTGTCGGATGTTGTATTCTGACTGTCTTGGTTAAATTGTCGGATGTTGTATTCTGACTGTCTTGGTTAAATTGTCGGATGTTGTATTCTGACTGTCTTGGTTAAATTGTCGGATGTTGTATTCTGACTGTCTTGGTTAAATTGTCGGATGTTGTATTCTGACTGTCTTGGTTAAATTGTCGGATGTTGTATTCTGACTGTCTTGGTTAAATTGTCGGATGTTGTATTCTGACTGTCTTGGTTAAATTGTCGGATGTTGTATTCTGACTGTCTTGGTTAAATTGTCGGATGTTGTATTCTGACTGTCTTGGTTAAATTGTCGGATGTTGTATTCTGACTGTCTTGGTTAAATTGTCGGATGTTGTATTCTGACTGTCTTGGTTAAATTGTCGGATGTTGTATTCTGACTGTCTTGGTTAAATTGTCGGATGTTGTATTCTGACTGTCTTGGTTAAATTGTCGGATGTTGTATTCTGACTGTCTTGGTTAAATTGTCGGATGTTGTATTCTGACTGTCTTGGTTAAATTGTCGGATGTTGTATTCTGACTGTCTTGGTTAAATTGTCGGATGTTGTATTCTGACTGTCTTGGTTAAATTGTCGGATGTTGTATTCTGACTGTCTTGGTTAAATTGTCGGATGTTGTATTCTGACTGTCTTGGTTAAATTGTCGGATGTTGTATTCTGACTGTCTTGGTTAAATTGTCGGATGTTGTATTCTGACTGTCTTGGTTAAATTGTCGGATGTTGTATTCTGACTGTCTTGGTTAAATTGTCGGATGTTGTATTCTGACTGTCTTGGTTAAATTGTCGGATGTTGTATTCTGACTGTCTTGGTTAAATTGTCGGATGTTGTATTCTGACTGTCTTGGTTAAATTGTCGGATGTTGTATTCTGACTGTCTTGGTTAAATTGTCGGATGTTGTATTCTGACTGTCTTGGTTAAATTGTCGGATGTTGTATTCTGACTGTCTTGGTTAAATTGTCGGATGTTGTATTCTGACTGTCTTGGTTAAATTGTCGGATGTTGTATTCTGACTGTCTTGGTTAAATTGTCGGATGTTGTATTCTGACTGTCTTGGTTAAATTGTCGGATGTTGTATTCTGACTGTCTTGGTTAAATTGTCGGATGTTGTATTCTGACTGTCTTGGTTAAATTGTCGGATGTTGTATTCTGACTGTCTTGGTTAAATTGTCGGATGTTGTATTCTGACTGTCTTGGTTAAATTGTCGGATGTTGTATTCTGACTGTCTTGGTTAAATTGTCGGATGTTGTATTCTGACTGTCTTGGTTAAATTGTCGGATGTTGTATTCTGACTGTCTTGGTTAAATTGTCGGATGTTGTATTCTGACTGTCTTGGTTAAATTGTCGGATGTTGTATTCTGACTGTCTTGGTTAAATTGTCGGATGTTGTATTCTGACTGTCTTGGTTAAATTGTCGGATGTTGTATTCTGACTGTCTTGGTTAAATTGTCGGATGTTGTATTCTGACTGTCTTGGTTAAATTGTCGGATGTTGTATTCTGACTGTCTTGGTTAAATTGTCGGATGTTGTATTCTGACTGTCTTGGTTAAATTGTCGGATGTTGTATTCTGACTGTCTTGGTTAAATTGTCGGATGTTGTATTCTGACTGTCTTGGTTAAATTGTCGGATGTTGTATTCTGACTGTCTTGGTTAAATTGTCGGATGTTGTATTCTGACTGTCTTGGTTAAATTGTCGGATGTTGTATTCTGACTGTCTTGGTTAAATTGTCGGATGTTGTATTCTGACTGTCTTGGTTAAATTGTCGGATGTTGTATTCTGACTGTCTTGGTTAAATTGTCGGATGTTGTATTCTGACTGTCTTGGTTAAATTGTCGGATGTTGTATTCTGACTGTCTTGGTTAAATTGTCGGATGTTGTATTCTGACTGTCTTGGTTAAATTGTCGGATGTTGTATTCTGACTGTCTTGGTTAAATTGTCGGATGTTGTATTCTGACTGTCTTGGTTAAATTGTCGGATGTTGTATTCTGACTGTCTTGGTTAAATTGTCGGATGTTGTATTCTGACTGTCTTGGTTAAATTGTCGGATGTTGTATTCTGACTGTCTTGGTTAAATTGTCGGATGTTGTATTCTGACTGTCTTGGTTAAATTGTCGGATGTTGTATTCTGACTGTCTTGGTTAAATTGTCGGATGTTGTATTCTGACTGTCTTGGTTAAATTGTCGGATGTTGTATTCTGACTGTCTTGGTTAAATTGTCGGATGTTGTATTCTGACTGTCTTGGTTAAATTGTCGGATGTTGTATTCTGACTGTCTTGGTTAAATTGTCGGATGTTGTATTCTGACTGTCTTGGTTAAATTGTCGGATGTTGTATTCTGACTGTCTTGGTTAAATTGTCGGATGTTGTATTCTGACTGTCTTGGTTAAATTGTCGGATGTTGTATTCTGACTGTCTTTTCAGACTAGTCATGTCGGATGGAGTTAGCTCAAATGCTGTTGTACCTTGTACACCTCCAGTTCCTGTCATAGAAAACTCCATTCCTTGTGTTCCTGACTCTTATGAAGAGGAACCAATGGAGGAATCGGGCAATGAATCACGCCCTATCAATCTAGTGTCATCTTCCAGTGAATCTGGAGGTGAACATGTGTCTATCCATGTTCAATCATCTGTGACACCGGTATCTCCATATCAGAGGAGGACTACCGAGGGAGTTGGTATACGTTATGCTCCTAGAGACCCTTATGCTCCTGGTCCTTCTGCACCAGTTCAGGCAACTGTGGACTTGGTCTTTCATTCTTTCAGGGAGATCCGTATGCTGCGGGTCCCTCCAGAGTGCCTGTCTACAATCCAAGTGCCGTTATGCCAGTTGCATCTGCAACTGATAGGTCGGAATATTACCGCCGACAATTGTCAAGGATGAACAATTCCCTCATCTGCACTAGAGAGAAAATAGAGAATCAAGCTCAGGCGTTGACTGAAGCTTATCATCAGGCGGCTGAGGCTATGACTGTTGCTAGGGAAGGGAAGGAAGCTATTGGGAGGATGATCTGGATACTGTCAGTCGTGGTGGTCTTGGTGGTGGCTTTGCTTGTGGTAGTTCTTTTCAGGATGTAATCAGTAGTGGTAGTGGTAACGTATTGTAAGCCTTAGAACATTTGACAACTCATACTTCTGTATTTGAGTTGTAATCTTTTTGGTGGATGTATTTCCCACGTATTTCGGATAGTATTGTTCTGACTGTGTAATGTATCATCGTGGATGTTGTTCCCACATGATTTGGGTTGTGGATGTAGTTTTCCCACAAGATTTTGGAAATGTACAAGTCAGACTATGTAAAAAGTTTTAAGTATAAATGAAATATGATCGTTCTTTGGCTTACCTACTTGTTCAGGCTACATTACTTGCTCATTTCAATTCTAGAAATGTAGTGAACTATATTTCTTGTCTTGTTTAGTTAATGAGTTCAAGTAAGTCGATAATTTGCGACATGCATTTAATGCCCTCTTATATCTTGAAAAGCTACATTCTGTGTTATTCTTATGAGAAAACCTCTAAATTTCATCTTGTTCATATCAAGGATAGATGGCTCCCAAGACGAAAAGTAAGATCCCGAAAAAGGCTCCAGTTAAGAAAGCTGCTCCAAGGAGAGTTACTCGATCAACTCCTTTGAATACTGAAGCTGAACAGGAAGGACCTGTGATTCAGCAAAGACAGGAAGCTGCTACTGTCCAGGTGAATACTGGCCCTGGACCTACCCCAAATACTGGTGGGGAAAATAACATGGCAGCATTTGTGACACAACAACTATTGGCCGCCATGCCTACTTTAGTTGCTCAGATCACGGCAAGCATGAACGCCAATAATAATCATCATACTGATAATAGTAACAACGTTGAACCTACTGCTGAACAAGTTGTTCCTCGAGCTCAACTTCGAGTGGGTGACTACAAGACCTTCACCTATTGTAAACCAAAAGAATTTCATGGTACCGAGGGTCCGGTAGGTCTAATCAACTGGCTAGAAAGCATAGAGGCGGTGCTTCATATTAGTCGTTGTGCCGAAGAGCACAAAGTGGAATATGCTTCCACTCAACTTCAAAAGCACGCTCTATCATGGTGGAACGAGCAGGTTAGGACCCGAGGTCGAGACCAAGCTAATAGGATACCTTGGTTTGATTTTAAAAGTATGTTGATGGAAAAGTACTGTCCTAGGGAGGAAGTACAGAAAATGGAAGGCGAATTTTGGAATCATAATATGGTCGGGCTAGACAACGAGAAATACACTACTCGTTTTCATGAGCTGACAAGACTAGTTCCTCGTATGGTGGATACGGAGGAGAAGTTAATTGAAAGATACTGCTATGGATTGTCACCTGACATCCGAAGGTTGGTAGCCGCTTTTAACCCCTTGACTCTTCAAGCAGCAGTTAGTGCAACCAATCGGATGGTGATAGATTTGAAGAGAACCACTGGTTCTTCTGTTGGAACTGAAGTAATCAAGAGAAGGACTGATCAGGCCTCCGGTAGTGGATTTGGAAACGGTGGGAACAGCAAGAGGTTTAAAGCTGCCAGAAACTTTGCAGTAGTCCCCCAAGATATCAAGAGGTACCCCGGCGCAGACGCAAGATGCAACAAGTGTGGTCTCCATCACTTGGGAAATTGTCCTACTTGCCACCATTGTAAAAGAACGGGACATCAGGCAAAGTTCTGTAGGGAAAAGATACCAAATCAGTGCTACGAGTGTGGAAGTGAGAATCATATGCGACCCGCGTGTCCACGACTTAATCAAGCCCCGAACAATAATGCTATAGTTCCAGTGAGGAACAATGCGGGGAACAATCAAGCTAGGAATCAACGAGGACAAGGCAGAGGTCGAGTTTTTGCTTTGGATGCTGCTGATGCACGACGAGATCCCAACGTTGTGATAGGTACATTCATACTCAATAATCATTATTATGTTTTTGTATTATTCGACTCTGGTGCTGATAAAAGTTTCATATCCTTAGAATTTAAGTCTCGATTTGGTATAGTAGCTATCCCTATGAAAGACACTTATATTGTCGAATATGCAAACGGTCAAAAGTATATTGTTAGAGATCATTTAGTAGATTGCAGTTTGGTATTAGCCGGTAAGACTTTTAAAATTGACCTAATCCCCATAGAACTAAGCAGTTTTGATGTGATTGTTGGTATGGACTGGTTATCTAAGGTTAGAGCTAATATAAGTTGTTATGAGAAGATTGTTAGAATACCTCTGCAGAATAACGAAACCCTAGAAGTGCAAGGAGACAAGGCAGGAAAGAAATTAATCTTAGTATCGGCGATAAAGGCAAATAAATATTTACAAAAAGAACACCCTGCCTTCTTAGCATTTGTAGTAGAAAGGAAACCAGAGGTTAAAGAAATGCAAGACATTCCAGTAGTTAGAGATTTTCCAGAGGTGTTTCCTGAAGATTTGATGGGACTTCCACCTCACAGGCCAGTTGAGTTTGGAATAGATTTGGTCCCTGGAGCTGCACCCGTGGCCAAGGCACCCTATCGTCTTGCGCCATCAGAAATGCAAGAATTGTCCGAAAAACTTCAAGAGTTGTTAGCTAAAGGACTAATTCGTCCAAGTTCATCACCTTGGGGAGCTCCGATCCTATTTGTGAAGAAGAAAGACGGCTCTATGCGTATGTGTATTGATTACAGAGAACTGAACAAGTTGACTGTCAAGAACAGGTACCCTTTACCTCGTATTGACGACTTGTTTGACCAATTGGAGGGTGCATCACACTTTTCCAAGATTGATCTCAGATCTGGGTATCATCAACTCAGAGTCAGAGAGACGGACATTCCTAAAACAGCCTTCAGAACTCGTTACGGACATTATGAGTTTTTGGTTATGCCGTTTGGCTTAACCAATGCACCTGCTGTGTTTATGGACTTAATGAATCGAGTATGTCGACCGTATCTTGACAAGTTTGTCATTGTATTCGTTGACGACATATTGATATACTCAAGGAATAAAGACGAACATGAAGGTCATCTGAGAACCATTCTGCAATTGCTCAAGGATCAGAAGTTGTATGCGAAATTCTCAAAATGTGAATTCTGGATTAGGGAAGTACACTTCTTGGGTCATGTAGTGAACAGGGATGGGATCCACGTAGATCCATCTAAGATTGAAGCAATAAAGAAGTGGGAAGCCCCTAAGACTCCGACAGAAATCCGTCAGTTTCTTGGATTGGCTGGATATTATAGGAGATTTATTGAGAACTTCTCAAAGGTTGCTCAACCTTTGACGTTGTTAACTCAAAAGGCCAAGGAATTTATTTGGCAGGATGCCCAGGAAGAAGCATTTCAAACGTTGAAAGACAAGCTATGTAATGCTCCTATTTTAGCGTTACCGAATGGAATTGAAAACTTCGTGGTATATTGTGACGCATCACATCAGGGAATGGGATGTGTGCTTATGCAGGAGGGTAAGGTCATTGCTTACGCTTCCAGACAACTCAAAACCCACGAAAGGAATTACACAACCCACGATCTCGAACTCGGAGCGGTTGTTTTTGCCTTAAAGATTTGGAGGCACTACTTGTATGGTACAAAGTGTATATTGAGAAGATAAAGAAATTGTCTCAATTATATATTGAGAAGATCGTGTCACTTCATGGTGTTCCTGTGTCTATTATCTCGGATCGTGATGGTCGTTTTACTTCTCAATCATGGAGATATTTTCAAGACGCTTTGGGCACTCAGTTGAAATTGAGTACGGCTTACCATCCACAGACGGACGGGCAAAGTGAGCGTACCATTCAGACGTTAGAAGACATGCTTCGGGCATGTGTTATCGATTTCAAAGGTAGCTGGGATACCTTTTTGCCGTTAGCTGAATTTTCATATAATAACAGCTATCACACAAGCATAAAGTGTGCGCCTTTTGAAGCTTTGTATGGGCGGAAATGTAGATCGCCTGTTTGTTGGCTTGATGCTGGTGAGCGTCGTTTGTACAAATATGGACTGGTTCAGAAGACTACTGACCAGATTGTTGAAATTAGGGCACGGCTGAAGGCGGCTCAGGATCGCCAGAAGAGCTATGCACGCTTTAAAAGTGGGTGATAAAGTTATGTGGGTGATAAAGTTATGTTAAAAGTGTCACCTTGGAAGGGCACTGCACGCTTTGGCGTGAGAGGAAAACTTAGTCCTCGTTATATCGGACCATTCGAAATTGTTCGAAGGATTGGTTCCGTGGCTTATAAGCTCGATTTACCCCAGGAGCTTGAACATGTTCATCCCACATTTCATATATCGAATCTAAAGAAATGTTTAACTGATGAAACGTTGGTTGTACCTGTGGAAGAGTTGCAAGTGAATGACTCTCTTCAATTTGTAGAGGAGCCTGTTGAAATTTTAGACCAACAGCTCAAATAGCTTAGACGAAGTCGTATCAAGTTGGTCAAAGTTCGTTGGAACTCAAAACACGGACCAGACTCGACTTGGGAACGTGAGGACTATATGAGGGATAAGTATCCTCATCTTTTTACTAAGCAAGACTTGATTTCGGGACGAAATCCTTAGAAGTCGGGGATGCTGTGACAACTCGTAATTTATTAACAACGGGTTAGTCCTAATCTCGATCATTATTATAATTTTGTCTAATTTAGAGATTATGACGTGGAAATTATTAGATAAATGAACATTTGATATAGTTCAATTAGACGTATCCTGATGACGTAGACTATTAGCTATTTAGACGAATGCCGAGTCTTAAAAATAACTTTAAATTAAGATTTAAATGTTAAAATTGAACACAGTAAATAGACTGTCTAAACTAAATATTTCTAAAAGTTTAGTTTATTTAATTTTAATTACTTGCCTTAACTAAAATGAGACGAGGGAAAATACCTTTACTTAAATTATAACCTTTCTGCACTTGGAGCTGCAGGTGCAGGCTGCTGGAGGTGGCCACTGCGGCGCAGTGGGCACAGCCCTTCCTCACTGCGGCGCAGTGCCATTGTACTGGTCCCTGGTTCGATTTAGCCCACTGCGGCGCAGTGAGCATGGTTCTGGCTCACTGCGGCGCAGTGGATACCCACTGTAAAAATTTTGCGCGTCAATTTTTAAACATTAATAACTTTTAATCCGAAAGTCCAAATAAGTTTATTTACTTTTGGTTGGTAAAATGAAAGTTTGAAACACATTCTCGGTTATGGCATTCTAGGGTCTATAGCTAAGTAGTTGTACGTAGGATACCCGTCGTCAAGGGATTTGATCCTCATTTTGGTAATGATATCATAGGTTTTGGATAACCAGGAGAATTGACTGTGGATCTTCTCGAGCTACATTATACCTTTTAGCACTTAGATCGCTAAGGTGAGTTTATGGCGCCCCTTTTCCTTTTACTTTGGGCCTGAAAAGCATGTACTGTTGTATACACTATTTGTTAAATAAATGATTGTTTTGTGAGTATGCCATGTGATTTGGATACTTAGATCATTTGACTTAAATTTTGCCATGTTGACGGCTGTCGAAAATGTGTATACGTGTCATTTATTAAATGTTGGGTAAAATGACGTTGAATTGCCGTGTGATGGCTGATTAAGATGTTTCTTTGTGTTTGACAAACTAAAATGTTTCCCCCTATTGGTTAAATTGTCGGATGTTGTATTCTGACTGTCTTGGTTAAATTGTCGGATGTTGTATTCTGACTGTCTTGGTTAAATTGTCGGATGTTGTATTCTGACTGTCTTGGTTAAATTGTCGGATGTTGTATTCTGACTGTCTTGGTTAAATTGTCGGATGTTGTATTCTGACTGTCTTGGTTAAATTGTCGGATGTTGTATTCTGACTGTCTTGGTTAAATTGTCGGATGTTGTATTCTGACTGTCTTGGTTAAATTGTCGGATGTTGTATTCTGACTGTCTTGGTTAAATTGTCGGATGTTGTATTCTGACTGTCTTGGTTAAATTGTCGGATGTTGTATTCTGACTGTCTTGGTTAAATTGTCGGATGTTGTATTCTGACTGTCTTGGTTAAATTGTCGGATGTTGTATTAAACTTGTATTTGGATTAATGGATGTAATCTCTATTTACCTTCTGATTAGTACGCAATTACTTGTTAACCCTGTATTTCCGCTACAACGGGGTGTGACAAAATTATTAGCTAAAGAACCGGCATCACACACACACACACAAGTCACAGCCCATAAGGGGGAAGAAACATTATGTTTTTAGGATTCAATCTTTAGATTCTAATTTTGTTTTCAAATTTCAGTTACACATAACTCAAGAGCATGCGGGCCACATGTCACGAGCAAGGCGTAATGCTACTCTCCAGGTTTGACTTCATGTTTTGTGCTCATGCTAGAATACAATCAAATCAGAATATAACATTTGCTCAGTTTGATTTTTAGTACATGGGCGGGTTGGGTAACATGTTAAACACATGAAATGTCGAAACTGGCTTGAGAAGGTCGTCTACAAACACTTAGTCAATTTACCTTTTTACAAGTATTTAACGTGTTACTTGTGATTTTGAAAATAATGATATTACAGTAACAATCTAGATATCTAACTAAATAAGAACGGTAAGGAGGTTGTATGCAATTTTTTTTGTCTGCTTCTGCTCTTTTTTATCTTTCCTAATTTGATTTTCCTTTTTTAGTTATCCACCAACTTCACATATGGACAAACCAGTGAACATGGTAATAGACATGGTAGACGACAGAATGATCTATCTGAACCCGAGCCGTCTTCAACATCGGAACCCAGCCATGAGACGGCTAATGATAGTGATGTGAATGACATGCCACCAGAGGAATCTGACTTCCCTCCACTTCCAACTGGCTCTGATGCTATTGCCCCAAATCCCGAAAGTTTATTGAGTAACAATCAGGTTTGGTCCACATTAGCCCGTTTAAAAACTAATCATAATAATCAACCCTCACCCAGTTCAGTATCTAGACCTGAATCCGCCTTCCCTCCACTTTCATCTGGCTCTGATGCTATTGCCCCAAATCCCGAAAGTTTACTGAGTAACAATCAGGTTTGGCCAAATTAGCCCGTTTACAAACTAATCGTAATAGCCTAAGAAGAAGAAAAAAACGTAATCATAATAACCAACCCTCACCCAGTTCAGTCTCTAGACCTGAATCCGCCTTCCCTCCACTTCCCATTTCCACAGGCCCTGATACTAGTGTCCAAACGCCCGAAAATTTACCGAGTAACAATCGGGCCCCATCCACATCAGCCCGTTTAAAAACTAATCATAATAATCAACCCTCACCCAGTTCAGTTTCTAAAGCTGAATCCGCCTTCCCACCACTTTCCTCTGGCTCTGATGCTATTGCCCCAAATCCCGAAAGTTTACTGAGTAACAATCAGGTTCAGTCCACATCAGTCCGTTTAAAAACTAATCATAATAATCAACCCTCACCCAGTTCAGTATCTAGACCTGAATCCGCCTTCCCTCCACTTTCATCTGGCTCTGATGCTATTGCCCCAAATCCCGAAAGTTTACTGAGTAACAATCAGGTTTGGCCAAATTAGCCCGTTTAAAAACTAATCATAATAATCAACACTCACCCAGTTCAGTTTCTAAAGCTGAATCCGCCTTCCCACCACTTTCCTCTGGCTCTGATGCTATTGCCCCAAATCCCGAAAGTTTATTGAGTAACAATCAGGTTTGGTCCACATTAGCCCGTTTAAAAACTAATCATAATAATCAACCCTCGCCCAGTTCAGTTTCTAGAGCTGAATCCGCCTTCCCTCCACTTTCCTCTGGGCCTGATGCTATTGCCCCAAATCCTGAAAGTTCACTGAGTAACAATCAGGTTTGGTCCACATTAGCCCGTTTAAAAACTAATCATAATAATCAACCCTCGCCCAGTTCAGTTTCTAGAGCTGAATCCGCCTTCCCTCCACTTTCCTCTGGGCCTGATGCTATTGCCCCAAATCCTGAAAGTTCACTGAGTAACAATCAGGTTTGGTCCACATTAGCCCGTTTAAAAACTAATCATAATAATCAACCCTCGCCCAGTTCAGTTTCTAGAGCTGAATCCGCCTTCCCTCCACTTTCCTCTGGGCCTGATGCTATTGCCCCAAATCCTGAAAGTTCACTGAGTAACAATCAGGTTTGGTCCACATTAGCCCGTTTAAAAACTAATCATAATAATCAACCCTCGCCCAGTTCAGTTTCTAGAGCTGAATCCGCCTTCCCTCCACTTTTCTCTGGGCTGATGCTATTGCTCCAAATCCCGAAAGTTTACTGTGTAACAATCAGGCTTGGTCCACATTAGCCCGTTTAAATAATTATAATAATCAACCCTCGCCCAGTTCAGTTTCTGGACCTACAAGCACTAGCAGAATCAGCCATTCAACGTCAGCCCTGAATTTGGTTGATACTAATTCAGTGTCTGATTTTCCACCAATGCAAAGACATAATGTGCCTGCAAATGGACGTTCCACAAAAAGTGCGAAAGATTTATATTCTAAAAACAAGCCAATGGTAGATAAAATCCGCACAGATCTAGAATTTGATGATTGGACATTACCTGGTGGTCAATTTGTTTTAAAACCGCCAAAGAGTGATGACGAAAGCAGCAGTTATGGTCGACTCAAGGAAGTTAGAAGCAAGCAGAAAGAGAAGAAAACGTCAAAGTTCCCAAAGGCCCGTCTTGGTAATGGATCTATGGTCTCACTCCTAGATGATCTTACTAATACCTTTGATTACGCGTTTCTAGAGGTAACATCAAATGGGAACACAGGCCAAGATCCTAATGAAGCTGTACCAGTAAAAAGTGTTTGGCGCAATGGTGGAGGTCATAGGATAATTGGGAAAGACCAAACTAGAGCCTACACCTTTGAGTAAGAGCATAGCAACTCTAAGTAAGAGCATGGGTAATGTACGTTTCGTGAATCAGTTCTAGTCTTATGGAATATGGAGATATATGCATGTGGTTCATTTTATGGTGGCTTGTTGCATAGGCTGAAGTGGAATGGATATGAGAACAGAATTCCGGTCATTAATATACTCTGCTTCAAATGTTCATGTTGAAAACATAATGCAAATACTTTGAGCTTTCTGGAGTAATTATAGTTTAAACAGAGTTTATGATTCGGAAACTTGTTGCTATTATCAGTTTAGTAGCCAAATTGTGGACAACACACAAATCAACAATTACTTTTTATAATTAATTTTTTAGCTATTCCTGAATTTAGTTTTATTCTGTTATTCCTTTGATATAATAAATATACGATGTTGATTAGTATATGTTAGTAATTTTATAATTATATATGAGCATATATTCTAGCACTAAAGATATGCCTAATCCGTCATCAAAGATATGCCTAAAGATCGTGGCATCCCTTTGGGATCATCATAGGCAGCCCAGACCTGACCTTTTTTTGCTTCTGTCATGGTCAAAATTATGAAATTCTGGATTTGGTACGTACATCCATCTCATGAAAGGTTCATAGAAAGGTCCTAGAAAGTTGGACATAGAAGATTTTGATTCACATATATTCTTATTAGTTCATACTGCAATTTGCATCTCTTGCATGTCCAAAACGTCTTGGACGCCATTTGTTTATTCGATGATGAAAGAACAGAGGTCAGGCCCGTTTTAATGGGACTAATTTTAACTTTTTCCATTGAGAAATAGTCTTATTTCTTTGCATTGGTAGTAATATTTGTTGCTTTAGCAGCTGTATCATTTACTTTATTAGTTGTATCCTTTCCTTTCGCGGTAGTATCCTTTGTTTTAGTAATTATATCCTTTGCTTTAGTAGTAGCAGCCGTATCCGTTGCTTCAGCAGTAGTAGCCGTATCTGTCGCTCTAGTAGTAGTAGTAGCCGTATCCTTCACTTCAACCTTTTGTCCAGCTGTAGTCTGTGTGAGATAGTGAAAACCATTTGGCGGTTGTGAACCACCATTTTGAGTCTGAATCTTCTGCCTAAACACCCTACCGATCCTTTTATGATTATATGCTCTGATTGTTTGTCTCTATGAGATAGTAAATTCCGAGCTTTATACTTATCGTATTGAAATGCCTGATCGGCTGATCTGCCCCGATGGATTTGTTCTTGTAACTTGCAAGAATGAAGGGCTAAGGCTGTACTTGGTCATTTTTTTTGTTCGTCTTTGATTAGTAAAAAGGCATTGTGAAATTTATGGATATTTTTATGCATTAATAAACTGTTCTGTAAATTTTTTTAATATAATAAACTATTTCACTAAATTCCTAAAAGGAATTTTGGTTGTACATGTATGTTTGATGAAATTTGATTACGGTGATCTTTTTATTTACATGTATGTCCATTTCCATGTATGTTCCGAGCTTTTTGATAGTAAATTACTTGTGTTTTACAAGATGTGTTAGGTCAGGATGCATACTTCTATGATACAGTACTTGATAGTTTTGAAGACTTTACATTTTATTGGAATTCAAGAAAAGTGGACAACTTCAGATATAATGTAATTTGCAATCTTTTAAGAACCTTTGTTACTTTGTCCTCTGTATTCTATAAGCTTATTTTTAGCTTCTTAGGGGATATATAGTTCACGGATTTTAAGTTATCCAACTTGAGAGGTAAAGTTGAGAGAATCATAATTTTATAACCATTAGATTAAAATCAAAGGTCAAAATTCAATGATCATCTTTTAATCTTGATCTTTGATTTTAATTCAAGAGTCAAATCTAAACACTTTAATTGAAATACATGTATATTGCTTATTAATGTATCTGACCCACTTTGCAAGCCGAATAATTCTATGACAATCATCTGCTTTGTAGGTGCCGAAATCGTCGTTTGTGTTATATTTAAAATTATAAGAATTTTATAAAGATATATATTGAATTTTTGGTGAGCTATATGTTAGGAATGTAAGTTTAGTAATATATTTATATTCATAATTTATAACAAATTTATGGTTTTTATAAAAAGTTCAACTTTTTTAAACGACCAGTCGAGTAATGACACCAGGGAATCTCACCATATAAACTTGAGGTTCTATCAAATTCACTCTTTAGTCCTTCCTACTTCTCATTTGTTATCACAAAGAGTCAAATCTAAACACTTTAATTGAAATACATGTATATTGCTTATTAATGTATCTGACCCACTTTGCAAGCCGAATAATTCTATGACAATCATCTGCTTTGTAGGTGCCGAAATCGTCGTTTGTGTTATATTTAAAATTATAAGAATTTTATAAAGATATATATTGAATTTTTGGTGAGCTATATGTTAGGAATGTAAGTTTAGTAATATATTTATATTCATAATTTATAACAAATTTATGGTTTTTATAAAAAGTTCAACTTTTTTAAACGACCAGTCGAGTAATGACACCAGGGAATCTCACCATATAAACTTGAGGTTCTATCAAATTCACTCTTTAGTCCTTCCTACTTCTCATTTGTTATCACAAAGAGTCAAATCTAAACACTTTAATTGAAATACATGTATATTGCTTATTAATGTATCTGACCCACTTTGCAAGCCGAATAATTCTATGACAATCATCTGCTTTGTAGGTGCCGAAATCGTCGTTTGTGTTATATTTAAAATTATAAGAATTTTATGATATTTTCAGGTATTTTTGGATATTTTCGAATATTTAATAAAAAAATATTGAAAATTTTATAAAAAAAATAGGTTTTTCGGATATTCGAAATTTTCAAAAATCACTATCCGAATCTGAAATTTCAGACATTCGACTTTTTCAAATAATCGAATTGCATTTTCGAATTTTAGATAACGAGTTTAGATACGGGATAGTTTTGAAGACCCGGTTTCAATTGCTTTGTAACTCTCAATCCCAACAAACAATTCTTTTACCCTCGTCGATTTTTATTACTTAAAAATAATTTTATTTTAACTTATAAAAAAGCGAGACACCAAATTTGAACCCGGATCAAATCAAATAAACAAAAATCCCCCAAATCGACATTAAACTACCGTACGAACCCTAAAATAGCTCTGCCGCAAAATCCTCAAATCAACATCCATCATCTTCACCGATCTTCTCAAAATCCAACATATAGATACACATATACATACAGAATATGGATGATACTTGCGCTGTGTGTGCGGATAGCTTAGAATGGGTTGCGTACGGAATCTGTGGACATAAAGATGTCTGTTCAACATGTGTTGCTCGTCTTCGCTTCATCTGTAGCGATAACTGTTGCTGTATTTGTAAAACTGAGTCTAAAGTGATCTTCGTCACCAAGGTTAAATTAAGGAGAAGGAAAATATATCATATTTACATATATTATATATCTCAAATATGTGTAGAAAAAGGAAGAATATATATATATATATTAAGATTATGCTGTTTTTGCTCTTTGCTTGTTCAAGATGCATTGTGTGATATTATGCATCTATAAGTTCCACGAATTTATTTTTTTATTTTTAGTTAGTTTCATGAATAAATAAAAGTATTAAAGTATTAGATGTTTAATGCTGCATTGTGGATAGAGCAAATCAGTAAGCTTTGTTAGATATTGTAATGCTCGGACGTTTTTGAGCGCATCTTTGAGACTTATATGTGGGAATTTGATGTATTTTTACTGTTCTTATACTTCAAATTCCATATTCGATGCATACATGTGTGTGTTTGATGGTTTATGAATTTACATTAAGTGTGTTAATTTTGTAGGCGTTAGGTGATTACACTAAGAATATAAATGATTTCTCGGTGTTGCCATCTGAACCTAAGGAAGGTCGATCTGGACGATATTGGTATCATGAAGATACACAGGCTTTTTTTGATGATTTGGATCAATATAAAATGATCAAGGCCATGTGTAGGCTTTCTTGCAGTGTTTGTGATAAGGCTGAGGGGGGCAATGCTGGCAATGGATCAAAAAGAAAAGCTCGGTTTCATAATATTGGTCAACTTAAAGGACATCTGTTCCACCAGCATAATTTGTGCATGTGCAGCTTGTGCTTGGAAGGAAGAAAGGTTGCTTTTTTGTTCTCCCTATCTTGTTTTACTTGCTTTATGTTTTATATCAAATATATATTTGGATGCTCTTATAATTCTTATGAACCTGCTGTATGATGTTTTACTCCCATCATGGTCTCTATGAGCCGAGTCTTCTAAAAGAGAGACCTGCAACATCTTAGTGATTCCCATTATGCAATTAATAGAAGTGTAAATTTCACAAATGAGTGGTGTCCTTAATGGGGATTATTCAGCCACTGGATGATGCTAGATTGATAAAACTTAAATTATAGTTAAATTTGCAAATTGGAGATACATGGTACGATAAGAAACATATATTGTCTATGGAACATACTCAGATGGGGCCTTTTAGTGCTAATTGCTAAAAATTTTGGTGTTTGCATCTTGGGTAAAATATGGACATTTTAGCTTCAAGCTCAACTTCAGTTTAACTTCTTGGAATGGAGCTCCTGTATGGATCCTATGTATAGGTGTATAAGTTTTGTAAGGACCATTACTAATGTGTTTTGACTTACCTTACCCTTATCTTGAAATACAATATGCTGGTATCGGGCAGAACTATAGAAGCACTTGTATCCATAGGGTATGTGTGTAATATGTCTGGGTGACTGGATGTTAATTACGGTTGATATAGTTTGACAAGTCTGGCGGTCAGTTTTGCTATATTAGTTGTTGACTTGTTGGCATCAAATGAATACAATATTTATTGTTCTTTTTTTCATGAAAAAGTTGTTGGACAAACATTATTTTGAGAAAGAGTATCTTAGTGCACATTTTCACTCGTTGCAGTCAACCATGCTTGCATCTTCTTAGGCTCATAGCTAATAAGTTATCCATGTGGCATGGTCTCTTTTTTTCAAACACTAGATCCTTCACTTATTTCTGAAACAGTATTATGAAGAAGATGAAATAAGTTTAATGGTAACATCTCTTTGTTAATTTTCCAAGATTCACATCTTTTCCGTTGTCTGGATTGCAGACATTTGCAGGCCTTAAATCCCATGTTTCATATTCACATTTTTGGAAATTTTATCCATTCTTTTGTCTACATCATCTGGAAGTAGTAAATGCATATCGGTATGCAGTTCAGGTTGAAGTTAGACAATCATAAACAAAAACTTTGCTGAAAAAAATGTATAATACTAACAAAAATGTGAGCATATATTGTAGGGTATAAGCATTTTATTAATGGATGTAAATTATTAGATCAGAACTCTATGAGTATATGGTAAGGCGTGGAAAATGACTATTACCAGCTTATCAAAAGGTCATTACTAGCACCTGAAAATTACATGAGAAGGAATGATTTGTTGGTTTAGTTGAAAGGCAACTTTTGATCTTTCTTATAAAGTTGGTCAAGATTTAATTATCTTCATGCGACTTTCAGTTTTTTTGACTTTTTTTAGTACTCTATATATGTTGAAGTTATAACTTTACATTCTTTACCAGAGTTTATGAGGTTATTGTAGCAGTCTGAACTAATTTCATCTTCTACGTCTAAAACACATCAGGTATTTATTTGCGAACAAAAGCTTTATTCAAAAGCGCAGTTGAGGCAGCATATAAATACAGGTGACTCGGAAGTCGATGGAACCGAAAGTGAAAGAGGTGGCTTCCAGGGGCATCCTCTATGTGAATTCTGCAGGACACCGTTTTATGGAGATAACGAGCTTTACACACATATGAATACTGAACATTTCAATTGTCATATATGCCGAAGGTAAAATGGCCTTACGTTTTTTCAGCCATCATCTGTCTTTATAATACATGGCTTCTGAACCGTTCATTTTTTCGACCCTGCAGACAAAACCCTGGTAAATATGAGTATTACAAGAATTATGATGACTTGGAGGCAAGTTGGGTTTTTTAGATTAAAATGTTTGTATATGGACTGTTATAGAATTCAATTATATCATTCTCATGGCTGATTACTTTCTTTTCCTCGTGGTTGAAGTAAAAGAACATATGCAATTGTCATTTCTCCATGTTTTGATTAATCATGCTAGCATTTTGCAGAATCATTTCCGCGGAGAACATTTTTTGTGCGAGGATGAGGCTTGCCTGTCCAAGAAGTTCATTGTTTTCACATCTGAAGCTGAAATGAAGGTAACTAACTTAGCTAAATATTTCCACTTACCCATGACAAATAGACAAAAAAATAACAAAACAATTGCAGGCTTTAATTTCTAACTTTATTTATATATTTTTTCTTTTAAATCTAGAGGCACAATGCTCAAGAGCACGGGGGTCATATGTCACGATCGCAGCGTAATGCTGCTCTACAGGTTTGACTTATGTTTTGTACCACTACCTATGCTTGTATAACTTGGTTGGTTAGCATTAAAAGTAGTTTGGCTCGAATATATTCATTCTTACTTATGTGTAAAATGTGATGTGTTGGGTTGATTCACACTTTCCCTCTTGTTTATTATATAAGGGAATTGATATTCGTACCAACCTTTTTAATTATTTCACCACAATCGTGCATTAAATAGTTGTACCGCATGTTGTTATTGTTGTACATTGTGGTAAAAGAATAAAAAACTGTGGTACCAATGTCAGTCCCTATTATATAAATATTTGATGTGTTAATTATGATTATAAGAAATTATTAGAGTAATCAGTGGCTAGGATGGTGTAAGCTGTTTTGAGCAATTTGACATGTACTTTTCGCTGTTTTTTTTGTTTTACCTAGTTGACCCGTTTAGGAGAAATATCACACCTTTTTGACGAAATTTAACTTTTTTAAATGAAATAAATTGACGCATTAACACTTAGATGGTATAAAATGCGACCTCCAGGCTCAGCTCTTGTTGACTGATTGAGAATTGCTGGTCTGTAGTTACTTTGTGACCAATTCTTTTTATTTCTGCATTCTTTGTATTTTTAATCTTTTTTTTTGTTTCTTAGATACCGACCAGCTTCACATATCGGCGAAGCAATGAACAAGATAATAGACGTGGAAGAAGAAATACGTTCCAACGTGATCTCTCTGAAGCTGAACTATCTCAAGCTATCGAAGCTAGCTTACAGACAGCTAATGCAAATGCTAGAGATCCAGAAGCATCATCTTCTATTGTTTCTGATCATGCTGATGCAAATGGTTTTGATCCATTAATTCAGTCATTTGAAGCACTTGGCACAGATGCTGAAACTCCTACAAGGTATCTTAATGCCGTGTCACATCGACCTAGGAACACAGCACTTGAGGAATCTGCCTTCCCACCACTCTCTACCAGCGCCGGTAGTACCCAAAGGCCTGATGGGTTGCCAAGGAACACCATGGCAGACAATTTACGTAGACAAAACAAAAAAAAGATCAATGTGCTGAACACTGGTCATGCTTGGCCAGCTGCAGCCCGTGCAAGTAATAATCAATCTTCATCAAGTTCAGTTTCTAGACCTGCGAACACCGGATCCAGTTCAGTTTCCAGACCTGCAAACACTGGATCATTGGTCATACCTGGTCAAAGAAAGTCTACAGTTAACCCAATTCAAGTCCTAGCCCCGCCCGCTGTCGCGTCTTCAAGTTCTAGCACATGGAAGAGCACAAGCAAAATCAGCCATTCAACGTCGGCTCCTAATCTGGTGGATACAGGTTCGGGATCTGATTTTCCCCCAGTTTCGGCATCTGATTTTCCTCCAGTTTCAGCATTGCAGATGCGAACAGCGCCGGGTACAAAAAGTGCGCAAGAAGTATATGCTGCAAACAAATCCATGGTGGAAAAAATTCATGAGGGTTTGAATCATGATCAGGATAAGTATGCTGATTTTAAACAAGTCTCTGCAGAATATCGGCAAGGTGTTATCAATGCAGAGACTTATCTGGTATATGTGGATCAGTTTGGATTGTCTGATCTTGTTCCTGATTTGGCTCGACTTTTACCCGATCCCGGTAAAGAGAAAGAGCTTATGGCAGTCTACAATGCTAATCAAGCCATGAGTGGCCTGAATCGAAATGTGAATGGCCCAAAAGGTAATGGTCGGAACAATAAAGGGAAATCTGTTTCTACCGGCGAGAACAGTTCGACAAACAAGCTGACAAATAGCATCTTAAGCACGGTTCGAGAACTACAATCAAACTACAGGCCGGACGAGGAGGTGGAGACGCTTTCAAAAGATGGATATCGGGTCGCTAACAAAGGGAAATCGAAAGCAGAGGTTGACGATCGAGCTTCACCTGGTGTTCAACTTGTTTTAAAGCCGCCCAAGAATGAAGGTGGCAGTGGTGGTGGTGGTGGTGATGCAGGAGAAGGGAAAAGTAAGCAGAAACAGAAGAAAATGTCAAAGTTTCTAAGGAATCGTCTTGGTAATGGTTCCATGGCTTCAATCCTTGATTCTACAAATTCTAATGGTGTTGTTGATTCCACAGAGGCAGATGGGGCACCAAATGGAAACCAAGACCCGGACCCTAATGGATTACCAGTGCGAGGGGTGTGGCGCAATGGTGGAGGCCACAAGCTAATTGTAAAAGATCTGAAAAGACCCTAGTGATGAGTAAGCGGGTTCTTTTCCTTATTCAAGTGCCATGGAAGCAATGTTTGTCTGGATGTTTTCTTTTTTGATGGGATATAAGATATGTATGTTGTTTTACGTGGCAGCAGACAACTGTTGATATTGGTTTTCAATCTCAATTTGAAGTTGGTTCTGTTTGTAACAAAATATTGCCCAAGATGGCTTATGAAGATTTTGGTGTTCGGTAGATTGGTCGTTGCAATAAAGTATTTATCATGTGTTACTCGTATTTGTTATCATATCTACATATTTGGAACTAGAAATGCATTATCTACATATATCTTATTGTGCTTGCCTCTGTCAAACCGACCAATGTTTGATGTTTATTGCATCGGATGGTGAAATTTTTGCATGCGGATTTATATCTTTTACAACATTGTTTCTACACGTAAAAGGTATCATACATAACTTTGGTTGTCTGACTGATTATACAGTCAAAATGATAATATAGTAACTGATGTGTTCAAGAACTTCAACTGTGTGGAGTTTGTTATAGGTAAAAAAAGATGAAAAAGAATTTCAACTTATAAGTCTCTAAAAATGTATAGTTTTCATCACACCACAATTTCAAGGATCCTTGACATGTGCCATCGAAAAAGGTCATGGGTGTTTCTGAATGAAGCCACTGCTTGAATATTATAGAAACAATATAATCCATGGCACCATATACAGAAACACAGTACTTGTAATAACAGTTGATTATTTCACTTTACATCAGTTAAAGGTGCAGATTAACAGCAGATGCACGAAAAAACAATACAAATTAGAGTTAATTCATGATGCCACCAAAGGTTTTCTCACTGCTGTAGCACATGTATAAGAAACCATCATCATCCTTAAATGATTCATAAACGCTGTCTATCAAGCTAGCTGCAAAATAGCAATTGTTCAATCAGTTAGTCATTGCTCTTCAAATCCAACTACTAATATATAAATTATAATATCTAGAATCATACATGTCTGAGGTAATGTATTCTGCACAAATATGAATAGAGCTTTTCCAGGAGCCAGATGAAGCCTCCCACTAAGTATGTGAATAAATTGCCCGATTGACATATCTCGGGGCACCAAATATCTGGTGAACAAATAAGAAATATGATAATTGGATTCAACAGAGACCAAGAAAGCGTTTATCCATCAAATCATCTATGTATCACATTCGATAGGATGTTAGACATTGCGTTTTAAAGCTATGTGATATAATTATAGATATAACAAAACGTGCTGCATAAGTGCCTAGCATTGTGGTATTCTTAAAATCCGTAATTCAAGTATTTGGCAAGTCTGAATATTTAGTGACCCGATAAGTCTATAATCAGATAATTAGTTAAAGCCTGGTTGTATCTACTTGTTTGCATCATCCACAACTTAAAACCGCAACGATTAGATAATCAACTTCAAAACGCAATGTGAAATAATCCCTTAATTTATCCGTTCTATGTTTACGCGACAATAATCTAGCGCGTAATCCTAGTTTACATCATGTTAATGTTTAACCAATTTATATATGTATACATTCAAACAGAAACTAACTAACATACTTTTTCTTATCCATCTCAGGTAAGTCGGTTTTCGTATATCTTTCCACTACCACCTGCAGAAACAGTAAATTTTAGAAAGTAAGAATAATTTACTATCAATATATATTAATAACTCCAAATATTTACTTTTTTTATCTAAAAACGAAATCCATCAAGTATATTTGTATGTAATATAATATGAAGAATAATAATAAAACTAAAGGATCAATTACAGGGAGACGATCGGGATATCTGGCAATTATATCTTGTGATTCTTGGCATCTTTCTTCTGCGATTTTACAAATAAATTTTTATCAAAAAATTTGATCACAAAAATAAATATGTAAAAAGGAATTAATTAATAAAAATAAACAAACAAACCGAATGAAAAAGTGTTCTTGAAAGAAGTTGATTTTCCCATCTGAATTTTTGATATTGGTTTTTGTTTCCTGTTTTAGATTTATAAACTTATTTTTATTGTTTGTTGTTTTTTGGTATCAATCGAAGTTAAAGCTTGAAATTTGGATAAAGACGACACGCTAACCTCTTTCTTTTTTCTATTCTTTTTCAATATTTATAGGAACAAAGAATTATAATTTATAAACAATCAATTGGGCTGGGCTAGAAACAATACGGCCCAATTACAGAAATAATGTTTTTGACTTTTTGTAGTTGTAAGTTTATCTATAATCGTACTTATGGATTAATGTTTTCACATTGTACTAGCTAGAGGTGCAAGAAGCGGTTAACCGATTTCGGTTACTAAATTTAATAATCGATTACGGTTATTTTTTGAAACAGTAATAACCGGTTACGGTTAACTTGTACCGGTTAATAACCGGTTTCTAGGTTTTAAAACTGGAACCTATCTAACCGATTTCGATTAATAATAACCGGTTAACCGATATCGGTTAACCTATTCGGTTTTTTAACCGCCCATTATAATATTGAGAAAGTGGTGAACAATGGGGAAAACAATCATTTCCGACAAGTCTGAGCGACGAACTCATATTCCAAATAAACATCATTTTCTAAACACAAAACAAAATTTATCATCCCAAATCTCAAAAACCACAAAAAATTGATGTTGGATCTGATGAAAGAAGCATTAATCTATATATAGTATAGATATATTGAAAGCTTACGAAATCATCTGATGGTGCGATCTTTCCAGTTATATATCAGTGTATGTATATAATATGATTGATATTGATATATATATATATAATATGTATATAATATGTGATTAACCGGTTAACCGGTTATTATTTGGAATAATTAACCGGTTATAGGTTAACCGGTTAATAATCGGTTTTGGTTTTGAAAAGAGTAATCGGTTAGTAACCTACGGTTTCTGGTAACCTATAATCGGTTTTTACTATTTCGGTTATTAACCGGTTTCGGTTACCGGTTACAATCGAGTCGGTTCGGTTAATCGGTTTTTTCTTGCACCTCTAGTACTAGCTACCCTTACTATACATGAAAAATGAATGAGTTGTTAGATTTTACAATTTTGTGATTGGACAGTAAATGGTTTGGAAATGACTTTAATATGTTTTGATTAAGTCACATATATCTGAGTTAAAAGATTTACTCATTTTTTTTCCTGTAACTCGAATAAAAAAACCCTTATCTATTTATTTTTTTATGATTCATTAAGCAAGCCTTTTAAACTAACTTTTGAAATTACAAAATCAATATACTAAAGTGGACATTTTCACAAGTACAAGACTTCACTTCTCAATCAAGACCTAACGGCATTATCACAAACCAATATTGTAATAGCTATCCTCACTATACATGACAATGAATGGGTTTCCAGAGTTTACAATTTGGAGGATGGCTATAAAAGGATTTGGAAACGGTCTTGGTATATCCTAATTAAGTCACATACATCCGAGTCAAAAGATTCATTTTAAAATGTGATTGATGTTTGAAGCAGCTTCTCAATTAGGTTCTCCTACGGTTTCAGAGGAAGCATATCACAAATTTCAAAAAAATCTTTCATGGATGCGAAAGGAACATCGCCGAAATCAACATAACAATCGATCAATCTAAACTAAAACCTTTGCTTTGATAGAGTGTCTTCCAAAATGCGGAGTACACTTGACGATTCTTACTCTCATAAGGGACTCAAACTTGACGAAGAGTGCAGTGTCTTTCACAAACATGTGCATATTAGATTACATGTAATTAAGTTCATTTGAAAGAGAAAAATATAAGTTGAAATATTATTCACATATAAATGCAATTGTTTACATATACTATTATTCTCTAAAAACTTTTATTATATGTGAATTAACTTAATTACATGTGATTAACAAGTAATTTAAAATTTTTACCAATACTTAGAAAAATAAAATGTGACAATAAAGTGAAACTTCGTTTTGATTGTTTTATAGTTTGATGGCGCCGTACAGTATATTAAATTTGGCAAAGCTAAATGAGTGCGTGACTCTACATCCATTTCTAATGGGAGGTGATATATTTACAACAAACTTTAGTCATAAACAAAAAATGTATATATTTTACTGCGCAGTATACAACAATATAAAACTATGTAGTGTTGTGAATAGTACAATATGTTGTGGGAATACCACTTACCTTTTTTAATGTAGGTCGTAAGTTTTATTTTTAACAAAAATTCTTTAGTGGTCATGGAAGTTCATCCTCTATGACTCTAAGCTCGCAAAACGAGTTGTTTTAGGATTAGCCTGCCCCAAAAGCGAATGGGATCAACCAAGCTCATAGAAGAAAAAATATTAACAAGAAAACAGAAACATACACTAAGGCTAGTGAAGAAGTGAAATAGACCATTGGTAATTGCCTCCAACATAACATAAACCTAATTACTTTCTACCGTATTTGTGCACTCCCTACTTTAAAACATTTCAAGTAATTTTAGACATCATATGCAAATGACATGTCTCAACATCAAAGGTGTGTTTGTTTTGCAATGCAATGTCTAACGTAAAAGGATTTTACTAATTTTAGATCCCATTTGCAAGAAGTGGTTTTGTTTTCTATGTAAGTATAAACTTATGGATTAATGTTTTCACATTGTACTAACTACCCTCACTATACATGACAATGAATGAGTTGTTAGATTTTACATTTTTGTGAGTGGACTTCGGAAATGACCTTAATATGTCATGATTAAGTCACATATATTTAAGTTAAAAGACTCACTCATTTTTTTTCTATGTAACTCGAATAAAAATAAACTTCAATTTTTTTTTTTAATGATTCATTAAGCAAACCTTTTCTACTAAACTTTTCAAATCAAAAAGTTTAATTTTCAAGACCAAACGCACATTATCACAAACCAATATTGTACTAGCTATCCTCACTATACATGACAATGAATGGGTTTTCAGAGTTTACAATTTGGAGGAGGGCCATCAAAGGATTTGGAAATGATCTTGGTATAACCTAATTAAGTCACATACATCTGAGTTAAAAGATTCATTTTAAAATGTGATTGATGTTTGAAGCAACTTCCCAATTAGGTTCTCCTACTGTTTCAGAGGAAGCATATCACAAATTTCAAAAAAATCTTTCATGGAAGCGAAAGGAACATCGCCTAAATCAACATAACAACCGATCAATCTGAACTATAACCTTTGCTTTCATAGTGTTTTCCAAAATGCGGAGTACACTTGACGAATCTCACTCTCATAAGGGACCCAAACTTGACGAAGAGTCAAGTCGTGTATCTCACAAACATGTACATATTAGATTGCATGTTTTTAAGTTCATTTGAAAGAGAGTTTTTTTTTTTGGAACAGAGAGACACCACAGTGACATCCAATTGGGCAGTATGCGGAGCTCGAACTACGCATGTCTGGGATGAAACTCAGGACTCACGACCCCCCCCCCCTAATAATTCACTCCTACAAATGTAGGAAGTGGGATTCGATCCTTGGTAGATTTCACCAAAGTCAAAGACCTTACCAATGGGCCACCAACCCATTGGCAAAATAAAAACATGTTTACTATAAATATAAACTTTTACAAATGTAAAAGTTGAAATATTATTCACATATAAATGAAATTGTTTACATATACTATTTACTCGTGAACATATCATATTTTGTGTTTTTACATGTTTTCAATAATATACTTTTTTTCGAATAAACTTTTATTACGTTTTTAATATGTCAATTAGCTTAATTACATATGATTAACAAGTAATTTAAAATTTTTACCAATACTTAGAAAAAAACATGTGAAACTAAAGTGAAACTTCGTTTTGATTGTTTTATAGTTTGATGGCGCCGTACAGTATATTAAATTTGGCAAAGCTAAATGAGTGCGTGACTCTACATCCATTTCTAATGGGAGGTGATATATTTACAACAAACTTTAGTCATAAACAAAAAATGTATATATTTTACTGCGCAGTATACAACAATATAAAACTATGTAGTGTTGTGAATAGCACAATATGTTGTGGGAATACCACTTACCTTTTTTAATGTAGGTCGTAAGTTTTATTTTTAACAAAAATTCTTTAGTGGTCATGGAAGTTCATCCTCTATGACTCTAAGCTCGCAAAACGAGTTGTTTTAGGATTAGCCTGCCCCAAAAGCGAATGGGATCAACCAAGCTCATAGAAGAAAAAATATTAACAAGAAAACAGAAACATACACTAAGGCTAGTGAAGAAGTGAAATAGACCATTGGTAATTGCCTCCAACATAACATAAACCTAATTACTTTCTACCGTATTTGTGCACTCCCTACTTTAAAACATTTCAAGTAATTTTAGACATCATATGCAAATGACATGTCTCAACATCAAAGGTGTGTTTGTTTTGCAATGCAATGTCTAACGTAAAAGGATTTTACTAATTTTAGATCCCATTTGCAAGAAGTGGTTTTGTTTTCTATGTAAGTATAAACTTATGGATTAATGTTTTCACATTGTACTAACTACCCTCACTATACATGACAATGAATGGGTTTTCAGAGTTTACAATTTGGAGGAGGGCCATCAAAGGATTTGGAAATGATCTTGGTATAACCTAATTAAGTCACATACATTTAAGTTAAAAGACTCACTCATTTTTTTTCTATGTAACTCGAATAAAAATAAACTTCAATTTTTTTTTTTAATGATTCATTAAGCAAACCTTTTCTACTAAACTTTTCAAATCAAAAAGTTTAATTTTCAAGACCAAACGCACATTATCACAAACCAATATTGTACTAGCTATCCTCACTATACATGACAATGAATGGGTTTTCAGAGTTTACAATTTGGAGGAGGGCCATCAAAGGATTTGGAAATGATCTTGGTATAACCTAATTAAGTCACATATATTTAAGTTAAAAGACTCACTCATTTTTTTTCTATGTAACTCGAATAAAAATAAACTTCAATTTTTTTTTTTTAATGATTCATTAAGCAAACCTTTTCTACTAAACTTTTCAAATCAAAAAGTTTAATTTTCAAGACCAAACGCACATTATCACAAACCAATATTGTACTAGCTATCCTCACTATACATGACAATGAATGGGTTTTCAGAGTTTACAATTTGGAGGAGGGCCATCAAAGGATTTGGAAATGATCTTGGTATAACCTAATTAAGTCACATACATCTGAGTTAAAAGATTCATTCATTTTTTTTCTATGTAACTCGAATAAAAATAAACTTCAATTTTTTTTATTTGAAAGAGAGTTTTTTTTTTTGGAACAGAGAGACACCACAGTGACATCCAATTGGGCAGTATGCGGAGCTCGAACTACGCATGTCTGGGATGAAACTCAGGACTCACGACCCCCCCCCCCCCCCCCCCCCCCCCCCCCCCCCCCCCCCCCCCCCCCCCCCCCCCCCCCCCCCCCCCCCCCCCCCCCCCCCCCCCCCCCCCCCCCCCCCCCCCCCCCCCCCCCCCCCCCCCCCCCCCCCCCCCCCCCCCCCCCCCCCCCCCCCCCCCCCCCCCCCCCCCCCCCCCCCCCCCCCCCCCCCCCCCCCCCCCCCCCCCCCCCCCCCCCCCCCCCCCCCCCCCCCCCCCCCCCCCCCCCCCCCCCCCCCCCCCCCCCCCCCCCCCCCCCCCCCCCCCCCCCCCCCCCCCCCCCCCCCCCCCCCCCCCCCCCCCCCCCCCCCCCCCCCCCCCCCCCCCCCCCCCCCCCCCCCCCCCCCCCCCCCCCCCCCCCCCCCCCCCCCCCCCCCCCCCCCCCCCCCCCCCCCCCCCCCCCCCCCCCCCCCCCCCCCCCCCCCCCCCCCCCCCCCCCCCCCCCCCCCCCCCCCCCCCCCCCCCCCCCCCCCCCCCCCCCCCCCCCCCCCCCCCCCCCCCCCCCCCCCCCCCCCCCCCCCCCCCCCCCCCCCCCCCCCCCCCCCCCCCCCCCCCCCCCCCCCCCCCCCCCCCCCCCCCCCCCCCCCCTATGTGATTGATGTTTGAAGCAACTTCCCAATTAGGTTCTCCTACTGTTTCAGAGGAAGCATATCACAAATTTCAAAAAAATCTTTCATGGAAGCGAAAGGAACATCGCCTAAATCAACATAACAACCGATCAATCTGAACTATAACCTTTGCTTTCATAGTGTTTTCCAAAATGCGGAGTACACTTGACGAATCTCACTCTCATAAGGGACCCAAACTTGACGAAGAGTCAAGTCGTGTATCTCACAAACATGTACATATTAGATTGCATGTTTTTAAGTTCATTTGAAAGAGAGTTGTTTTTTTTTGGAACAGAGAGACACCACAGTGACATCCAATTGGGCAGTATGCGGAGCTCGAACTACGCATGTCTGGGATGAAACCCAGGACTCTCGACCCCCCCCCCTCTAATAATCCACTCCTACAAATGTAGGAAGTGGGATTCGAATCCTGGTAGATTTCACCAAAGTCAAAGACCTTACCAATGGGCCACCAACCCATTGGCAAAATAAAAACATGTTTACTATAAATATAAACTTTTACAAATGTAAAAGTTGAAATATTATTCACATATAAATGAAATTGTTTACATATACTATTTACTCGTGAACATATCATATTTTGTGTTTTTACATGTTTTCAATAATATACTTTTTTTCGAATAAACTTTTATTACGTTTTTAATATGTCAATTAGCTTAATTACATATGATTAACAAGTAATTTAAAATTTTTACCAATACTTAGAAAAAAACATGTGAAACTAAAGTGAAACTTCGTTTTGATTGTTTAATGTTTGATGGCATCCTCAGAGTTTTTGAATATCTTGATGTCTCACCGTATATCAAATTTGGCAAAGCTAAATGAGTGCGTGACTCTACATCCATTTCCAAACCTGTGTTTTCTAATGGGAGGTGATATCCTCACAACAATTTTTAGCTACAAACAACAAATATACATATTTTACTAGCGCAATATACAACAATATAAAACATGTAATGTTGTGAATAGCCAAATGTGTTGTGGGAATATTACTTACCTTTTTTTTTAATGTATACGTCATAAGTTTTAGAGTAATTACACGGATGGTACCTGAACTATACCCTAAATTACCTTTTTGGTACAAACTTTTGCAACTCTACTCGGACCATACCCCAAGTTTCAAAAACCTACTCGGAGAGTACCTATTTCTGACGGCCGTCTATTAGGTCGTTAAGTCAGTCACGTGTCGTGCACGTGAGGACTGTTTTTATCATTTTCTTACCCCAAGGACCAAAAGTTGTTTTAGGATTAGTTGGCCCCGAAAGTGAATGAGATCAACCAAGCTCATAACAGAAAAACTATTGACAAGAAAACAGAAACATACACTAAGGCTAGTGAAGAAGTGAAATAGAGTAATAGACCATTGGTAATTGCCTCCAACATAACATATACCTAATTAAGTCACATACATCTGAGTTAAAAGATTCATTTTAAAATGTGATTGATGTTTGAAGCAACTTCCCAATTAGGTTCTCCTACTGTTTCAGAGGAAGCATATCACAAATTTCAAAAAAATCTTTCATGGAAGCGAAAGGAACATCGCCTAAATCAACATAACAACCGATCAATCTGAACTATAACCTTTGCTTTCATAGTGTTTTCCAAAATGCGGAGTACACTTGACGAATCTCACTCTCATAAGGGACCCAAACTTGACGAAGAGTCAAGTCGTGTATCTCACAAACATGTACATATTAGATTGCATGTTTTTAAGTTCATTTGAAAGAGAGTTTTTTTTTTTTTTTTTTTTTTTTTTTTTTTTTTTTTTTTTTTTTTTTTTTTTTTTTTTTTTTTTTTTTTTTTTTTTTTTTTTTTTTTTTTTTTTTTTTTTTTTTTTTTTTTTTTTTTTTTTTTTTTTTTTTTTTTTTTTTTTTTTTTTTTTTTTTTTTTTTTTTTTTTTTTTTTTTTTTTTTTTTTTTTTTTTTTTTTTTTTTTTTTTTGGAACAGAGAGACAC